>CAMPDV010000101.1:0-600000 GCA_946699065.1 Loxodes magnus
ACATCCAGTGTAAATCTCTGAGTAATAAACAACCTTATAAGAAAACTTATTTCTGTTCCAAAATTATTTAGTCTGATCCAACCTTGACATCCAGTGTAAATCTCTGAGTAATAAACAACCTTATAAGAAAACTTATTTCTGTTCCAAAATTATTTAGTCTGATCCAACCCAGACATCCAGTGTAAATCTCTGAGTAATAAACAACCTTATAAGAAAACTTATTTCTGTTCCAAAATTATTTAGTCTGATCCAACCCAGACATCGAGTGTAAATCTCTGAGTAATAAACAACCTTATAAGAAAACTTATTTCTGTTCCAAAATTATTTAGTCTGATCCAACCCAGATATACAGTGTAAATCTCTGAGTATAAAACAACCTTATAAGAAAACTTATTTCTGTTTAAAGTTATTTAGTCTGATCCAACCCAGATATACAGTGTAAATCTCTGAGTAATAAACAACCTTATAAGAAAACTTATTTCTGTTTAAAGTTATTTAGTCTGATCCAACCCAGATATACAGTGTAAATCTCTGAGTAATAAACAACCTTATAAGAAAACTTATTTCTGTTTAAAGTTATTTAGTCTGATCCAACCCAGATATCCAGTGTAAATCTCTGAGTAATAAACAACCTTATAAGAAAACTTATTTCTCTTCCAAAATTATTTAGTCTGATCCAACCCAGATATACAGTGTAAATCTCTGAGTAATAAACAACCTTATAAGAAAACTTATTTCTGTTTAAAGTTATTTAGTCTGATCCAACCCAGATATACAGTGTAAATCTCTGAGTAATAAACAACCTTATAAGAAAACTTATTTCTCTTCCAAAATTATTTAGTCTGATCCAACCCAGATATCCAGTGTAAATCTCTGAGTAATAAACAACCTTATAAGAAAACTTATTTCTGTTCCAAAATTATTTAGTCTGATCCAACCCAGATATCCAGTGTAAATCTCTGAGTAATAAACAACCTTATAAGAAAACTTTTTTCTGTTCCAAAATTATTTAGTCTGATCCAACCCAGATATACAGTGTAAATCTCTGAGTAAAAAACAACCTATAAGAAAACTTTTTTCTGTTCCAAAATTATTTAGTCTGATCCAACCCAGATATCCAGTGTAAATCTCTGAGTAATAAACAACCTTATAAGAAAACTTTTTTCTGTTCCAAAAGTTATTTAGTCTGATCCAACCCAGATATACAGTGTAAATCTCTGAGTAATAAACAACCTTATAAGAAAACTTATTTCTGTTTAAAGTTATTTAGTCTGATCCAACCCAGACATCCAGTGTAAATCTCTGAGTAAAAACAACCTTATAAGAAAACTTTTTTCTGTTCCAAAATTATTTAGTCTGATCCAACCCAGACATCGAGTGTAAATCTCTGAGTAATAAACAACCTTATAAGAAAACTTATTTCTGTTCCAAAATTATTTAGTCTGATCCAACCCAGACATCGAGTGTAAATCTCTGAGTAATAAACAACCTTATATGAAAACTTATTTCTGTTCCAAAATTATTTAGTCTGATCCAACCCAGACATCCAGTGTAAATCTCTGAGTAATAAACAACCTTATAAGAAAACTTATTTCTGTTTAAAGTTATTTAGTCTGATCCAACCCAGACATCAAGTGTAAATCTATGAGTAATAAACAACCTTATAAGAAGACTTATTTCTCTTCCAAAATTATTTAGTCTGATCCAACCCAGACATCCTGTGTTAACTTATATATATTATATATTCTATTTTTAATTTTAATTTTATTTTTATTATCGAAATATTTTATTTTTAATAAACTTTTTTAATGTTTCAAAAATACGTAATATATTATTCATTTTTTTTAAAGGTACTCTTTAAATTTACTTTTAAAGAAGCTTCGATTTAATGAAAATCATCGTTTTTTAAGATCAGATTCATACCTTAAGTATTTAAATCATTTTAGATATCTAGCAATACATCATAATCAATTTATAGAGCTTACTACTAAAAAATTTTAGTAAAAAACCGTAAAACAAATTCATGTCGTCCTATTCAAGATCTTTGATATTTTTTTCAACTTTGATATTAAATTTTGTTTATATTGAAAGAGGAATCAGCCTATATATTGATTAGCAGATTATCAGCCTAAAGAAAACCGCGAAAGATGCGAATCAATTACCTTAGAAATTTTTTCAAATTAAGCATGATATCCAAGATAGTTAGAATTCTAAGATATACTTTCAAATCCAAATTCAAATTCAAATTCAAATAAAGATATCCTTTTTTTTTGTCAAAAATAACATAAACTACAGATTTATTTTTGAATAATACTAATTAAAAATTCTTTCAAGATTCATATAATTAAATTAATCAGAAATATAAACAATATTACTAATCCTGATATTTCAAATAATCTTTATTTACCTTTTCTTTAAAGCAAACAACCTTAAAATAAACTGCTTATTTAAGAAATGTAATAAAATTAAATAATTAATTAGTCTAATGAACATATTACTTTAGAAATAAAAGAACTTAAACATAGAATATAAAGTCTAATAGATAAGAACCAATAATGAAATGAAATGCTTATTAATATAAAAGTAAATTATGAACGAGATATTTAAACATTGATAAGTAACGAAGAAATATCAAAAATATATTATAAAACTAATATAAATAAAATTTATTAGAAATATAAACAATTATAGAGCAATTTTTAGTCAATCAAATCTGATATATAGCAATATAACAAAAAATGCTATCAAAATAACTAGTTCATTAAATTACTTAAACAAACTACTCAACTTATTACAGTGACTATATAGTTTAAGCAGATGAATAATTATTATAGTTCGAGAAATTTAGATATAATAGAAAAACTATGAGAATTAAGTAAATTCAAAAGATGAAATATAATATGATTATGAGATTCAAATTGAAGCCAGGGCTAATTAAAGCTTTACTTAAGCTTAAATGATAGGAGCAAATAATTCACTATGCTAAAACTTTAATAAAACTAGAAATTTTACTTAAATTGAAATAGATAACTTTCTAAATAAAACTTAGCAAGGATATCAATAGACTATATTAGAATAGAACTAATATTTACTTCAACAAATTACCTAATAAAAAATAATAAACGAAATTTAACTCCAAGAGTTATATTCTTAATATTAAAAACTATAAAACTAAAATAAGTAATTTATAGATTAAGAATAGAAAGCTTAAATGGAAATTTTAACTTTTGAAATTCAAATGTATAAAGAACTATTTTAGAATTAAATCTAAAATACAAAAGAAATTAGTAATTAATAGTAATTTTAGAAGAAGTAATTTGTAGATGCATAAACTTAGACATTATATGGAAATATTTAAACAAAGGATAGTATTATCTAAAAAGATAATATAAATAAATAATAAACAGCTTTTTTGTGTCAAAAATTTACTCAAAAAAATATAATCAAGCAAGACAAGTTAATATAAACTTAAAATAATTAATAGGAAGCATCAACTAATACTATTATAACATAACATAATAACTAATACTGTCAAGTTAAATTGCCAGATGAAGATTTTGTTTTACTGTAGCATTAATATCATTAACTCAACTTAAAATTCATTTAAAGTACCCAAAATATGTAGACACTTGAGATAAAAATAGAAAAGTTTTAAAAACTTAATTAAAATTTGAAAAAAAGATATATTTAATTATTCTACTAAAAGATGAAAAAAAGATTAATAAAATTAAACAGATTCGATTGATGCTATCTATCAGAATTAAACTTTATCTTCCAATATTAATCTTAATATTCTTAAAAGGAAACATGAAGAAGAAGATAAAATAATTCCATCAGCAAAACGTATGAGTAAACATAATAATAAAAAAGAGTGCGATTAAATAATATGCTATTTCAATCTGACTAACATCCTGAGCATGGAAAAAGATTAGTACATATTTAGATTAACCAATAAGGATAAAAAAGTATCTGCATTTACGAAAGTGGACTATCTGCAGGATCGGAAAAAATTAGAAAGGACTAATAAATTTAAAAAAATAAAGATGGGACATATAAATATTAATGGAATAGATAGCAAGCGCTTGAATATTGAAGAATTTATCAGAGATAGCAGTATAGATATTTTATCAATAAACGAAACCTGATAAAAAGATGACTTTCCTCCAATATTGATAAATGGATTTAAAACATATTTTAAGAACTCAGGAAAAGGAGGAGGCGTATGTTTAATTGTAGGAGAAGAATTTAATAGTACAGAAATACATACATAAGTTGAAAAAGAAATAAATAGATTCATAACAATTAAACTGGATAATATTTTAATCACATCTTGTTACATGCCTGATAGTGGAGAAAGTTAGGATGTTAAAGATTTAGCTTATGAACAACTAAATACATTGCTGAATTTATATAATGATAATCTAATATACTAATGGGAGATTTCAATGCTCTTTTATAAGGTTTCGGTGATAATTCTGAAAATGCTTATGATAATAACATTAGACTATAAGAATTCTTACTATAAAACGATCTTGAGATAGTGAATGATGTAGTCTATTGGGAAAAGATAATTCAGAGAAAATATAAAATAAATAGGTTATAAGATGCAATAGATAGGCAAAAATATTAAGAATCTTTCCTACAAACTTATCTAGAATTCTTTTAAATAGATTAAGATAATCTTGAAGATTAATATGAATACATCAAAAGTAGTATTTAAGACAATGCTGATTAAACATTAGGTTCGTTTATTCCAGACTCAAGATATAACAAACTTCCTCGATCTCTCACAAAGAAATATATTGAGGCAAAAAGAGCTAACTCAGAATATAAGGAAGCTCACATAAAATTAGGAAGAATAAACTAACAAGTAACTAATCTTCATGAGGCATCAAAATGACTTTGGAAAGACTTCAAGTATAATCTATGAAAATTAAAAAAAAAAACAAAGCGAAAAAGAAATTTCTACTTCTTAATGGAGATTCTAAGGAAATGATTTCACAAACTAAGAAAATTCTAAATCCTTTGAAGAGAAATACTATGAACTTTAATTAAGAAATCAAAAATAAATTCATTAATCATGGGAAAATTTTGTTTTTAACAAGCATTCTAATCTAACTCAATAATAGATAAATCTTAGTAATTAAAAAATAGATAAAATATATGATAATATTTAAGAAATTAAAGATTATCCACTCTCATATTTATAAGGATTTTATCTTTTTACCATACAAGAAATATAAGAAATTATAAAAGAAATTCCGAATGGAAAAGCAGCTGGTTCAGATGGAATAAAAGATGAACTTCTGAAATATGGTGGATAATATTTATTAATAATTCTTCATTCTTTTCTGAATAATATGCTAAGACTTGGAAGAATCCCTTAGGAATTAAATACATCAGTGATAATTCCAATATTTAAAAAAGGAAATAAAGATGATTGGAAAAACTGACTACCTATTTCTCTTATTAATACTATTCTAAAACTATATGATAAAGCTTTAACAAAAAGACTATACAATCTGATTTATTAGAGAAATTTGATTCACCCTTCATAAATGGGATTTATGAAAAACAGATAAACAACTTAATAAATTTGAATAATATAACAAATAGTTAATAACTATCGGAAATATGCTAAAGGTAAGACTAAATTGATAGTAACACTGATAGATGGTGAAAAAATGTTTGACTCAATAGAAAGAAGACTTTTATTTGATTAACTTAAGAGAGTTAAACTACCACTTTGAATAATAATAGCCTTAGAATCGTTTTATAAAAACCGAAATTCTTCATTTATCATAGATGGAAAGAACGCTAGAACTTTATAATACAACAATGGAGTTATGTAAGGAAGTTCGCATGGACCAGTTTTATCATTGTTTTATTATGACATAGTAATTAGATATCTGGAAAGTAAAAGTAACTAATTGGGATTTAAATGCCAGGATTCAAGTATTAGCTTCGCTTGCAGAGGACGGGCAGATGATCTTATTCTTCTTTCCAAATCTGCGAAGTAGATGTAGAATTTAATAAATGAAGCAAATAAAGTTTTTGCATGAACACATTTAAAGATCAATGTTACCAAATCTGAATGCATCTAATTTCTAAAGAAGAATCAGAAATAATAAATTTTAAATTTATAATTAGGAAATTAACCAATTGCTTAAAAAGAACAAGTAACATATTTAGGAGTTATTCTACATCAGAAGAAGAATTTGAATCCCCATTGCAAAAAAGTTGCATTCAAATATATGCTGCAATGAAGAAAGCTGTTTTTTAACTGATAAGATATAAGAATGTAACTCATTGACATTTTAAAACTTTATGTAGGCTTTTTACATTACCTAAAGCAGAATATGGAGGAGACTTAGTACCATGAAGTATTCAAAAAGGAGTAACTGGAGTTCTGAACAGAATAGAATCAAGCATGAGATTAATTTCAAGAAAAGCTTTTTAAGTAGCAACTTCAACATTTAATGAACCATGTTATATAGACCTGAATTGATTACCCTTTAAGCACATTATGGCTATAAAATTCTTCAGATTCTACTATAAAATTAAATAAGAAAGTACTTATTTTCCAAGATCAACAATAGGCTCTCTTTTCATTAATATATGGAAAAAAGTATTTCAATACTACGATTAAGTATAGCAATTATCAGTACTTTATAATATCGATCTGCAGAATTAATAGAATAATACCAATCTTAAAACTTTTACTAAACATATAAGAGAAAAATACAGCAATATTTCTACAAAGTAGCTACTAAAAAATTTATGAGAATCAAAACAGCTAAAGTATATACTGAATAATTTGGTAATCTTTAACAATTTCCACAAATTACCTATACGAAATTAAACAAATAGTATAGACGAGAAATTATCAGTATATATAAACTTAGAATCTACACTTATAATTTCCGTAAGGATCTTTAAGATCGTCATTACCCCATTGATAATCCCTTTTGTATGTGTTGAGAGTATGAGACTTTCGAGCATATCTTTAAATGTGTATACTATTCTAATATAATGAATTGATTATCGGAAAAGATCTGAAATTATGACTTATGGCACCTTATACTATACGATCAAGAATATCTAAACTCATTTTCAAAATCTAAATTGAAGTATTTAGACTTATAGATCAAAATATTTCACAAGAAGCTAATGACAAGGAGACTTGAGATTCTAGAAATGGAAAAAGCAAAAAAAGGAAGAAGCTAAAGATGAATAGAAAGAAGAACTAATTAAAGAAAAATGATGATTATAAAACAATTAAAAAACATTTACCAACGTCTATAATTGAAAGAAGCAATTTTTGCAATTAAAGAAGTAAAAAAACTCTTTTAGTTTAAATACAATTTTATATTTTTAATTTTTAGTAAGTTTTTTACTAATAAATAACTATAAACTTTTAATCAAAAATATTTTATCATTTATTAATAGATAATAAAAAAATAATCTTATTAATTCATATCTAAAAACATAAAGACAATTTTTGTAAGTAAAATTAATAAAAACCAAGATTTGTTATTTTTTCTATTGAGTAAGCAAGTAATTTCTACTTTTTTTATCTTTATAATTAATTTCAAAAGTTAATTCAATAATGATTAAATTTATTTCAAATATTTTGAAAATTATCTATCATTTTAATAAATAATTCTTTATATTTATCATTTTTAATATCTAATAATATAATAAATCTTAAGCATTTAAATTAAAAGTTTTTTTTTACTTGAAGATGTTAATGGACATAAAATTATAAAATGGATTATCTTTTTTAGATTAGATTTAGATATTTATATTTGTTTATATTTTTCTATTTTATCATATTTTTATTTTTCTTCATTATTTTTTCGCTCTATTTCTTAAATTTCATGGAATTAATTTTTATTTATTAAAAGCTTTTGGTAGAAAAATTTAGATACATGAAATAACTTTCCTTTTATATATTAAAAATGCAATTTCTTTGAAAATTTCTGAATCTCCAAAATTATTAATTTTAATTCAGGAGTTTAAAAAATAATTATTTAGGAGATTTTATGATTTTATTATGAGCAGTAACTACAGTTTTTTACAAAATGCATCATTCTTCAAAATATTTTTCTTTGCTTCTTTAAATAATTTTAAAAACTAACATCTAATATTTATATATTTAAGCATTTTCAGAAATCTAAAAAAATAATAAATTTTCTTAGTTACTTCCTTGCTTGGAGTAATGTTATCATAATTAATAATTAAAAATTAATGAAAGATTTTCATTTTTTTAAATAGAGAATTAAACGAAAAATTTTTAAATTCTTTAAGATAAATTTTATGTAGGTTTTTAAAATAAAAAGATCTAAGGCTTATTTATAGAATTTCATTTAAGTTATATTAATTCTTCAAAAAACTTTATTTAAGACTAGAAGGTTTTTAAACATAAAATATTTTTAATGAAAAATTTCTTTCAAAGTTTATCTTAATTTTTAATTATAATTTCAATATTTTTGATAGTAGCTAATTTATTTGTATGATAAATTCTATATTCAATGTCTGTTATTTAGTAAATTATTTTTATGAAAAGATTTAAAATTTGCATCTCTATTTCTAGTTAAAATATTCTTACATTGCTTTTTTATTTTCTTATTAAATTTTTAATTATAAAGTTATAACTGTTTTATAAGTTTTTCCATATAAATTATTTTAAGCTTTTTATATATATTTCAACATGATTTCTTTGGTATTAATATTCACATTTAAGATATAGGAAAATGATAATTATATTTCTTTATTTAATTAACAAAACAATTTTTATTTTTGAAGCAATACTAGATTCTATATAAAATATTTATCCTTTTAAATTTCATTTTACTAGAAAATGTAAATATTGTAAGTAATAATATTCAATTCTTATAATGGTTTCACATATCATTAGACTATAGACTTTTTGTTGAAGTTTATAAAGTCTTTATTTTTACTTTTTTTTAGATAATTTTCCATTACTAAATATTTATTTTTGAGTTTCTTCTCATAAAAATGCTTCATTAAGAAAATCTTTTTCTATTCATTAATTTTTAGAATAACTATAAAACTAAATAAAATAACTTTAGAAAAGCAAGTTATATAGTTGCAAAAAAAACATTAGATTGAGAGATTTAAGATATAGGATATGTTACTTCAGAAATTTATTATTTTTTATAAATTTCTTTTTTTTAAAATCTTTTAAAATAATATACATTTTAAACAATAATATTCATTCATTAATTTTAAACTAAAAGAGTTTTTGGACTGTAAATTCTTGCAGTTTAACGACCCCAACACTCCCTTCATAGGATAACGGGGATATCCTGTTGCTTTCGAAAAGCAGCTGCCAGGGAGCTCCATCGCTATGGGCAGCTAGGCTTCAAGCCCCTACCAGGAGTGGATAATCAAGAGTAAGGTGTTCCCTTGCAAAGGTTGACTTTGACCAGGGACTTTCTCAGCGACAGGAAAGGAACTTGTTCCTAGCCATAAAACCAGAAAGTATGATTCAGAAGGTTAATCTCAGCTCCCACCATCTTTTTAACTATAACAATAATATTCATAGTAGCTATATTCTTATAACGATACACTTCTAATTATTTTAGATAGAATAATCTGGAAAACTTATTTTGTATAATAAGTATAGTTTTAAAATTTTGAATCTCACTTTTTTACCATTCTAATTATGTTTTTTCTAATAGATACTGAGTTAAAATAAATTCAATCTTAAAATTGATTCAAAAATTAAAAATACTAAATATGGGTAACAAATATTATAATTTGCTCATATCTAGAAATATTTTATTTTATTAGAAATATAAAAACTTAAACTAAAAGCTCTTGTGCTATTAAGAATTTTAATTAACAATTTAATGGTCTTATAATAATTAAATAACTCTACATTGCTGATCATATAATTTTCCTTTTTTTTAAAATCTAATTTGAAAGGACATCAAAAGTTAATTTTCGATCAATTAGAATTGTCATAGAACTGTAATAGGAATTGCAATCAACGTTAAATCGATATTCACTCTAGAAAAAAAACTTAAACTATGTAGTAATTTAAAGGAGTAATATGAAACTAATAAGAACTAGATTAATTTTTCTGAGTAATTTAGCAATAAAAGACTTGAAATAAAGACAAAGAAAATAGAATTAAGAAAAAAATAGAAATCTTAGATCAAATAGACCATAAGCAAATTATAATGTTAGACCAAGCAATCCCAGCAGAAAATAAAAGAGCTTAAGTAAAAATAATTTCAAGAAGGAATACTTCATCTGCAGTAGGAAATGACATCTTAAATTCTAAAAATAAGATGATCTGTATGAAGATTTAAAAAGACATAGCTACGTTTTATTCAATGATGGGAAAAAATAAATAAGATATTTAGATGTAGTAAAATCTAGAACTGGTCTTAAGATAATAGAATTTGAGAATCTTGAGAATTGATATTTGATTGAGTTTTAATAAAAGAAAATTAAAAAAGAATTAAACTTTAAAAATGTTTTTAGTTCCTATACAATATGAAGATCTTTTAGAAAAAATTAAATCTCTAAAATTTGAAGAAAACATTTTTTTTGAAAAAGTAATAAAATAAAAATGGATGAAAATGTAAAATTTGCCAATTAAAATATTAGCAGTTTTTTGAGAATTAGTCTATATTTGATAGTATATTTTAGAAATACGAAGAAAAACTAAAAAAGCTGAATATTATAAAAGATTAATTTGCAAAGATACATAGTTAAGTTTCTTAATTAATCTTAAAAAATAAACTATTTAAATTATATATTAGATAAGGAATCTTGGACTAAAAAGTTAACTTTATAGAATTAATAATAAAACGGTTAAATTTTAATTAGATGGAGGGGTAATAACTGAGTTATACAAAATTGTAGATAAAGAATGATTGATTCCAATAATTAGTTTGAAACAATTGATTTCCAAATTTAATTAAGTAATATTTGCAAAAATAATTATAAAAACGAACTTATTAAATAATTCTAAAGCTTTCTAATAAAAAGATTCTTGAATTTAAATTATTAAAATTAATTTGTAAAACACAATTTCAATCTTTAGGCTAAAATACTATAAGCAAAAGTTAGAAATTAAAAATGAATAGCAGAGATTTATGCTAAAATTTATAAAAACTAAAAATATCAAGAATTAAATAAAGCGAGCATTCTAAGAAGTATCAATTAACATAATAAAAATGTAATAGAATAGTCATTTTCGTCAGTAAGAATTAGTCTAACTTTCATAAAGATTTAGAAATAACTATATAAAATGAGAAATGTATCACTTTAGAAATTATTTATAATATAAAAGATATACTAATGCAATTTAAAGCTTAGCTTTGTTTTAAATTAATAGTTATATATTAATAAATAATTGGAATATATATTATAATATATAGATACTACATTTCCATGTTTATCTTTATTAAACAAAAGCAGTGAATCATCATAATGATACAAGTAAAGGCTTATTTTACAGAATGATTGTGTAATGCCTTTTGTATTTTAAGAATTAAAAAGTAAATTAAATAAATTCTACACTTACTTCTGGTTAAATTACCAACTATTTATTAATTATTCTTCTCATTACTAAGATTATCTAGACATCATAATTCCTTGAATACCCAATAAATTTATTAATCTTGGATTAAAACTTGAAAATAAAAGAAAAATTTATGCTAAAAATGGATTATAAAAAGGTAATAAAATAATAAGTTTATTAATCTTATTTACACCCTTTTCTAGATTAAAATATTAATCAGAAAAAATAAATCTTTAAATCTATTAAAATTAGATGGCTCTCTTGATAAATTAAAAAGTATATGTATCAAATTAAGATAAGAATGTAGCAAACTATTTATTTACTCAAGTTATACTTTAATACAAAGCTATTAATTTTTTAGATATTAAAAATGATTATTTTGTAGATTAAAATTTCAATAAGTGAAATTAACTTATAGATTAGTTATAGAATCAGATTCATCAATAACTTTAAATATTTTATATTCTTTCATAATATATCAAATTATAATTAATTTTTAAATCTCTTTTCAGATTAAGTGAGCATTTAAAAAATACTACGGTTATTTATCACTTAACCTAAAATTCTTTATTTTTCTACTTTGATTTTATTCAATTATTTATTTAAAATTATAGCCTATTAAAATAATTATATAAACTCTATAATAATAATTTTGGCAGCATTTATTCTAGGTAGTTTAGTAATTCATATATGAAAATATTAAAGTCTTGAAGTTTTAAAAATTTCTATTTTATTTATTAAAATTAGATTTAGAAATTGTAATACTTTTTCTTATATTGAATTATCAAAGTTTTTAAGTCACAGTTTTTTGATAAATGCATGTAACTTTTTACATATAGATTAGCAATTAAGATTTACATTATTATTCTGATTTTATCATTTTTTTATGTTTTCTTCTTTTACTATATAAAAAAGTAAAATAGTGGAGAATATTAGAAACATATGTAACTTTTTAAATAAATTAGAGAAATATGAATAGATAATAAATAAATTTGATTATAGAGCGCGTAGCACTCTCATTGATGTGCAGCACTTAAAAAAAAAGGCTCAATACTGACATAATTTAAGAATACTCGTAATCTTTAATACTTGCTGGAGGTCCAAGGACATGGCAGGATTGTGTCTCGTTGCATCACCAAAGCAGAGGACGACATGTGTCGATTATGGGTACTTAAATTCCCCACCTCTGATGAAGCTCGCAATATTATTTATTTTTCGTTCCAGAATTAAAGCTAAACTAAGCCAGTGCCGAAGGTCTAAGAATCTTATGTCTTGAGGCAAAACCAAAGTAGAGGAAGGCATAAAGTCGATTATGGGTACTTAACTTCCCTAACCTCTGATGAAGATGACCTTGTTGCTCACCTTCGAACAACTATTTTAAATATCGAATTATATATTATATAATATATAATAAAACTTAGAATGTTTAACTAAATCTAATATATATATTGTATTTATAATTATATAATTAATAGAATTAAAAAGATTAATATAATTATGACTAATTTACTTCAAATCATTTTAGATAAAACGATTAAAGTTTTGTAAGAGTTTCAATCCTTTCTTTTAAACATGATTCATACTCCTTACTGCTTAAAAAATATTTTTTTTAGTTTTTAGTTACATTTTTTATTTTTTCTTCAGCATCTATTTTCGATATTCAAATATCTATTGTTTCTGCTTTCATTTTCTATAATTAATTTTTTATAATTCTTTTATTTGAACGAATTTTTTATTCAGTGAGATATTTCAGAAGGCTAGCATTCTCCATCTTAGGATATAAATCTGGCCTCTTCCTGCTTCTTCTTTAATCTAATAATTTATGATTTTTTATTCTTAGAGATTTAAAAAAAATGGACTAATCTCTTTGATTCTCAAAGAATTAACTTAAAAACCTAAAGAGAAAAGCGGCAAAAGAAATTTAGAAAAAAAAATAGCAACGAGAGGAGTCAAGTTCGTCATCAGAAGGTAAAGTGGTGGTAGGACTTATAGAAATAAGATAACCTAAGAACGAAGTTGATTAAAAACTTTAAATTTAATTAGATCAAATGTAAAAATTAATTTCAAAGTATGAAGAAGCAGCTTATAACTAAGGAGAAAAAATAAGGGAATTAATGAATAGCATAAAGGATTAAAACAACGAATTATTAATACTCATAAGATTGCTCATTCAAAGCAATTTGATAACGGAAGAACAACTCTGAACTTAGTCACAATAAAACTTTAAATATGATACGAAAATGGAAATAGAAAAAACACCAATATACTCAAAAGTAGAATAAAATCCAGGAAAAGAAATGATCGATATGAACTTCATTTAAAGACTAGAAAAATGGAAAATAAACTATCGATAAAAAGAACGAAATAAAAAAGAGAAATAAATTGTGCTGATATTGCAAGTCAAATAATAATTTATTAAGAAACTGCTGATAATGAAAGAGAATAAACGAATAAGAGCAGAAAAGAACATGGAGACAACTTAATAAACTATGAATAACTCCAACAGGGATCTACAAATAAAAGCTTTTTGCAAGACCACTTGAACGGTTACAGTGGTAACCTTCCACTTAATAAAAAGGTCATGGATCACACCCACGTTAAAAAAACTGTCCGCAGGAACTGGTTGCAATTCCAGAGAATGCAAAACTCTACTAACTTTAAGTATATTATTATTATTATTAAAGAAAGAAAATAATATTTCAAAATATTTCAAATATTTAGATTATTTTAATTTTACTAAAACAAGCATTTACTTATAGCTATTTTCTTCATAATATAATATAAACTTTTCTTATAATTCTTAACTATATAATTCTCTAGCAATCTAGAATAAAAAAGATCTTCTTCTATGTTAGTATTTAATTAATACTTTTTCTTTAGTTTTTTAAGTAAAAATAAATAAAATATTGAAATATACTATTTTTCCTTAGAAATATTCTCCTTAGCCTTTACTATAAAGTTAGATTCTTTTAATTTGAACGAAATTTTTATCTATTTAAGATATAATGAAACTAAGATAGAAGGCTGTTCTTTCAAAAGATAATTATTAAAAAACCTTTTGATACTCTACAATCTCCTAATATAGATTAAAATTTAACCATAATCAAACTTAAATATCTAACAGAAAAATTGTCTTTTGATATCTATAAACTCTGTAAGTAAAATAAATATTTATATCCTTGCTGGATAAATCTAAGTTCTTTCATTAATTAAATTGAAGGTGATGAAAATCTAGTTTAAACATTCTAATTAACTTATTAATAAATAAAGCATCCTATTCTTAAGTTCTCAAGAATAAATTCAATTTGTGACGATTTAACTTTCTCAAAACTATTTCTAATATAGTTATTTATATAACCTTTTCTTATTTTTGATATTGTATTAAAGTAATGTTCTATAAAAGTCCTAGCATCATCAAAACTGAATGATTTAATATTAAAATTAAGCTTTCTTTAGGTTTGTTTAGATATTTTATAAACTTATAATCAAATATTTATTCTTTTAAAAGCTATTCATCTTGCTTGCCTGCTAAATTTCTAATTCTTTTAGGGTATAGCAAATTAAGAGCTACTTTTTTCTATTAAATTAATATTTGATTGAAATTATAAAAAAAATGGTAATTATCAGATAAAACTAAAAAATTGATTTTTTCCTAATTTTATAAAAGAGAGGAAATAAGATGCGACTATGGATAAGCAAAGCTAATTTATTTATCAAAACTATCCATCCAAAAAAAGTAAATTTATAATCAGAAATATTAAGAAATAGAGCAAAAAATAAAACTATAGCAAGATAGCAAATTCAATCCAAAAATACTTGTAAAATTATTTTGTAACAGCTTGAAAAATTAAATAAAAAAGCGTAAAAAATAATTAATATCTAATGAATTTTATTTTAATTAGATAATTTATATAGAAATATTATCTAGGAAAATACAATAAAATTAATAATTTATTTTATCAAATTTTTATAAAATTATAGCAATATAAAACTATTAAGTTATAAACTTATAGTAATTTAAAAGTTTAATAAGTTAGGATTAATGAAAAGAAACTATTTTTGATCAGAAATATAGAAATCAGCATGATAAAGGTTTGAAAAATAAATTATTTTTAAGCTTATTAATATATTTTAAATGATATATTTGAAGATTTAAATAAATACTTTAATGTGACAATATAAGTAAATTTTAATGAAACAAAGAACAATATGGAGATTTGGAAATAAATTAAAAAAGAAAATTAATTAAATGACAAGTCTGTGATAAAACAAAGAAAAATATATATAAAGGTATCATTACTGACAACAAGAAGAAACAAGCAGCAGTTATAAAAGAGACGAGTACCAGAGTTCTAAAAAGGGATTAGGAATCTCAAACTTTTTTAAGACAATAAAAAAAAATTTGATTTGTCCGAAAAAGAGAGCTAATCCCCGAAAAGGTTGGATTTTATAGATTAATTAAGTTAAATTATAACAATAAGATAGTCTCTATAAAAATTAGACAAAAAATGAGCAACGATGTTTAATGGTAGAATAAAATAACATAACTATATCCTAATCGAATTATAACATCACATAAAAAGAATTTGCATTAAAAATTAAGATGAAATGAAAATTTTTTGTTTTTATAGTAAAATTTGAATATTAATCCTATAAATAATAAAATGTTTTAAGTAAATAAGAAAAATCTTTAATTATTTAATAAAGAATGTACAAAATTTGACGTTAATTAAATTTTAAAATTCTAATCATAACATTATATTAACATTGAATAGAAAAAAATAAAGTAATTTTTATAATAATTTTGAAAATAATAATTATTTATAATTACTAGTAAATTTAATTTGCTTTAAATCTTGATTTACTTGAAATTTTTTTTTAATAATATAAAAAAAGTAAAATTTTTAGGAGTTTAAAATTGATTTAAAACATTTTATATAAACCTGATAATCTTTTTCATATTACTTTGTTTTTGAAACAGATTGATGCTTTTTTATTAAATTTAGTTATATAATATCATCTTATTTAGTCCTTTTTTAGCTCAATAATATTTTTTTTAAAATTGTTTATATTTTCAAACTTTTATGCTTTTTTATTTAGATTTTGCAATAATTAAAATAGCTTAAAATATAATTAAGGAATAAAACTTCAGAAAAAAGAATAATAGATAAACTCTCAATCAAATGATTAATTGGAAATATTAGAATTTTAAGAACTAAAAAAAAGAAAATTAACAAATAGACCAATAATAATTAAAAAGATGGTGGGAACTGAGATTGACCTTCTGAATCATACTTTCTGGTTTTATGGCTAGGAACAAGTTCCTTTCCTGTCGCTGAGAAAGTCCCTGGTCAAAGTCAACCTTTGCAAGGGAACGCCTTCCTCTTGATTATCCACTCCTGGTAGGGGCTTGAAGCCTGGCTGCCCATAGCGATGGAGCTCCCTGGCAGCTGCTTTTCGAAAGCAACAGGATATCCCCGTTATCCCATGAAGGGAGTGATGGGGTCGTTAAACTGCAAGAAGTTGCAGTCCAAAACTCTTTAAGTTGAAATTAATTAACAAATAGACCAATCCCTATAAGCATAAAAAAATTATTGATAGACTATTGAATCTTGAAAACAAGATAATTCACAAAAAAAAATTTAAGGTAAAAAGGACCTGATTCAGCTAGATAAAAAACCAATTATGCAAGAAAATTTAAAGTTATTGGAACTTAAAAAAGGCAAGAAAACTGAAGTATGTGAAATGAATTGACAAAAATTTATGTTTCAGAAAATAAAATGTATAGAAAAGCTTATATAAGGGATTATAACAAGAAACGATATGTGGCTACCATCCAATTAAAAAAAATGGTCATGATATCCATCCATGAAAAAAAATTTGTCGCCAGACTTAATTGAATCCCCAGGAAAAGTAAACTCTATTTAATATTTGGCTTAAATGAATAAATAAATTAATTAATTAAATTTAAAAACTTTATTGAAAAGGGTAAAATTTAAAGAATAAAGCAAAGTGGAAATAAGCTTAAGTATTAAAATGATTTAGGAGTAAAAATAGTTAAAATTATAAAAATGAAGAATAAAACACAGAATAATGAAAACTTTCAAACTTTTTTTAAAATATCTACCAGTAAAATTTACTGGTAGGATATGAGGACGAGGTTGAAAGACCTCAAAAATAACAAAATTAATTCATCTCTATTATTATTATTTTCCAATATTTAATCAGAAAATAGATTCTCAGAAGAAAAAAAATTCAAAAAGGTTTCTAATTTTTATGAAAAAATTGATTATAAGTATAATAAAATAATAATAAGTTCTTTTTTTAATCTTTGATATATTTTTTTAATTCACTTGTTACTAAGTTTTTCAATAACATTTTTTTATCTGCATATTATCTCGAAATAACTTAATTATTCTGTTCTTTTTTAAATGCAATTTCAACTCTTCTTTATTTTTTGTATATTTCTATTCATTTATTTTTTGTTAATACTTTATTTTGTTTAAAAGTATTTGATTATGCATTAAAAGTTTTTTATATTTCAAGCATTTATTTTTAATGTCTTATTTTTTTGAAAGTTTAGTTTCAAAACTTAATTTAAATTATTTTATTTCTTTTGATTAAAATTTGCACTCATATATATGTTCTTTTTTTCTTATTATTTACATAAGCATTATCTTCTTTTATAATATTTTACTATAATTTAAATCTTCTCTTTAGAATAACAAATGAATTCTTATCTTAAGTATTTTTTTATTTTATATTTTATTTATTTTATACCATATTGTATTTTAGGAAAAAAGTTTTAAGTTTAAAATCGCATTTAAACTATTTCTGAATTTTTAAATCCTTCTTTTTTAATTTCTTATTACTTTATAATATTTTCGTTGTTTATTTGAAGAATCTCATTTATAGTTCTTTCTAATAAAGTTTTCTTATTTTGGTTTAATTTTAATCTTTAAGTTGGTATAATTTTTGCATCTTTGTTTCATAAAATTTTAACAATTTTAATAAACTTTTTATATGAATAGTTTTATATCTAACTAAGATTGAAAAAATGATTAAATTAGTTTAAATCTTATAATTTTCATTTTTTAATTTAAGTATCTTAAAGCTACCATTTATTCAAATTGCGATCAATTAAAATCTACATGATTTAGTTCATTTCAGGATCGTTATACCATTTTCATAAACTTTCTTATTACTTATCGTAATTCTTTAAATTCTGTTTTTAGTTACTTTATTACTGGAAAAGCACTATATGGTATTATTTTTAAAAATAATTAAGTTTCAATAAAAAAATAGTTTGTGAATCATAAAAATGAACCTTTTAACTTTACTGCAATTATATGCTTTAATATTTGTAAAGTAAAAGATCTAGCAATCTTCTAAGGAAATACTAGGAAAAAAATGAAGTCAGATTAACTATCATAAACAAATGAAAATTTCATTAGTTATATTTATAGTTAGATGAAGAAATAAGAAAACGTTTAATGTAATAATTTTAGATAAGCCAGTGAAATGCTAAGATTTAAAACTACTTGATTTTAAAATTATAAAGCTTTAAGATTCATTAAAAGTCAATTATATTAAACAAGATAAATAGAAATATTTTCAGTGAGTTTCTATATTTAAAAAGTATTGTTAATGATAATTAATGCAATAATAAAGAGTTTGCTCAAGATTTTGAAAAATGAAATTCAATTAGAATTTAATAATATAATCCTTTTTTCTATTTTAAATAATGAAATGAATAAGATGAAGAATTATTTGAAAAAGGAATTAAATTCTTACCAAAGACTTTGAAATTTGATATTTAACAATTATTTTACGATTAAATTCCGAAAAAAAAGGATATCGATTAGACTGAATCGTTAAATTTTTGATTATGATAAATTTAACTTATTTAATTGATAGCATCTCTATAAAAAATGATATATTATTTTTAATCAAAATTGCTTGCTGAGATATTTTTCACAATTGTAAAAATTTTAAGGATAAATAAGATTGGAGAGCGCGTTTCACCTCAATGGCGTGTAGCTCTTTGATAAAGATTTTTTTAAGTCAAAAATCGATTTTTCTGAAATCTTCCATAATGCTAGCATCCTTTGTAAATCTCGTCTTTTATAGAGTGTGATCGAAATGCTTCTTAAAAGATCATAGTAACTGACATCTTTCATCAATAAATTTGCTTGATGCCTCTTTAGTCTTTTTCTTAACTCCTACCAAGATTTTTGAAAGGTTTTTCACTTATGGAGTATTTTTTGGCACCAGAATTTAAGTCAATCTCAGTTAGAGGATGCCTCCTTCCTATTTAAAATATGCATAATAATATATTGACTCAACTTAAGAGGAAAAAATAAAGGAATTTCCGAAAGATTAGAAAAAATAGAAAGAATCCTTATTGAGATAAAAAAAGAAACAAAATGCTGATATTGCATAATAAACATAGCACTTAATTAGAAACTGTAAAGACTTTAAAAACTTTCAAGTAAGAGAAAAAAAAGACGTTAAGACAGATCTAAAGGTTTTATATAGCAAGATAAGGAAATTGCAAGAAGAAAATATTATAATGTTAAAATTAAGAGAAGAGCAAGTTAGTTAACCTTCCTAACAAAAAAGGTCGTGAAACTCTGGTAAAACTTAATGGGTACCCCAATCAGGTTAAAATCCATGAAGAAGTTAGAAACTTATACTGACAATTAGTATATATTATTATAATTTTTATTAAAAGCTTGTACCCTATATAAATATCCAGCAAATGAATATTAACTTCATAAACTACTATTTTATATCCCTGATATTAAATAACAAAACTTCAATTACACAAAAAATAAACTTGCAATTACGTTTTAAATGATCTTAAGTTTTTTAAACATCATCTAAAATATAAAATAATATTTAACAACTTACTCCTAGAAATTAAGTTTAAGGGCTATTTTTAAATTTTAATCAGTATTTTAAAGATTTTTTCAATTTTTTCACAAATAACTCTATAGTGTAAGAAATCTATATAGTTTATCTTAGTATTTCTAATAAATCTAAATCATGCTAGATTATTAAAAATAAAGCTAGACTTTATTTTAATTAGAAACTATATCTTTAACTTTTAATTTCGTTACTCCTATTTTAAATTGTCTAATAGTTTTAATCCATGATTTAGTTTTTTATAATTGATAGCAAACTTAATAAATCTATTAGGTAATTGAATATATTATACTTTTTAATTTTAAAGGAAAAGCATTTTAGTAGTATCAATTTATATAACTAAACTTTTTCTAAATTTTGTCCAAAAAAAAGTGATTTTTGAATACTAAATTATATTAATTAAAAAATGGAAAAAAATCAGGAAATGTAAATTTCAAATTCTAATAGAATAACTGTAATCAGCCGTTGATAAGTAGGAGTCTAGAATTAAAAAAGAAAAGCTTATTCATGCTAGAAATTGGATATCTAAGATTTTCCTAACAAATAGAAAAGCTTGATAAAGTCTATGATCATGAAATTATATAACTATATACTTATTTGAGCAAATGAAAATATAAATATAGATATTAAAAGAGGAAAACCAAAATCTTATATTTCTTCTAGAAAGCAAAAGAAAGGAAGATCAAAATTTAGCAAACTAAATCTAGGTTCATAAGAAGCTTAAATGTCTAAATCTATGCTAATGGAAAAAAATTTTGTAATAAATTCGAAAATAACTCAAGAATAAATTTAATTTCAAGCTTAAGTAACTTTAATATAAATTTACCAAGTGAAAATAGAATAAAGGAGTTTGGGAGATAAAAGACTCTCAATAATTTTAAAACAGAATATAAACGAATAAATAAGAAAAGCTAAAATAATTTGTGAGATACTTTGGAAAGCTCTATGTAGCAACGGATGGTGAAATCTATAAAGAGAAATGATCTTAAAAGATATGAAGAAACGATATTCAAAAAAGTGAGAGGATATGAAGATAAACAATTGTAATATAAAAGAGAAAGAACGGTTTTTATTTTAAAGCATGAAAAGCATAATTTGATCATACTCTATCTTTTTATGTTTAAATTAAAGTAATAGTTAATAATTGATTTTCTAAAAATTTGTTTTCTATTAATTTTTAAATAAAATATTCATTTCTAAAAATAATTTTTTCTATTACATCTTCTTACTATAGTTTTACTGATAAAAAGAACCAAATTTTTTTAATTTTTAATTAGTTTAAGAGAAAGATATTCATAGGAAAATCCTTAATATTTTATTATACTGAATATTCTTTTGTATGTTTATAAGATACTTTAGTGTAACTTATTTTATTAATTCTTATATTCAAAATATAATTTCTAACTTTCATTTAAATTAATCAATATCTATATTTTAATTTCTTTTCTTCAAGATTCTAAAATAAAATTGAAACGAATGCAAAAGAAGCTTATTTATTATCTCATAAAAAAATGCATCAATTCTTTACAAAATTTCAACATTTAATAATTATTATTCTTAATAAACCTAAAAACTACTAAAACATAAACAAAAATATAAAGTCAGAAATAATTCCCCTAAGACTTAAATAAAGAAAAATCCTAGGAAATAATAGGAAATTATTATGCATGAAATAGCACGCTTTATTTTAAAACAAAGCAAATGATATTGCTTAATAAAAATTAATAAAGTTAATCTCTAAGAATAATAATAATAATAATAATATACTTAAAGTTATTAAGGTTTTGAATTTCCTGGAATTTCGACCAGTTCCTGCGGATATTTTTATAAATGTGTGTGTGTTCCACGACCTTTTTTGAAAGTGGGAGGTTACCACTATAGACTTCCAAGTGGCCTTGCGAAGAGTTTTTATTTATAAATCCAAGTTTGCGTTATCCATAGTTTGTTAAGTTGTCTTCATGTTCTTTTCTGCTCTTATTCGTTTATTCTCTTTCATTATCAGCAGTTTCTTAATAAATTATTATTTGACTTTCAATATCAGCACAATTTATTTCTCTTTTTTATTTCGTTCTTGTTATCGATAGTTTATTTTCCATTTTTCTAGTCTTTAAATGAAGTTCATATCGATCATTTCTTTTCCTGGATTTTATTCTACTTTTGAGTATATTGGTGTTTTTTCTATTTCCATTTTTGTATCATATTTAAAGTTTTATTGTGACTAAGTTTAGAGATGTTCTTCCGTTATCAAATTGCTTTGAATGAGCAATCTTATGAGTATTAATAATTCGTTGTTTTAATCCTTTATGCTATTCATTAATTCCCTTATTTTCTCTTTAGTTATAAGCTGCTTCTTCATACTTTGAAATTAATTTTTACATTTGATCTAATTAAATTTAAAGTTTTTAATCAACTTCGTTCTTAGGTTATCTTATTTCTATAAGTCCTACCACCACTTTACCTTCTGGTGACGAACTTGACTCCTCTCGTTGCTATTGTTTTTTCTAAATTTCTTTTGCCGCTTTTCTCTTTAGGTTTTTAAGTTAATTCTTTGAGAATCGAAGAGATTAATCCATTTTTTTTAAAGATTAATATATAATAATTATATAAAACTGTCATTGATTGTATAGTTTGGAAGGTTTAAATATTTAAAATAAAAAGAGATAAATAATTACGTTATTCAGTAATATTTAAATTATAATCTTATTGGAACTGATTATAGGAAATTAATACAAACTAAATTGTAAGAATGTATACTACTAAATATAGTTTAATTAAACTATTAGCTCTAATAATTTTACAAAATTGTATATTTAAAAAAGTGAATAAAGTTTAAGCTTAATCTAATTATTCTGAGTAAAACATGTATAAAAGATAAATAATTTATTTGTTTTCTTATTTGCTTCAATAATCTATGAAGTTCTAAGTCTATTTTTAATCTGCTTCTAATTTGAGGATTTTCAAAGATTTATCTTCAATTAAAATTTCATTAAAATATTAAAATAATTTGACTTTTTATGATTTAACTGTGATAACGGATGATATTCAAGAATCAAATTTATAAAGTTAATGAAAAGGCTAATATAGGAATAAATCATTATAAAAAGGAAAATTAAATTTCCAATTTAACCTGTAAATTTTAAAAATTTACATAAAAAAAGAAATAAGATTGCAATGAGAATTCCAAAAAAGAAAATTAGAAACTTGAATACTCTAGTGCACTCATGCCTGTAATTTAGAAGGCTTTCTTGTTAAAAGTTATACTAGTTGTTTAGTATTTATTATAATTTTTAAATTTGAATTATATTTAAATTAAAATTGCAAAAAAGCTCAAAGTTTGGCAATTATGAAGAAAAAATATTATGTTTTGTAATTTTGTGAATATACTTATATTATCATAATTAATAATAATTCTAAAATTTATATTTATATAAATAATTAATAAATTTGATAAAAGAGCGAATAACACCTTATTGGTGCGAAGCTCTTTTCAATTTATACCAATTCCTTCAAGTTAGTCTGCAGGTAATAGAATTTTTTCTCTTATTAATTACATATTATAGTCATTTTCCTCTACCTTATCTTTTGTTCTTCTGTCTTCTACCTATCTACGTTCTATTAGATCTTTATTGCAAGATCAAATCGTAGATATAAGAAGCGGGAGGGATATTTTAATATGTTTTCGTTATCTATCAGTTTTGTATATTAGACGTGGGGACAAGTTTTAATACCCCGAGCACTTTCTATCAAAACCTTGACTTATATTTATATATTATTTATTATGAAAATTACTTTCTATAGTCTCATAGTTTATTAATCTTCATATCTTTTTTATTAACAGATTTTTATTTCAAGCTTACTAGCATTTTTTAATGCATATTCGAATTTTTTGATTTAACTATAAAATCTTAATTTCTTTACTTTAATCAGCTTCTCTTTTTTAACCAGATCATAAAGTCCATACAGAAACTTCACTCGTTTATCCTCGTTCATTCTCTATTAATCATCTTTATTAAATCCAGAATTTAAAAAAAATTAAAATTTGTCAGATGCCATAAATAAATATCTATACATGATATTTCGTCTCCTTGATTATTAAATAATAGCTAAAATCTTTATCTTTACCATTTTTTATTTTTATTTCTGTTTTTTAAGTTTTATTTTAATTTAATTAAGATAAATCAATAATTTTTTTAAATAGATTTGAATACCATTTAACAATAACTTATATTAGCAAGTAAAGTTTCTATTTAAGTCTTTCAGATATTTTATTATATATTCCAGCATATTTTATCTACTCCATCTTATAGTATCAAATCATAGTACATTGATTTAATCTTGAAATTTTTTTATTATTTTTAATCTTAATTTCCAAAACAAATTTTTCTAAAATGAAAGAAAAGAAAATTCTTAGCTTTTGAAAAAACTGCATTTTTTATTTCTTTATTTGATATTTTTATCTAAACTATTTTAATTGTTTGGAAAGATAAAATAAAAAACTTATTAAGATGAATTATTTATTGTGATTCTGTGTAATGTAAAAATATTTATTTAATGTATATCTAATTTAAAGTAGATATATTTATTTTTTTAAGTAGAGCAATATTTAAAGCAGTTAATTTTAAAATTTAATAGCTTTAATATTATTATACAAAAATGTCTATTTTATCTTAAAATGTAATATACCTTGATTCTTTATGCTTATTTTTTTAATTTCTGAATAATAAAGTTTTTTGATTATAATCAAAAAATACTTTTTAATGATTATTACTTTTTCTAATTATTTTATGTATAATTTTTAAATTCAAAGAGACTTAAAGAGTAATCTATTTTCAGATTATTATAAGAAATTTTTTCTATTTAATCTTTTATAAGAACTAATTTAAAATTAGTAAATTCTAATTTTCGTTTTATTTTTTACTATATTTATATTTAATTTTTTTTGCTTTTTAAAAGTGAAAAATTTTGATTATTTTTTTTATGTGCAGAACTATTTTTATAACATTATGGTGAGTTCCATATGAAGATAAAGTTAGCATAAAACCTTTTTTTTATTGAGATATATTTAATGATTTATTAAATTTTTCTTATAAATATGTACCTACTTTTCGAAATTTATAATACTTTTCAACTAGAGATATAATTATCTTTTATTAGAAGTATAAGAAATATGTGTATAATAATTTTCGTTTTTCATGGATTTTTTTGAATAATGATTTTTTCTTATTCTTTAACTTAGAAGCATTAATTTCCTTTTTTGTTTACAGTTTTTATTTTTATTTTTAAATATAAAACTACAAATACTTTTATCCCTATTTGAAATATAAAGGTTGATGGAATGAATTTAAAGATCGTTAAAACTTTTACTATAAATATAATTATTTGTCTATAGTAACTTAATATTAAAGATTCTTACGTCTGTTTTTTTTAATCTTTTTTATTATTATTTCAAATTGAAAAAGCATCAAATAAATCTAAAAATATTTGATCTTTTATTGCTAGAATAATAATTTCTACTTATCTTTATCAAAACTCAAATAAAATATGCCGTTTCATTTACTTATGCATTGCTTCAAAAAGAAAGTAAAAATCTAAGCATTCTTTAGCATTTGATAATCCAATACTACCTATTAGAGATCTTTCTTGATTCCTGCTTAGATTCTTTAACTGATCTTCACATTAAAATACTCTTTCTAGTTCCAAGAGATTTGCCTTTCTCAGTTGATGATTCTTTTTTCTTTTAAAATTTGATTATACAATAAAATAAATTTTATAATACATTCATCTGAATTAAAAAAATTAAATCAAGAGAAAAATAAAAAAAATTTCAGAAAGTAAAAAAATAAATTTTTTAGCTTTTCTACGTTTTTAGCTTCTTTTAACTTTTTATTATTTAAAGGTTCTTTTAAAAATATGATCATTATTAAAAAAAAATTCGATAATTTTAGCTTATTTTCACAAAATTTTTGCAACTTAGTCGAAAACCATTTTTTTTCTATAAGATAGCTTTATTAAGATAAAGACACTTTCTAAGTATATAAAGAGAATGAGACTCAATCTACTATTTCTTTAACTTTTTTATTACAAAGAACAACATAAATTCTTAATAATTTCTAAATAATTTTTGTAATCAATTTTGATATTTTACTGATAGTAATTAATTTTCAGTAGTTTCATAATATAAAATATTTTAAGATTTATAGCTTTCAATAAAATTCTGATCATATAATAAATTCTTCTTTTTCGATAAGTTTGATAAATAGCATAATTTTGACTTCAAAACTTAATTTTTTTATAATTTTCTTTATCTTTAGCTTTTTATAAAAAATTCTTACTTTTTGATAAAATAGATAGTTTTGACTAAAGTCTCAAAAAGAAATCAAATTATAATATCTTTAATCTATTTTGTAATAATTTAATAACGATATAACAAAAAGAAACTAATTTTGAATTACAGACTATTTATTATTAACAGCCAGGAATTTCATTAATTAAGTATTTAAAATTTTCTCAAATAATATCAAAATTACTAAATAGTTGGTAAGGTTTAAATATATAATATTAATTATTCCTATTTATCTTTATTTACAATTTACTCTCTAATCGTATAGCTATATTCTCATGGTTTAGTATAACTCTTATTTATAAACAATTTTGTTTTATTTAAATAAGCTTAATTACCTAAGTATATTAAGAAGTTGTATTATCTAAAGTGCTTATTGTAATAAAATTTACATATATCACTTGAAATTATATTATCTGATTTTTTGCTGTGATTTGAAGATTTTGAATATCAAATGGTTATTATAAATATAATTTTCAGAGATTAATTAGAATCTTATAACTTATCCATTCGTATTAATAAAATACTTGCCTTTTGCTATTCAAATAAATCAAATAAAAAAATTTCTTTTAAAGTTGTGGCAAGTTGAAATTATACCAACTCTTTTTGCAACTCTATGATAGTTCTGATTAGTCGAAAACTAATTTTAAGTTTGCTTATAATTCTTTCCAAGGACTCTTTCTTTGGTTATGTCATTCCAATTATCTTAAGTAATTAATTTTCTTGCATTGGTCCCTTTCTTTCATATTTTACTTTTTCAAAGGTATTTCAGTTTAAGTAGTTGAGATATATAAATGTTTCACTGTCTATCTTAGAGATAGATAAAAAATGTTTATTAGTTTTTTAGGTTATTCTTGTTGACAAGACTACTATACTGTTTATATTTTTTACAAGCAGAAATTTTTTATTTATTCTCTCTTTCTAAAATCTCTTGTTCTCCTAAAGGTAATTTAACTCGTCTCAAATGATTGAAAAACACTTTCTTTCTATCGAGTTAAATATTTTCCATATTTCAATCAATCTCACTATTAATTTGATTTTGTATTCGTCTTAATTACTAAATAAATATATAATTTATTATGTTTCCCAAATTTACTGAGTAGCCTATTTATATTTAAAAAATCCATTTATCTTTGATGAATTGCTCCTTTAGTATATCAACTTATATATCTCATTGATAATATTCTAACTTACATCTTAGTATAGTGCTAAAAAAGAGATTGGTCATCAAATTTTTAATCATCTTTTTTGCCTTTTTCAAAAACGGGGATGATTATTGATTTGCTAAGCTTATCAGGAATTTTTCAAAATCTAAATTTAATATTAAAAAAGGAATGAAGAATTAAAGATCGATAATCATCTGCATTTCAAACAATTCTCCTCTAATTCCCCTGAACCCGCCAATTTTCAATTTCAAATTATCTATCACTTCTTTAATTTCCTCAATAGTAAAGAGATAAAATCCTTAACAATATGAAGGCTATTTTTTTCAATAATCTTCGTTAATTTGTAAATTTTATAAATTCTCCTGTTACTTAAATGATTCACTTATTAAGTGATATTTTCATGTTCATTGAATATATGGTTTTCCCATGATTTAACGAATTCATCTTATGTTATTAATTAAAATTAATCTATTTTTTGTTCTAGAATTAAGAATTTCCTTAGCTTAGAAAAACATTTATTTTGCATTTTCATTGTGAAATAAGAATCTATTTTTATCTCTTTTTTTCTAAACCTTCATAATTGATGTTTGAAGGTTTATCAAATTCTATAAATGTTCAATAAAGATTGATTATATATTATTTAACTCTTCCAAATATGGCATTAGTTTCTTCGTTCACTTAGTTTACTCTTTTATTCTCAATATATTTGTCTGTTAAATCTTCTAGTAATTTATTACATTTAGTATCTAAGGATAAATGATCTTAAAATTAGGTCTTTAATATCTTTTATTCTGTTTTTAATGCTTAGATATTAATTCTAAATTACTAATATCAATTTGAATGAATTTAATATAAATCCAAAGAAAATAATATTGATATTACTTCTATCAATTGGACTTATAGTCTACTTATTTTGCATTTTTACTATGCTTTCTTTTTCATATGATGAGTGTATTAGAAATGAAATCAGATATGATTGGAATATTATCAGTAATTAAATTATCAATATTTTCCTGAAAATTAACAAATTAATTACTGTTCAAATGGTGTCTTTTAATAATATAATCATTGCGATAGTTAAATCCAGTACCTTTGAACATATATAATACGCATTTTATCTTTAAAATTTCTAGATCATTTTATATAATAAATCTTGAAGTTTATTTGTATTATAATTATTATTTTGATTATGTCCGTAATCCATAAATAGAACATTGAAATCCCTATTATATATGTGGATTTTCTTGAAATTCATTAAAAATGTATTCAGATATTAATACACTCCTTTTTAACTTTTTCATTTTATTGTTATCTGACATGTGACAAAATCTAATAAAAGCAGCATCCATTTAATTTCTATGGATCTTTCCTATACTACATCAATTTTTCTTGATACTTCTGTACTATTAAGTTAATCTCCTACAATAAAACAAATTCCATCTCCTTTACCAGAATTTTTTAAATACATTCTAAAATCAATTAACAATATTGATGGCAATTCATGTTTTTATTAAGACTCATTGCTAAAGAAACTGCCTGTTGTATAGTTAAAAAATTTCTGCGTCTAAATTAATTGAACAATCTAGCTATGAATCTATTCTCTCTAGTTCTTAATTCGACTTCAGCATATCGATTATAATCTACATTCCAGTAATTTACTCTTCTCCAAACATTATGCATGATAAATTCCCTCACTTTTGTGATTTTAATGACATTTTAGTTTCTTTTGTCTTATTAAAACTTTATTTTAGGAATCGGATATCATGGTTCTGGATATTTCTTTTTGCATTGCTAATGTATTCTTCATTCTAATAATCCGTTTTTATTTATTATTTTAATACTTATAGATGAAAATTTTTTAA
Source organism: Loxodes magnus (assembly GCA_946699065.1). Lineage (NCBI taxonomy): Eukaryota > Ciliophora > Karyorelictea > Loxodida > Loxodidae > Loxodes > Loxodes magnus. The sequence continues at coordinate 29,860 of CAMPDV010000101.1, forward strand.
ATTTTAAATGATTATTTACATAAAAAAATAATGACTAAGCAATAATAAATCTCTCCAACAAAATTGGATAACTCTTAGTAGGATGTTGACAATTATATTTTACTTCTTTAGATGGAAATTAATAAAGAAGGCTAGTAATCTTTGCTAACGAACTTTAAATTTAGTAAAGTTTATGGAAATTTAAATCTGAAAATCAATTTTATGTAGGAGTTAGCTCTAAATCAATTATTATAGCAAGCTTAAGAACATATTTTATAGACAGATTAGATCGAAAATAAGTTTACAATGCTAGAAATTGCAAGCAAGAACAATTATAAATACTAAACAATCCAATGAAAAAAAGGATCCTATAGCAAAATATAATCACTATCGAAGAGTAACAAAATGCTGATATCGCAAGTGGATAGGATATAGAGTACGAAGTTGCACCAATCTAAACAAAAAGAAAAGACAATAATAGAATTTTATAAGCGATGTATGAAGACAATAAAAGATGATTGAGATTTGACTTATAGGAAAATCACAAGAAAAATAACCTTAAAATCAAGAACTTATGACAGTGAAGAACCAAAAAGTTTGAGGTGATTACTATTTTTAAGCAATAAACTAATATAAGGTAAATCAAATAAAAGATTAACTTATTTTAAAAGTTTTTTTTACATAGCTGTTAAGTTAGAAGAAGTAAACCCTCGCTTAGATTTTTTCCTGTTTAAATATCTTCTTAAAAATAGCATCATATAATTTACTTAATTGTCAAATTATTTGCTTATTCGATTAAATATAATTTACAAATTTTTATAATTTGGGACAATAAGGCTGCATTAAATTGATTAATCTAAGATTAATAACTCAACACATGTGGAAGAGTCAAAAGTTTAAACATTTTTGCCTGAAATATTGAATCACTTTATTAAATTTAAATTTACATTTCTCAATTCTTAGCCTAAGAAACAAATCTCAAATATAATCAATTACCTTTTATTTATTTTTCTTTTTTTAGCTAATACTGAAATATTTGTTTAAGCTAGGTTTAAGTTTAATAATGTTACTTCTGTTAAAGTTTAAATTTCGATTAGACTTTTCTCTATTTTTTTATTTAAACCCAAAAAAGATAAAATTAAAGATATAGAAAATAATTATTTATCTCTAAATTTAAAAATACTATCATCAACAGTATTTGCTAACTTTCTTTTATAGGAGAAGAGAAATACTTAAAAAGAACCAAAAACGAAAAATATTTAGCAGTTACAAAAAATATTTTGAGTATATAAATATTATAAAAAAGAAAGCATCGAACTTAAAAAATTATTTTAATTAGAAATTTTAAAATTAAGACAAATTAAATTTATGGTTATATCAAAAAAATTTTAAGTATTTAGAATTTAAAAAAAATGGAGGTTAGTTGGAAATTGACTGTGGACTTAGGTAGTTCGCTATCAAACAAGCGGACGTGTGTAGTTAATATTGAAAGTCAACACTGTTTGGAAGCTTTCAGCTAAGAGATCGAAATAATTCCGTTCTAATCTCACACTTCCTAGTATTTTTTGAGGAAAGATAAGTTTTATATAGGTGGTATCGTAGAGAGAAAAAATAATTTTAACCCGAATGTAAGTTCGATAAATCCGAAGGTGAACTTATCTTAATTTAATTTAAAAAATACATTTAAAATTGGGAAAATAATCTAAATAATACAGATTCTAAGAGATATAATAAACAGAGAATTTATAAACATTGAGCAATTAAAACTATTAGTTAACAATTAAAGAGAATCAAACATACTCCTTAATTTTACATAATTATATTTTAGATTATTATTAAAAAAAAAATTATTATAAAGTGCGTAGCCCTGCAATAGGGCGCATCTCTTTAAAAAAGTCAATTTATAAGTCTCATTAATCTCCAATATCCCATAGCATTCTCTCTTCTATTTGTGGACAAGGTTGCGGTTCAAAATCTCCAAAGCACAGGACATCAACAGGCAATTACAGGTAGATTTCCAACCCATAATGAAGAAATTAATCAGGTCCAACATTTAGAAAAGGTTGCTTCACAGTCAGTTCATCTTTGGGGAATTCTCCTCGCGACCTTAAAAGGAAAGGCCCCCTATTTAAATTAAATCATTTTATTATAATATTAAGCAATATTTTTACCTTAATTTATAAATTAGAATAAAAGGAATTAAAAACGATTAAGATCTAAAAAATTATAAAAAATGAGAAGAAAATAGTATAAGTATTTTACAGATATACGTATAAGAATTTTAAAGTAAATAAGCTTAACAATAATCATTATATAGCAAAAGCCTCAATATTTCATATAAGTCAAAGTTTAAAAATTAATTTAAGCTTTTATTTTATGTTTTATTATAATTTGCTTTTAAAAAAAAAAAAAAATGGAAAGAATTAAATCTTTTACGAAGAATTAAATACTTCTTTAGAATTTACCATAGAGTAAAGATTTACCGAGCAAAGGTCAAATAATTAAAATAGTGGAAAGACCAACACTTTAATTTGGAGTTTTAGATCCTAATACCAAATACTACTTAACTAAAATTAAGAAAAATATTATATAAATTTTGAAGAATATTTAGAATATAAATTTTAATTGTTTCTTACGAATACCAACGAAAATGTTGGCAAAATCTTAAAAGAGAATTGATGAACTATTAAGTGCTTCATAGGTAATTCAAAACAACAGAAAGTCAAAAAAAGCCAGCAGTTTGACTCTATAAAATTACCGCCAAATTGAATGGCGGTTAAAAGATATGAGTTAAAATGTAAAAGATAAAAATAAGGAAAAGATATTAAATTTTGAAGATTAAAGTTTTTCAAATTATGATTAATTCGGATTAGAAATTAAAAATTTGTAACGAGCTGAAAAATATGAATAAGAATATTAGCAGTAAATTTTCTATTAACATAATAAAACATCTAAGTCAATAGAAACACAAACTGAATATTAATAAACATTTAATTAATCTACCTAAACATATGAGAAAAAAGTTTAGTATGATCAATTATATAATAAGATTAATAAAGAAACACAAATTTAATAAGAATTATTGCAAACAAATACTTCAACTTAAACTTTACTTTAAGCTAATTAAATATTTACTCAAATTGAAATGAAAAACTAGTAAATAAAGGATTTGAACTTAATATAAGAATAATTGTAATTATATATTTAAGATTTAAATTCATAGCAAATATATCAATAAATTGATCTTAATGAAGCTAGGAACAAAATCTCATTATAACAAGCTCATATCTAATCATTAGATAATGAATGCTATTAACTTAAAAATAAAATTTAAGAATTAGAACAAAATTAGGAAGAATAAAATTAATAGGCAAATTAATTAATTTCTGCATATTAAATGTAGGTATAATAACATAAAATTAATATTGAGAGCTTAATCTTATAGAAAGAAAATGATATTTAAAATACTATTTAATTCTATTCTCAATAAATAAGAAACTCTTTCAAATAATAAAAATAATATTCTGATAATCACACCTAAACTTTTCAAGAAATGTAAATAAAATCATTATAAACTAACTAATATATATAAACTGATCAAAATAATAAGATAACTTTAGAAAATTATAGCTAAACTCTAGCAAATTAATAATTGAACAAATAAATCTAAACATAAAAAACGTTTATGAATAATCATGAAACAATGACTAATATTACTGAATAACATCTAAATCATTTTTATTAGGAGTGTAAATAATCGAAATAAATCAATTTAGAATTATAGCAAGTTTATAATGATTTGAATACTAAATATATTTAATTAATTAAGGAGCATGATCACTAATTTGAGCTAAAATTAAATGCATATGCTGAGATATCATAACTTTAAAAAAATTAAAAAAAATCTTAGGTTCAGCAATTTTAAAAAGCATTAAAATGAGATGTAGCAACTCAAACCCTTAATTTTAATAATAATGACTTGAGAGAAAGTTAAAATTTAATATAAGACTTTTCTAATTTTATAACAACAAATAATTAATCCTCTCATAAAGATTCTAATTCAGTTGATTTAATAATATTTGGTAAGAGAAACTGGAGAGATGCTCACTTAAATCAAGAAAAATTAAATCTAAAATAACGAAATCTATTATTTAATTTTGATATTGAGGAAATTATAAAGAGATATAACTTTAAAAACGAAAAATTTGTATAATTTTTAAGATAAAAAAAATGATAAAATTAAAATCTCTTAACCACTATCGAAAACAGATTTATTACGTTATCTTGCGAACTTGATTATGCTACATGTGATGGAATTTCAGTTCCTATAAAAATAGACCAAAAACTATCTTAATAATATGATACGTTAACTTTATATACTATTATTTACTACAGAAACTCAATGTTATAAGCACCAAAATTACTTCACATTTAAATAAGCAATAACTAAAAATTCCTTTGCATCTATGATCCAGGTCTTAAAGGTGGAGTAAAATAGAACTAATTAAAACTAGCACATTGTAACATGAATTCGATCTAAACAAAATAATTAAGTATTGAATAATTTACTAAACGATAAGAAATTGATATATTTTCTATTAATGAAACTTGACAGCATCAATATTTTACTCCTATATCAATTTATGGGTATAGAACTTTCTTTAAAAATTGTGAAGACTCTTAAAGAGCAGGGGGTGTTTGTTTTATTGTTAAATAAGAACTTGATTCGAAATAAATAGAATTGGATTTTGGTTAATAAAATAATAGATTTCTACTTATAAAAGTAAATGATATGTATTTTGCTACATGTTATATGCCAACTGATGAAAAGTCTTTAATAATAAAAGATTAATCTTACTCAAACTTAGAATTAATACTTAGAGAAGTTGGAGATTAAGCACTCATATTAATGGGTGATTTTAACGCTCTTTTGCATGGATATGGTAGCAACAATTAAATAAACTCTTAGGACAATGCTTAGAGACTGCTAAAATTCATTGAAGATTATGATATGCAAGTATTAAACAATTAAAATTTGGATACTTTTAGAAGTAGAGTTAATAATAAAACATATTGCAATGATTATATTATTGCTAACTATCATATTAACATTAACTAGATAACTGAGTTCTAAGTTATTTAAACTAGTGCACTTGATACAGATCATTTTCCGATATTATTTAACTTAAATATCTCAAATATAAACAGGAATATACCGATACTTGCTCCCAGAGTTAATTTCAAGATTAATAAACTTTAAAATTTAGAAATAAGATCTTATTACAAAGCTGAATTCGATGGATGTTCAATTGTTTTTGATATGATTAATGAAAATAATATAGATGAGCAGTATAATTACATTAAGTATGTTTTAATAAATAATGCAGATAATGTTTTAGGATAAGTTTGATAAAATAACAATTTTAATAGATTACCATCCAACTTAATTTAAAGTTTTAATGCCGCAAAATAAGCACAAAAAGATTACTAATAGGCTTTATAGTAAGAAGGAAGAGTAAATTAGATTGTAATAAAATTAGCTTAAGAAAAAATTAAAAAATTCAATAGATATAAAAGAAATTACTGAAAATTCAAAATAAAATAAGCTAAAAATAATAGAGAAGAAATGAACAAAACTCCACCTAAAATGTTTAAATAAGCAAGAAAAATCTTAAATCCAAAAAAGCGTAACAATATGTATTTAGATTAGGAAGGTTTCACTCAATTCATAAAAAATTGAGAAAATAATGTTTTTAATAAGCATAATAACATAAATTAGGAAGAATTAAAAGCATGCAATTAAAAAATCGACAATATTTTTAAAAATTGTGATTTTGTTAAAAAGCATTAATAGTCTTATCTGCAAGGATTAGATCTCTTTAGTTTTAATGAAGTTTAAGTAATAATAAAAAAACTAGCTAATAATAAATCATCAGGTGCTGATGGTATTAAAGCAGAATTAATTAAATATGCAAATAAAGAGTTTCATATTATCCTTTGAAAGTTTATGAATAATATATTAAGAGAATAAAGAATTCCTAATGAATTAAAGTAGATAAGAATTCTCCCTATATACAAAAAAGGCTCAAAAAGTGATTGAAAAAACTGGAGACCTATAGCTCTTATTAATATAATACTAAAAATTTATGACAAACTATTAACTTAGAGACTTTATGAGTATGTTAATTAACGTAGAATTATACATCCTTCATAAAAAGGATTTCTTAAAAAAAATTAAACTATGCATCATGTATGGACTTTATAACAAATTATTGATTTGCATAAAAGATGAGGAAAGAAGAAACAACTTATTACTACTCTTATAGATGTAGAAAAGATGTTTGACACAATTGACAGGCGATTACTTTTTGATCATTTAAGAAGAATAAAGTTTCCTTTAGCATTGATTAATAGTTTTGAATCTTTTTATAAATAATTAGATGTTAGATTTATTTTAGATGGGACCTTATCTAGAAATTTACTTTATAATAACGGAGTATTATAAGGGAGTTCTCATGGACCAATACTTGCTATAATCTTTTATGATATTGTAATAAGATATATTGAAACTTATTAAAAAAAGCGTGGTTTTAAAATATGTGGTCGAATATTTATTACTAAGGCTTGGGCGGATGATTTAATCTTATTTTCAGATGAAACGAATATGAATGCATTGATTTAAGCAACTTGTAAAGTTTTTAGATGAGTAAAGTTAACTATTAATGTAGATAAGTGCGAGTACATCTGCTTCTTAAAGAAAAATTAAAGATAAAATGATTCTAACCTAAAAATTACTTTGAATAACATAGAGATTAAAAAATCTAAAAATATAACATATTTAGGATACAAATTTAATGAGCATGAATACTATAAATCTCATTGCAATGAAATATATTTAAAATATAGATAATGTGTAAATGGCGCTATTTTGTAACTTTCTAAATATAAAAATATTACACCTTCAAACTATTTACAAATTTTTCGATCTTTTATTCTTCCAAAAGTAGAATATGGTTCAGAAGTAATCCCTTGATCTATCATCCAAGGAATTAAAAAGATTAAAAATAATATTTATGCGAGCTAAAGAAAAGTAGCAAGATAGGCCTTATAAAGTCCGAATGCGACCTTTAATGAATCATGTTTTATAGATTTAAATTGGTTACCATTTGAATATTATATTACAACAAAATACATAAAATTTTATACCAAAATAAAAACAGAAACTTAATTACAACCTGATTCGGATATTAGTTTTCTTTTTAATAGATCTAAGAGTGATAATTTGCAATACTTTAAAAATCTTTAGAAGTTGACCAAACACTATTAAATAGATTTAGAAAATACTAATGAAACTTAATTACTTATCAAAGAGGTGAAAACTTAGTTACAAAAGAAATTTTATCAAGACTCAGTGAATCGGATGAGTAAAATGTCTACAACAAGTTTCTATTTCGGAGAAATAAAAAACGATACTGAAAAATTTCCTTATTACACATACACAACAATTAACAAAAACAAAAAAAGAGAAATAATTTCAATTTACAAGCTAAGAACTTTTAGTTACAATTTTCAGCATGATTTGAAGAAAAGACATTACGAAATAAAACATTCAGAATTTTGCAACTGTGGATAATTAGATACAATCTAACATATTAAACAATGTGAATCTCTAAAAGATTTGATTTAAGAATTTTAAGATTTCAAAAACTATGATTTGCTCAAACTTGTGACATATAATTAAACTTATCTTAATCAAAATTTTCCAACCTTAAAAAAACTAATACATATTGATTTTAGAATAAAATAATTTCATAAAAAGCTACTTAGAAGAAGAAAACAAATTCTTGAGTAAAATAACGAAATTTTATAAGATACATTGAATTATGAAAGCTTTGAAAGTTCCAATGGTGATGAAGAAGAAGAAGAATATGAATCAGATATTGACCAAGAAAACTGATCGGGAAATCTACTAAACTTTCTTATTATCTATATGAAAATATAGTAAAAACATATTAAGTAATTAATTAATTATAATTTGCTTTTGAAATTGAAAAAAAAATTAATCATGAATATAAAATTTTATAGTATCAGCAATTTAAATTTAGAAATTGAAAGTTCAGATTTAATCAAATCTAATAGTAATATGTAAATAAAATAAATTTGAACTAGTATTTCACTTTTTCTTATACTTCCCTTTGCTCAAATAAGAAATTAATAATAATTTATAAAATCGAAGTAGATATGCTGAAAAGCTTGAAAAAATAGCGAAAAATTTAAGTGAGCATAAAAAGCAAACTTCATTGCTATTTTTATTATATTCAGTTAATTTTATAATTTTTTTATTTAAAACTGTTAATTTAATAGAGAAAATTATTAAAAATGTAGATTAATAATTAATAACTTTTTCATCAAATATGATTTTTAAAATTAAATAATCCTTAAATTTATTTTTATATTAAGCAATAATTAAACCTTTTTCTATAATATCATTAATTTTTCATTTTTATAAATCTATTCCAATAAGCTGTTTATGCATTTCTTTATTATTTATGGATGTGTAGCTAGATTAGATATATTTAATAAGAACCATAGATTTAAATTTTTTTGATAAAAATTAAACAAAAATTCAGATTAAATATCTAAACTTATTAAAAAACTAGCCTTCACAATTTTTTATTTTTTTTATCTAAACTTCTTTTAAGTTTTAAATATAACTTTTGTATGAAATTTGATTTTTTCTCGAATTACGTCTGCTTTTTATCAAATATTAAGAAAGTTATTTCCTATTTTTCCAATTATTTATTTTAATTCTTAATATTGTCGAATCCTTTTGCTACATATTTCTTTTCTGATTTTGCATAAAATTTGAAAAATTGAAGAGTCATAATGTATTTAAAAGGAAGTCAGTCCAAATCTACAAAGCCCGTACCATTAAAAGATCTTGATTCTGTTCCTAAAATTTTGCTAGATTCAAATAAAGTTCTTCAGTCAATTACCTTAAAAATGCGTTTATTTCCTTTTAAACAATTCAAGGTATTAATTTTTATAAATACTTCACTCTAAATATGGTAAGAGCGAAAAAAGATTTTAAAGTGTCAAGGTGGCACATTTTTGTATCTCATCAATTAAAAGCATTTTTCATAACTATGGCAAGATATTTAAATCCTGCTTCATTATAACATTATATGGCTCTTTTTTAAAGCATTAATATACTTAATTATGTGATTTAATATTTTTTAAAGAATTATATTCTCGTTAATTTATAAATCTAACTTAGTTTCATTTTGTTTTTCTTAATAATTAAATAGATTTATTATTAGAAATATTTATATTTAAGCTTGATCTTCTAAAATCTCTGCTTTTTATATTTTTTAATGCTCCACACTTTTTTTCCGATTTAAAAATAGGGATTATATCTTCTATTTATCCTCTATATTCAAAGCTATTAGTAAATTTTAAAAAACTCTAATAAATTAGCTTATCTTCTTAATTTTTATTAATATTTCTATTAAAAATATCTACTTTTTATTATTGAAAATTTTGATTATTTTTTTACTCTTTGAATGAATAATTATTTTGAAAAAATTTCCTTTTTGATTTATTTCTAATTTTTAATGATTGATAACTTTTTAAGTTAAAAATAAAAAATTGCATCTTAGTTTAAATTAAAATAAATGATGAATTTAACCTTGAAATTTTGCTAAAGAGTTGAGAGAGGTCTGTTTGTAATTATTAAAAACCAATGTTTCGTTTGAGTTTGACAGTACTCATGTGAATTTTTTCTATAGAAATTCCCTTTTGAGTAATATAGTTACATAATTTCTTGTCATGATTTTCTTGATTTTTATTATTAAAAATTTTTAAATTCTTTAACATCTTTTTAGAAGGTGAAGATAGAGCCACAGTAGTAAAATTTCTTTTTTGTTATTTTGCTATAGTTATTTTAGGCTTGAATTCAGCTATTTTTCCTGGAAATTCATTTTTAGATCCTTTTGGTTTTTCCATTTCTTTCTTAAAACAATATTATCGTTAGCATGCTTTGACATTCAAGCGGTTCTTGGGAAATTTAATCCACTCGTTCTCTTAACATCACATTTTTGTATCTTAGAACACCCATCATCTTGCGTAGCTCTTCTACATCTTACGGAGCATTCTAATCTTCATTTTATTTAACCTGATAATAGTCTTCATTCTAAGCTTTAAACTGTCTTATTTTTTTGGGTTTATAAAGTTTTTATTTCTTCAGTCTATCCAGAAAAGTATTTGTATTTTCTGTCTTCCAAGAAGGGATTAATAACTTAAAGATAAATGCAATTTATATGAGAAATTAAGTAGATTTATGATAATTAATAATTATAAAGAAATATTTCTAAAATTGAAAATGCTTATATTTTATATTAAAACTATAAGCAAGTGTACTCTCAATAACTTAATTTAATAGTTATTATTCATGAAAAATTATAATTGAAAAGATGGTGGGAACTGAGAATTACCTTCGTGACAACACTTTCTGGTTTTATGGCTAGGAACAAGTTCCTTTCTTGTCGCTGAGAAAGTCCCTGTTCAGAGTCATTTTCTGAAGGGAACGCTATCTTTGAGATTATTCGCTCATGGTAGGGGCTTGAAGCCTGGCTGCTCATAGCGATGGAGCTCCCTAGCAACTGTGCCTGGAGCACAACAGGACATCCCCGTTATTCCATAAAAAGAGAGCGTTGGGTCGTGCAATCGGAAAGGAATTTCCGGTCCAAAAACTTTTTTAGTTGAAATTAATTAATGAAAAATAAGCTTTGGATTAAATAATTAAAGAGGATCTTGAGAGAACAAAATTATCCATTGTAGATGTTAGTATTTAAGTATTTAATGGTTGGGATCTAAGTAATGCAATTGTATTTGAATTTAAAATGATTTAAAAGTTGCAATTTTAATGTTACTAAATGAGTAAAATAATTTAGAATAAAGTAATAGTCTTTTTTGATATTTTCTATTTTATGTTTTAGTTTATATATTTAAATGAGAACCTTTATAATCAATATCATATTGGTTAATAGATTAAGTCTAAAAACAGATAAGAAAAGTAAATTAGAGTGAGTTATAAAAACTATTCATACATTTTAATAAGACTGGCAAAGAATAATGAAGTATCTTTAAATTACTAAGGATTGCTGAGATTTAATTTAAGCTTATGATAATAATCATTTTAACACTAATCTTATTACGTCTTAAATTTCATCGATTTCTCATAAAATAATATATTTTTTATACAATAATAGCATTTATTTGAATTAGGTTTATAAGAAATAGCTAATCTTTGGAATTTTTCAATTTTCTAATTGAAAATAAATTGTATTTATAAAAGTCCAATTAGTTATAAAAGAAATTTGTAAAAAAAGACTTAAATTTATAAACTATAAAATTCATCAATTTAATAAAATGTTCTAAAATTAAAAAATGTCCAGATTTGAATCTTCTATATAAAGAGATTTATTTTTAATTTCAGTTAAAATTAATAAAATATTTTTAAGATAAAAAAAGTATTTTTTCAATAAATTTAATTAATGAAACAATCCATAATATTTGTTAAGAAACTTTTTAACACCCATATCTTCTTTTCGACAAATTTATGGTTTTTTCCAGTGAAAAAAATAAAAGTAGCCTGACTCATTTAGAAATATGCTGTTGATAGAGATGAAATATTCTAGTATAAAGTTAAATCAGTTTAAATATATTCTTAATAAAGTAAAATAATTTTATTTTATCTTTTTTAGTATAACTGTATATTTATCAAATTATTTGAAAACTTATTCTTATCTATGTTTGAATATTTTTTGTTTATACTTAATATTTACAATTTTTATAACATATTAACTAAAATTAATTTGATTTATGGTTTCTTTTCATTCTTGCATAATAAGAATTTAAAAATGATTTAACTTCAAATAAAAAATTGATTCTATTCAATATAAGTAATTTAATCTTTCCAATCAGTTTATTATCATTTCATTTTATCAAGGAGCAATCTATCCTCACATCTATTGAAAATCTGATTTGAACAACTTTCTGTGGCATGAAGACTTGAAAAAGACTCTTGTCACGTTAAACTCGACTTTCAAGATACTGCAAGAGATGAGAAGGACTTCAAGGAGGCAAGCATCACGCAAAAGCGTCAATATTTTGTGATGCTAGACGAAAAAGTTTTCTCAGGTATCATGCCGATTCATTCTGAAGGAGACAAGGGCCTACAAAGAATAGCTAGCGCGAGAGAAGCGAGCTTCTGAAGACATTTATAGTTTATAAATTTTCTAAGTGTGGTGAACAAAGTAAAGAGTACAAGAAATGTTTTTTTATGCAAGGAAGAATTAACTAAATGGAAACTGAAGCCATTCTACATGCAAAAAACTCAAAAAATTCATAAACACTCTTATCGAAAGTGGGAAAAGCTTGAAGCGAAAGAAAATTTTTTCAAATTCATTGATGAAACCACGCTAATTAATTACGTTAATATGTAATAAGAAAAATATGATCTAACCATATTTCACAAAGTATAATAAAGCCTAATATAAAAATATAATCCATATTTTAAAGAACGTAAATTATAAAATATAATTAACATTATGAAAAAAGATTAACTAATTAATTGATAAAGTTTATAAAAAGAAAATGCCATTATAATCTTATAACTTCTATATAATATTGCATCGAAGAATGTTTAGTAAAACTAAGATAAAGACTCATAGGTATTTTTATGAAATGTATGAGCAAAATTTATTTTATTTTAAATAAGAAAAGTATTTAATAATATATTACACAGTTAAAGGACTTAAGATTTTTTAAATGATAGTATTTTAAATTTTAACGAGTAAAAGTAAATTAAAAAAAAATGATAAAGTTATAAAGTAAATAACCAGCTAAAATAAAATAGAGAAAAATGAATTTAAAATACGAGACAATTATGACTAAAAGAATTATTAATATTAAATAGACATAAAAGTAAAAATCTAAATTTTATCTATTTGCATGTATTAGTTTGTTTGAGCATAAAAAAATAATTTATAAATAATTAAAATTTGATATAAAAGGATAGCATATCGTAAATTATTTTTTATTATCAGCAATATTATAAAAATTATATCTCAATAGATTTTTTTTTTGGTTATATAAATACAATTAAAGCAGATTATATCATATAGCAAGCTTCTTTCAAAGAACTTATTATTTTTTAAATCAAAAGAAGAATAAATTTTAGCAAATAAATAAAAAAATTAAATTATGAATATAAATCAGGGAATGATTCTAATAATAGAAGCAAATTTTATTTAAATTTTCTAAAAATGTCTATTCTATATTATTTATGATAATAAAAAAGTTTGAATTTTGGAAATATCTCTCAACTTTTCTACTCTTGTATTAAATTTTATAGTAACTCTCCTTTTTACAGTTAATGTGTTTATTTATTTTCACTTTTTTAAAAAAGAAGTTCTATTCAAACTAATCTTTTTACTCAATGATTTCTATTCTTCTTCTGAGCAGTTTTTTTATGAAAAATCTTGATTCTAAGGTCAATTTTCTTGAGCTATTGAATACTTGTAAGGTTCTCATTTAAATATTTTTGGCTATAGGTTAAGAGCTTTAATAAGTCATAATTTTTTAAGTCTTTAATTCTTCAAATAAACTCTTAAAAGAACTCACATGTTGGAATATGTCTAAAACTATAAAAGTCTCAGCAAGAACATGTTTCAGTGCTTTAAATGTTATAATGCTTTTACAGCAAATCATATTAGAAGTTATAGGAAAATGTTCTAAGCTTATAAATCGATAAAATTTCTCTTACCTTTTGTTTGTTAAGTCTAGAGCAAGTGTAAATTGGGAATTGTGAGGTGTTATTGTCATTGTCATTTTCATCTTCATATAAGCATGGTGTAAGCATTAATTTCATTTTTCTTATTGATTCTAAATAAAACTTTTGTCTTATTTTATTTTAAATTAATCGTAGGATACTTTGCTTTCTTTAACATCCAAATAATCAATTTAAAAATGCTAGGATAGTTTCTATAATTTCTAAAATAATTAAGATTACTGTTTTCTGTCTAATTATAGAGGAAAGCTATATCAGAGCTAGGATTTGCTTCACTTTGTTATATTTATTTTAGATAAAATTTAGAGTATCTCATAGATATATAATATTCAAATTGAATTCAATTCAAATCTATGAAGCAAGATTCGTTAAAGGAAGAGTTAGGACTCTAAAATGCATATCTTGATACTCTTCTCTGACTTTTATTTATATCTTTTTTGATTTTCTTTATTCCTTTTAGAATAGATCATGGTATTATTTCCGATCCATATTCACCTTTCGATAGTATATAAAATCGAAAGATTTATTTAAAATTTTATGGTGAAATATTTCTATATTTTGCAAGTTATAGCAAAGTTCCATTTACACTCTTCCTATACTTTCGGTAAATATCATAATGATGAATTTTGTAATTTATAGTTCATTAAAATTATATCCTAAATATGTGACATTTTTTGACTTTTTTGATAATGTTATTATTCAAAGCAATATTAAAATCTTAATCCCTCTATTTCTAATTCTTCTTAAGAAAACATATATATTCACATTTTTCTGTATTAATTGATAGTTTACTCAACTAAATACTTTGCAAACAGCTTTTAAAAGAATTCATACTATCTTCTTTTGAAACCAATAAAAAATCGTCAGCCCATGCTTAGTTACAAAATAACGGTTTAAAATTTTAAATCCAGTTATTTCTGACAAATTTCAAGGTATCTAATAACAATATCATAGAAAATTATAGCAAGTACTGGTGCATGTGAACTTCCTTATAATACACTATTGTTATATCACAACATTCTTGATAATTTTCTATCTAATAGAAATCTAACATCTATATCTTTATAAAATGATTTAATACTATTTATTAGTACTAAAGTTATTTTAACTCTTCTTAAATGATCAAACAATAGACGTCTATCAATACTATCAAACATCTTTTCATCATCAATAAGAGTATATGACAAATGATTTTTCTTTCCTCATCTTCTATACAAATCAATAATTGATTATAAGGTTCATACTTAGTGCATAGATTATCTTTTCTTCAGAAATCCCTATTGTGAAGTATGTATAATCTTTCATTAGTCAATATATTCATATGGCCTTTAAGTAAGCATTTTATCATGTATTTTAAGGATGATGTTTATAAGCGCAATAGGTCTCCAATTTATTCAATCACTTTTTGATCCCTTTTTGTAAAAAGAAAAGATTCATGCTTGCTTAAATACATTTGGAATAGTTTGATTCTTAGTATGCTTTTTATTAATTTTAAAAGCACAAGATGAATCACTTTATTAGCATATTTAACCAGTTCTGCATTAAAACCATCAGCTCCACTTGATTTGTTAATTCCTAATTTCTTTATAATTGTTTAAGTTTCATTTAAGTTAAATAGATCGAACTCTTGTCTATATATAGGAATCTGTTCTTATAGAAATCGCAATTTCTATAAATGTTATCAATTTTTTATTACACTTTCTTATTTCTTCATCATCAATGTTTTTGTGCTTATTAAAAGCATTACTTTCACCAATTGTTTATAAAATTTGAAAACCCTTCAGAATCAAAAGCATATTTTTCTCTTCTTTGTATTCAAAATATTTTTTGCTTACTTAAATATTCTAGGAGAAGAATTGGTACGCTTCTGCTAATATTTTAGTTAAGTAAGTTAAACAGTAAAGGAAAGTGATTTGCGTCAAGTCAAGTGTTATGTAAAACTTAAAATAGTGTAATCTAATTAATGTAGATATGATAATTGACTATAGCATAATAGTTACAATGGGTTTTATTGTTTACCCTATTTCTAAGAGTATCAAATCTTGTATCATTGATTACTTATAAATCATATTCTTCAATAAAATTTTTCAATCTTTAAGCGTTATTTTATTAATTACTACTCCCATACTCTTACAAAAGAGCACTAAAGTCTCCCAATAGCATAAGGGCTTAATCTCCTTCTTCATTAGGGATAAGTTCTAAGTTTTAACATGATTAGTCTTTGACAGATAAAGGCTTTTCCTCTGTTGGCATATAACATGTTGCAAAATAAATCTTATTAGCTTTAATTACTAAGAAACGACTATTTTAATCGCCAAAGTCAATTTCAATTTGTCTCGAGTCAAGTTCTTCTTTGACAATAAAGCAAACGCCACCTGTTCTTTAGGATTATTCCCAATTTTTAAAAAATGTTCTATATCCTTAAATTTATATTGGAATGAAGTCTTAAAGTAATCAAGTTTCATTAATTGAGAAAATATCTATTCCTTATTATCGAGTAAATTATTGAATACTTAATTATTTGGATTAGATTGAATTCATATTGCAATAAGCTATTTTTAATTAATTTGCTTCCACTCCTCCTTTAAATCCTGGGTCATAAATACTAAAAACTTTTTTAAATATTGTGAATTTAAATGTGGAGTCATTCGGGAGCTTAGATTATTGAATTCTATGAAAATAATAATAAATAGAGTTAATGCATCATATTGCTATGCTAGTTTTTAATCTATTTTAATTGCTACTTAATTACCGTAAATTGTGGCCTAATTTAATTTACTAGATAATTCAATTTATCTATTTTCAACTTGAGTAAAGAGCTTTTTATCTTATCATCCCCTTGCTCTTATAAATTAAATAAGTTTTTCACTTCTGAAGTTATTTCTTTTAATCATTTCTTCAATATCAACTTCAAATAATTGGTTATGCTACATAAATTTCAATTTACTTTGACTTAATTAAGCATCTCACTAACTTCTCTTACCGATTTATATTGATTCTACTGAATTTTAATCCATATAAGGATTTAATTATTTTTTTAAAATTTGAAATATCTACACTGTAGCTTTGTTTTTGTTCAAAAAGTTCACTAAATTGAACCGTCTGAGTAGAAGTATCTTATTTTAAAGATTTTTAAATTTATTAAAACTTTGATTTTGTTTTGTCTTTCTAGTTCTATGATATCTCTGCTTAAGCATCTAGTTTTAGTTAGCATTAATTTTCATAATCTTTTACTAATTAAGCATGTTAAGTATTCAAAATATTATATACTTTTTAGAAACACAGATTAGGCAGAATTTGAAATTTAAATACAATAAGTGGAATTCTGTTTAGAGAGAGGTTTCGTTGTCTTAAGAATTTTCGTA
This sequence comes from Loxodes magnus, assembly GCA_946699065.1. NCBI lineage: Eukaryota > Ciliophora > Karyorelictea > Loxodida > Loxodidae > Loxodes > Loxodes magnus. Next base: position 47,056 of record CAMPDV010000101.1, read on the forward strand.
AAAAAATACTTTTGGTAAACTGTAATTCTTTTTTCTCCATTTTTTATTTTTATAACTTACTTTAATAACTGCTTAATTAAAGTAACTCAACTAAGTAATTTTCCTAAGTTAATACCAATTCATTTAAACACTTAAAGCGATTATTTATTAACTATACTTGTATTTCTCTATTACTACTGCCTTGAATTTAAAATTCTATTTTTGCCATAACTCTAAACAACTAAGTGATATTAAATAATCTAGCTTAAATAAACTTTTTCAACTCAATTACTTTTTTATCTTTTTACTTTTAAATAAAAAAGAATGTTTTTATTAAAGTATTTGCTAGTTGTAAGTATTTATATCATTTTTATAATAAATCTATTAAGCATTTACTAATATAATTTATTAGAGGTATAACTCAAACAACTCTTAATCAGAAATTATTTAATTCTTTACAGACCCTTTTTAAATGATAAAACAAAAGAAGACATTAAAAAATAATTTTAAAGCTAAAGTTAAAAATTATTGTTTTTCATTTACATATTATCAAACAAATGCTCTCTTTAATATTTTCTTATTAAATCATTAATTAAATCATTAAATCATTAAAATAGCTGTTCACCTTCCGGCTTAATTGAAGTTTTAAATGTATAAAATCTCCTTTCCTGCATATTCATTCCTTGTGCTCTTTTTCCTGGACTTCTCTCTTTTTAATAGTCTAAGTTAAGAATTTGTTTTTTTTTCCAGATTTTCCCATTTCCCGATGGGAAGAATTCCGTCGCTCGCCATTTCAGTTGCTAATAGTTAATATTACTCCAAATATTCATTCTTATTCTTTTCTATTGGGGACATTTTCGCCATAGATGTCAAGTGCTGTTGCAAATGTAACGTCTTTTCCTTGCTCTAGGAAATATCTTTTCTTGTTTCTCTATTTCCATTGGAATTCCTTAAGAAGGCTTCTACAGGTTTTCTTCTATTAATTTAAGTCTGGAATCTAATTTTACTCATTTTTTCTCGTCTTGCTCTTGCATTACTCAAATATCATTCTCTAAATTTTAAATTGACTCATAGACTCCGACTTTAGCTCTTCGGTCTACCATATGGACTTCGTCATCATCTTCATGGTTTATCAGATCCTGACTTATTGTAAACATCTCTTCCTTCTGGGAGTTTAATTCCTCTTCGAGTTTTTTATTTTTCTAATAAGTAGATGAATCAGCTGTTTCATCTATTTAGAGTTCATTTGTTCTATTTCAATGTTGTCTAAATCAAAGGCAATAGGATCTATATTAAATTATCGTACTTTACCTTCTTCGTTTATTTTTTATTTCTTCGTTATTATTTTTATCGATTCAGTTGAGTGATCTCTTTTTTCAGTTTTCAATGGAGGCGTTGAGAGCTGTGTCAACTTTTCTGTTCTGAATTTTTGTCTCAGTTTCTGCTTGTCCTTTGATGGAAGAAGTTCGCTTTATTTTAATTTGTAGGATTTAATATTTTTTATTAGTTCTTCTAATTTATTTTATTGTTCTGGTTATTTTTATTAAGAAGAGCGTTAAGTTGAAGAAGACGTGGTGAGAATATTTGCTTCTAATTTTCTCTTCTGTTCTGAGGAGGTGGTAAAAAAACCCTTCTTGAAGCTAGCCATTTTATATTATATATTTTATCTTATTAACAATTTTTTTCTTAATAACTAGTTAATCAAAAAGTCGTTTATAAAAAAAAAGAAATATTCAAAGCAAAATATTTAACTTTTTTAATTTATAAGATTCAACCATTTAAATATTATCTAATTTACTATTACTATTTCTATTAAATTTTTTATTTGACATGATCTCAAATAATTTACAATAATCATTAATTTTAAATAGAGAATAAAAAATGACTTGTGTAATTAACAAAGTAAATAAACAAGTAAGTGAAAAAATAATTTATTTTATAAGTAATGTCATAACTATTTTTTATTAAAAAAGAGCTACGCATCAATGAGGTGCTACGCGCTCTATAATCAAATTTATTTATTTATTTAACACTAAAAAAAAGTTAATTTATCTCCTTTCAGAATATAAATCAAGAGAAGTATAAACTCTTTTTCGAAACATTTTTACTTAAACTCAATAAGTACTTATTTTTAATTTTATTTGAAAGATTTCCTATAAAATTATAGTAATCTATTTAAATTAACAAATTATAAATCCATAAATCATCAATTATAACATTTCTTAGAATTGAAGTCATAATATTGAAATTGTCTAGATTTTAAATGTTTAGATTTATAAACTAAAATTTAAGAGTTTATTTAAATAATTATTATCTATATTATTAGTCAAAGAACCACCCAATGAATCAAAAGCTTGGTGAAACTCTTTACTTTTGCGCTAATTTAAATAAATGATATGGTTACTTCTTTACTTTCATTTTATTATTGTAGTTATTTTATAAATCAGGTTTAGAAAAAGTAAATACGTATATAGCTTCTTCTTATGTAGAAGGCTGCTCCTAAATCTTAAAAAAACTAAGCATTGTTTATAATTCCAATATTATACTGTTTTGCAAATCTTATAAACATACAATCTAATTATAAATTACGTTAATTTGAATTATATAGTAAACTTTAGCTTAAAGAAACTCATTTCACATTAAGAACACACAAAACTGATTAAAAAATCCGCAAACTGTTTGATCTAAACTTAAATCACCAACATCATACAGCTTTTTTTATTCGCAACTGTAAAATTCTCATATGATCTATACCAAACATCAAACGAAGCTAAAAAGTACATAATTTGTATATCTTTTGAATTTTTTTCCATAACTTGCAACAACTCCTGATCCCTCAAAACCAGGTTTAGTATATTTAATTTTTTGAAGATAAGCTGTACTATAATGACCTTAAAAAAATTAAAAAAGCTGAATTTATTTGAGCATATTACATTTAAAAAATAACTTTTCCTGATTCAGGTTTAGAAAGTTAATCATCTGCTTAAATTAAATTTTTCTATTTTTAGATAGAATTAAAATTCCATGATTATCCTTTTTAGCTTTAAGCTTATTGAGTTATTAATTTAAATTTAATTTTTTTATTTTAAATTGATAAAGATATTAGATTAGTTATACTCAGTACATTTTATTAGATCACTATCTCTTTTTTATATCAAACTAAAATTTATTATATTAACTATTAATGTCTATTTTTGGAATAATAATTTAAATTAATAATAGATATATATTTTACTTAATGCTTATTACAGTTACTTCTTTCGCTATTATTCTATACTCATTTGAAAAAAACGTAGTTACTACTATTAATAATCTCTTTCTTAAAAAAGTTGTTTGCTACTAAGAAAACTATAATTTTTTAAGAAATAAAGCTTATTTTTAATATCTTCTAATATTATTTTCTAATTAATAGCAAGAGTATTCTTAGCATTATATGTATATTGGTAATAAATATGAGTAATACAAGTATTAGTTGAGTTTATATATACTATTCAAAACTAATCTAAAAGATTATTATTTACTCTTATTAAAATTTATTTGATTAAGTTACTACTATTCTATATCTTATTATTCCTAACCAACAACTCTTCATATTTTGCTTCATAGCAGATTATCTATTATTAATATTGTTCTTTACATAAGATTAAATTATAAAATGATGATATAGATTGTTATATAATTATTTGAATCGAAGTATCTTTTTTATATTCTTAACTCATTTAATTAGATTAATTCAAAAATACTTAAAATCAAAATTCTTTTTGATTTAAATGTGCCTGCAAATATCCAAGGATATGTTCACTAGCTACTAACATTATATTCCTATATACTCTGTCTAAAAAAATTTACTGAATAGAGTAAAAATCATTTAATAGTAGCAAAAGTAAAACCACATACAAGCAATATCTAGAGCTAATAATTTTATTTTAGAAGAGACAGTTGTGAAAACTGAATTCCTATTATTTAGATAACTAGATCATGTAAAATAAAAAAGTGCTGAAAGATAAAAATGATTATCTAATTTGTATAATAGTAGTTATAATAACTGATTTCTTTCTTTCATAGTGAACTAACTAACACTCAAATGAAAAATTAGTAAATTTTGGAGATTCCATAATATACCTTGAAAAGATTCAAAAATATAGCAAAGTTTAGTATTTTTTGAATGGTACGAATATGATGAAAACTCATATAAATTTAATAAAAACTTTCTTGAGTTTAGAAAATTAAGCAATATGAGTTTTGGATTTATTATAAAAAAGCATAGTATATTAAAGTGACATCACCTTTTTTAGTTAGTCATAGATAATCTATTTATACAATCTTTTTATTTTTTAAGAACATAAAAATAAAACTATACAAAGACAAACGAGAAAAATTATAATATTATAGAATGTATTGTGATTCTTTTAAGAAGCAAATATAAAAATTTAAAGAAGATATATAGAAGATAGTAATCGCTAAAAATAAATACTTTGCAAGTAATTAAAGAGAAATTTAAACATGTAATATTAACATAAATTTTAAGATATAACTATTAAGAGACTAAAAGGATGCCCTCTGCAAAGTTATTTATAGAATAATTAGAATAATAATAATAATTCCCGTAAATTATATATCCAAAGCTAAATAAATAGTATCGAAAAGAAATAATTAGTATATGCAAACTCAGAACCTAAAGTTAAAACTTTCGCAAGGATCTTTAAGACAGACATTATTTAGTTGAGAATTTCCATTGTATGTATGGGAGATTTGATTAATTTGAACATATTCTGGAATGCGATTGCTATATAGATATGTGAGAATGGTTAATAGCAAAAATTGGAAAATGCGACATTAGAAAATTAAAAAACTATGACCAAAATTATATCAATTAATTTCCAAAAAAAAAAAAATTTGATCTGCAAATTAAAATTTTCCATAGATTAGAATTATTCGAATTAGAAAAAGACTTATAATAAGAAATTTTTGGGATTAAGAGTATAGAAGCGAAAGAGCAAGATAAAGATGAAGAGAATGATGAAAATGAGGAAGGAAAAGAAGAACAAGAAGAAAAAGACGAGCGAGTGGGATATTAGAATGAATAAACTGATGACGAAAATGATATAGCTGAAAAAGAAGATGAAGTAGAAAGTGTTTGAATTGAAAAACTTTTAAAAAACATTATAAAATCTTTAATTGAAGGAAGTAATTCCAACAATGAAAAGTTGTCTCAAGACTGTTTTAGTTAAATTTAAATTTAATATTAAATACTATTATTTCTATATATCTTATACTACATATCTTATACTATATTACTATTCATATTACTCATTTGTACTAACATACTCCACTCTTTATTTTACTTATCTAAAACTTATTTTTTATACAATATTAAAAGTATCTTAATAAGCTGCTTTAAGGAAAAAATAAAATGGTAGAAGGGTTCAAGAAAGGCTTTTATACCATCTCCTAAAAAGGGGAGAGAAAGTAAGAACCCTCATCTCTAACTAACACGTCTTCTTCCTAGAAATAATCTTCTTCTCAAAACCTTCAAGAATAATAGACTCAACTAGGAACTTCCAGGCCAACCTAAAAGATGGGACAAAAGCGCCAAAAGGCTACCTCGATGACACCAACTGAAGAGGAAGGACCTAGAAAGGTGCTGGAGACGCAAGAAGCAGCAGCCGTGCGAGAGTTTGCGATGCCACAGTTCCAGGAAGAACAGGCATAAATTTTAGTCTCATTCTCTGACCTGAAGGAGGAAGTAAAGAAGCTACGATTAGAGAATAGAGCTCTAAAAAATCAAATTACTGAGCTCAAGGAATGGAAAGAAAGCTTCTGGGAAGTCTACGATCGAGAGCAAAACACTTTCTTCAGGGAAATGGGATTGCTGCAGCAGAGAACAACTGTGCTTGAAGAGAACAGCAAGTAGCAACAGTAGTAGGAATTCAAAGTTAAGACAATTCAAGATCCAATGGACATAGAAGGAGCTATTAATTTACCGAGGAATCCAGACAAGTAATGAATTAGGAACAAACCAAGATGTTTTGTATGCAAACAAACTGGACATAAATATAGACAATGTTAGAAATTGAGATTAATTAAATAATAGTACTGGAATAGAAAATAATAAGAAAAATAATAGTACTAATATTAGGATAAGATTAGACGATAATTCTGTAACTAATTTTATCCGTAAGGAGGTAAAATTTGCAAACCGAAGTGGTATACAATCTAAGGCGACTGAAGAAAGAGTCCTGAAGGGAGCTGGTTCCAGCCAGGTTATCAAACTGGTCCTGTGAACACGAGGTTGAAAGTCCTCCAAGTTCACTAAACTCCAATTTAAATTTTTTTAATAAGCTGCTTTAAGTAATTTTATTTGTTTAGCATAAGTTATTTATTAAAATATAATATTAAATACTTATGTTGCTTACTTTCTTTCAAATTTGATTTCTATCTTCCTCAACATTGTGGATAATTGTCATTTTTACGAACTTCTATTTAAGTTAATTAGTCCACTATTCTCTTATTTACGTTCCTCAAATATCTAAGTATTTAAGATTTCTATAAAAAGGATATTCTTATGCCTCTTAATCACAAAGTGGAAAGCCTTCCTATGAAAATCCTTCTGAATTCGCAAGATTTAAAAATTGTAAATGTTTACAATTAGTTACTATTTATAATAAATCCTTATTACTTAATTAAATTCCATAAAAATTTAAATCTTTTAATTTTTTAATTTTAACTATTTCATTTATTCAATTCTCATCTAACATTTTGCAATATACCAAGTATAAGCTTTCTAACTCCATACAGTTTTAATTCATAGATTGTAAAGTTTTATTATTAAGTTTTACCATATCACTAAGAGATAATTTAATTAGTTTTCTACACTTCTCAAAAATATAACATAGAGTTCCATTAGAAAGTTATCTAATATAACCAATTTGTATTTCTTCATAATTTTATCCATAATCTCCTATTTTCTTCAAAGATGTTTTAGTAAGTTAGCGTAATATATTCAACTTGAGAGAAATTAAGCTAGGACAGTTTTACATTAAAGATATCAGGTGATTATCATTAAAACTATCGCAGTTACAAATCTCTATATATTATAATTTATTATGCTGCTTAGAAAATAATTCTTATATTGTTTCTGCTTATAAGTTTCATTCAATTATTAAATAGTTAAGGTTAAAGTTTTTTAACTTCAATATGAATTAATCTTAAGAGTTTTCTATATAATATTAGTCAATTTTGATTAAATTAGGACAAAAATCAATATACTTATCCATATCTGTATTGTGGTTAATATTTATTTCTTCTAATGAGTTTCCTTTTTTTTTCAAGTATTATAATAAAATTTCTTGGTTAATTCCTTTAATAAAAATTTTTAGTTCCTTTAAAATTTAATCTAAACAGTAATCTAGTAAAAAATTTCCTTTTATCTAATTCTAATTTATGCTTTTGACTTCTAAGGATTATAAATGAGCCAAGTTTTACAAAAAGCTTAAATTTTCTTCTTATAAATTGAAAATATTTAAAACTAGTTTTTATATATTTGAGCATTTAGATATATATTCTTGAATGGTATTATCTAAATTTGTTAATCCATCTAAATGAACTTCTTATACGAGTTTAAGTCCTTTTTGAGGTAAATTTAATTTTAGTTCTAAACATTTTGTTATTTACTGAAAGATTTCTTTTACTTAATTTTATTCTTATCAAGCCTAGATATTAATATATAGAATTTTAGTATCAGATTATAATATTTGTTTAAGAGTTCACTTAAGTTTGCTTTATACATAGTCATTATTACTTGAATATTCTTTTATTTCTAACTTTTTATATTAATACTTAAACTTATTTAAAAACTAACTAACCTATTGTAGTCTACTTATGTCTCTATTTTTAAGGAACTAAAAAATATATTGAAGAATATAAAAATTGGAAAATAAAGTTTGTTTACTATTTTTAAATACCTTGTTCTATTATTCTAAAGAAGCTTCTTTTTATTTAAATTGTTCATTCATAGGTAGGGCTATTTCTTAGTCTTTTTAATCTTCTTTAGATATTTTTTAATTTATTTAACTAATTTTTTATTTTTAGTCTTATGTTAAATCCTTTTAAATTTGGACTACTTAAGTTTCTTGGAGATGCTTATTAGATTCTTCTTTTTTAGTTACTAGTTGATTAATCCTCCCATTTTACATTTTATTATAACTTTTTATTTTCTCAGACTATTTATACTTATTTTATGAATAATGGATATATTTACAAATAAAACTTAAGGTTTAAATTACCATTATCATATTTACGTAATGTAATTCAATCAACGTTTTAAAATTAAATAAAAGAGCTAGGAAGAATGAAAAGTTTAAATGGTTTATTTATCTTTCAGCTATTATTTTTAGTAACATTTTAATAAATCATTCATTTCCACATTTTTCAGTAAAACATAAATATTTATTTTTTAACAATGTTTTAATACATATTTCTATCATTTTTTAACATTTTTAATTGTTAAATCATGTTTTGTAAATTTAAGCTTATCTACATTTTTTTAAATGAAAACCTGACATAATTTTTTATAAGTTAAGATATCTTAATATTTATACTCTTTATTTAAAAAATCCATGATAGATAAGTTTTGAGTTTAAAAATTATTCAAATTAAAAAAATTATGTTACAATAAAAAATACAAATTATGAAGGATTTAAGTTTTAACAAAATTATGATTAAATTTTATAAAATCTTATGATGAAAAAGGCATATTTTTAACATAATTATGATATCGTAAACTTATAAAAAAATGGATAAAACTGAAAAAGAAATTATTGGTTACAAATATATTTAAAAGTTCATATAAGCTTAAACTTTAAAATGTTATATTAAACACTTAAAAATTAATAAAAACCTATGCTTAAAAAAATTATGGTGATATCATCTTATAAAATTGAAAAAATATAATGATCTCTATAAAATTAATAGGCACTTATAAAAAGTTATGAAAAGCTTAAAATTGAAATTAAAAATAATGATTTCTTTGTAATAATGATTTTACACTTAAAACTTAATAATTTTGAAAGTTTATTTTATAAATATTAAGATATTTTAACTTATAAAAAATTATGTTTTCATTTAAAAAAATGTAGATAAAGTTACAAAACATTATTTAACAATTAAAAATGTTAAAAAATGATAGGAATATGTATTAAAATTGAGAATTTTCACCTCTTCAATGCTGGACACCAGATTGCTCCAGCGTTAAAAATAAAGTTTTAAAGGTCTCTCTTCCTCTCTCCTCTCACTGCTCATGTCATTTCTATCATTATCTTCATTTCTAATCAGTTTTTCTCTTGTAGATGAAACCTAATTCATTTAGGTATAATCTCTCTCTGATTTTTCTCTCTTTCATTTTTTTTTCTTCCTCTGCTGAGCTTTTATTCTTCTTTATTCATTCCAATACTACGTCTTGAAATTTCTGAATTTCATGTAGCGTCTTCACAAGTGTTTTGTCGTATTGAAGTAGTAACATTTCTTCACTACTTTTTGTGGTTTAACCCTAGTCTTCATGTTGGTCTCTTCAATCATCATTGGATCTCCTCTTTGTTCATCTAGTTTCTTTTCTAATTTTTCCAATCTGTAACTCAGATCAGATTGTTTCTGATGCTAATTTTAGGATTAGCTATCTGGTCTTAAGATATGTTTCAGAAAGTGCTTAGTTCTCTTTCTTAGGACATAAGTCTGGATTCTATTCCTTCCGCTAGGCTGAGTTGTTCTATAAGCTTCTCATTGTCCTTTCTCAGTTTCCTAACCTCTTCCTGGAGTTTCAGTACCTCTTTGATGAGCTTCTCCATGCTCAACTGGCCAGAAGGATTAAATTCTGACACTTCCTGGTGAAGAGCAGATTTCATCTGCTTTCTTGGCTTTTCCTCCGATGTAGGACTTATTACGTGAGTTGCTTTCTAGGATTTCTTTTGGTCGTCATATCCTGTTTGAATTCCAGGTTGTTAAGATTAAGAAGAAAGTTATGAAAAAGACGACTTGCCAAGATTGGATTCAAGTTTCCTTTCCAATTTTTTGGAGGTGGTATAGAAACTTCTTTTGAATCCGTCCATTTTTTTTAGATATTTTGTTTAAAATAAATTTAAAAAGAGCTTTACTAATTTTTAATTTATTTACTTTTATTTAAATTACTAAGCTGAAAATTGATTAAAATGCTTGTTTATACTTCATTTTCTTAGATATCTAGATTAATCATTTTGTACTGATTTTATAAAATTTGATAAATTGATAGTTAATAGCAAGTTTATTTTATTTTATTTGATATATTAAACAATCATATTTTTGTATTTTTAAACTCCAATATTTATTGTTCACCTTTCTTAAAAGTACTTAACTAGCTTTTAGTTCATTTTTAAATGCCTCAAATGATGTAATTTAAAAAATATTATTTTCTCCTTTATTTAAATTATCTTTTACTATAATTAAAATTTCTAATTTTATCATGAAAACTACTAATAAAAAATCTTAATTTATACCAAAATTTTTTATCTTTATTGATTTTATGAATTTTCAGCCTAAATTATATTTATTTCTTAACTAACCAGTTTTTATTTCTGCGAATTTAGATTAAACCTAGTATAGAAAAAAAAATCTATTTAGAAGATAAAATTAAAAAATTACATTTTAAGATGCTTTTTATACTAATCATTCTTTTATAAAATTTTGAAATACTTCTTCTTCTTGAGATCATCCAAATTTTAAGTAAATTTAGCATTTAGTAATTTATAAATTATACTTATTAGGTTAGTCTTTACTTTTATATTCCTTTTTAAATTGACAGATTAATTTAAAATATTTTTATATTTATTGTATAATAATTATACAATAAACTAGCAAGGCATTAAAAAAGTGGTTAAATAGTTTACAACTTAAATAAAAATTTCTGAAGTTTTACAAGAAATAAGACTGTAATATTAAGTTTTTATATATATTGCTATATAAAGATATTTATCATTAGTCTGATAAACTTAATCTTGCTAATTATCTTTACTAGTAACGTTTTTTATTATAAATAGTTACCTTTTATTTTAATATTGCTTATCTCATAAACGTTTATTTCCTATTAATGTTCTTATATGTTTTGGCCCTCGTATCTAATATAAAATTCAATTATTTCTACTTTCAAACTATTTAGTTCTATTTCTATTGCTTAAATATTAATATTCAAAAATACAACTAATTTTATTTATTTTAAAACACAAAATGCTTGTAAATTTTTACAAAGATGTAGATTAAAAATCTCAAGTAAATTGCTATTGCTTTTGTTTAAAAAATCATCTTTAAAATAATGTAATAGTCTCTATAAATTCAAAAATAATTATGAAACTTATAATGAAAAATAGGTTCAAGGCTTTACTGTATAACTCAGGTAACTATCTACAAGATGAAAATGAAGAAAGTGAATTATAAATACTAGATGGAAATGCGAATGAATACAAAGGAAAATTAAAGAAACATTAATTTCCAAGTTCATTAAAAAATGGAAATTAACTTATATAAAATAGTAGGGAGGTTTATTTGCTACCTTTCAGATAGATCTTAAATCTTTTATGAAGGAAATTTCTTAATTATTTTGTCTTAACTCAGTTTATCGTACTATAGAAATCTTAAGTACAACTCTAAGTATGAATTGTTAGTGATTTCCTTGTAATTTATATTATTTACTGTAATTTTATGCTTAAAAAGCTTTTTACATAGTTTACCGATGAAGGCACAATAAGTTTTATAAAGAAGATTAATCTGCTTTGTTTTCTTTAGAATTTTTTTCTTTCAAAAAATCAGCAATTTCTTGCTAAATATCCTATTTTCTTGCTGCACTAGAAAATTTTAAAACTCTTTCTTTCTTTATTACATTTGGAATTTAAGGTTCACTATCCATAGGATCACTAAGAACATCTTAAAGTTAAGGTTATTATTTATTTTTTTAAGAAGGATATTTATCCACGATACTCTTTTTTAAACTTTTCTTAGTAAAGCTGTTATTCTTGAAAGTCTTTATATTTGATTTTTTGCTATTTATAATTACTTTATCTAGTTGGCTAGTCCACTTAGCTCTAATCAATTTTTTTGGGCTAATCATGTTACATTAGATGAGCTACGATATAGTTCTGGAGATTCTATTTACTTAAATTCTCTAACAGAGAAGGATTATGATATACTTTAGAATTTATCCTGGACGGTACTATCAAGTTAATCCAACTATTTCCTCTTACCCTCACATTAAACGATACTGTATTAAGAGATATTTGACATTGAATGAATCTAACTACATATTTGCTGATAGTAATCAGAAGTATCTTTTAGTATCTGTATTTGCTTCTTCATTTAGCTTTATTAGTCATTTACCATCTTTTAACAGCTTACTAGATATTATATTTGACTTATAGGTATACTTAAACCATATTGTTTATTCTCGATATCTATTACTAACTAAACTATTTATATCATTAATTCAATCTGATATACAGTAATCTAGTCTCTTCTTAATGGCTCTAAAGGCATATTCTATGCAGCTCTTTATTTGGTAACCAGCCTCTTATGTAGTGATAAATCCATGCCCTTGATGCGACTCTTATTAGTAATGTAAACAGATTCCTATATTATCGTTTATAAAATATAGAGTTAACAACTACTAGTTATGCATCTAACAGATATCCAAAGGATTGGGATTCTATATCTACTGATTAACTAGATTTATAACAGCTAATGACTCGATTGGCTAATATGTTGTGCTTCCTGCATTTAAATTAATTATATAGATTGCAGACATTTTTCGCGCATTTTTCACTGAGAATTCATCCTCAGTTCAACTATCTAGGCTTTTTAATAACTTATTTGAAGTCTTCTTAACATGCCTCTCACTTAGCAGTATACATTTTATTTATTGAGTGAGTAAAAAATAGAAAAGCAACTAATATTTAATTATACAGACATAACTAAAGAAACTAATTAAGATAAAGTACTTATTAAATAAAATAGAGGACTACTTTTAAAATTATTACGATAAATGGAAGGTTTTTTCTCTTTGTCTAAGTCATTATACCAATTTTTGCAGAAGGTAGTAAACTATACTAATAACTAGAACTAAATCGATCAAGAAAAAATTCTATTAATTAACTAATTTTCGAACATTTTATAGCTAAGATGAAGGAAAAATATCTATGAAGATAAAGAAAAGTTAGAAAGTAATATAACGTATAAAGGAAATAGTTCAGTTTAAGGTAAATTCAATGACTAATTGAATAACTTAGAATGATTAGAAATGAAATAAATAAAACACCAAACTAAAATTCTTATTTTTAGCGTTTATTTAGAGTAAAGATAGAAATTTTTAATTATCGAAAACTTTAAAAATGAAGACTATATTCAGTTAAATTTTTCTATGTCATATCATTATAAAAAGCTAGAAGCAGTAATATAGAGAGGCATCTTGGAGTTAAATAAATAAAAATCTAATATTCCAATTTGCTAAATTAAAAGCTTTCAGATTTGAAAGAATATAAGAAGAGAAAAACCTAAGGCTAGAACTGCTGATTTCAGATCTTAAAATAATTAACCTAAGATCAAGGATTATAAGAATAAATTAAAGTATAGTATTAAGCTAAAATGAGGAAATGTATAGCTAGCTGAGCTAAGGTATAGTTAAAAGGAAAGGAAAATAAATAAGGCGTAATATTATATAAAATAAGGAAAATTCTTCCTTTTGATTTAAAAAAAAAGAAGTAACTTGATAATAATACATTTAGTAGCCAATTCAGCTTATAACTAACTAATTTAATATCAACAAGTTTAATTCAATATTAGGTGAAATCAGCTATTAAAATTAAAAATAACACAGAAAGTATCAGCCATATGAACAATAGTCTACTTAAGATGATACAAAATTAAAAAGATTGGGTTGTGAATATAATTTATGGAGAGATGCTTAAAAAAAAACCTAAAATTTTTAAAATAATAGTTCATGTTTAATATGAAAATATGGTTACAGAAAATCTAGTCGAAGATTTGAAAATTTTCTAAACCTTTAAATATGAGAAAAAAATAAAATATCTTGCATATATATCAAGTTTATTTAATTTTAATTTTAACCATAAGTATTTATGGACATCTTTAATTATAAGACTTACTTTTTTCAATCAAAGACATTTAAAAAATAATTAAAAAAAACAAATCATCATTCTCTTTTCTTCAATTGTTAAACTTGAATACTTCTCTTTCAATCCCATCCAAGAATTGCACTCTGAAAGATAGAAGCTTTCTATGAAAAATTTTAGTCTAAAGATCTAAATAAGCTAATTAACCTCTAGGAAATTAATTAATATATATCTGATCGTAAATTATTAGTTTCTTAACATCAAAATTCCCAACCTGTTATAAAAAATCAATCTCTTAAGTGTTAATAATGCATATCATTAAATGATCAAAAGTGTCATATTCTCCACATTCACAACAAGGATTATCAATAAGATAATTACAGTCTTATATTTCCTTTTGAAAATTGTAAGATTGGGTTCTCATTTTATATATGTCATTGATTTCTCTTACATAAAGCTTATTAAGTTTAGAATATGTTATTTCTGGAAACTAAGTCAAGTTTTGAAATTATTTTGCAAAAATATTATTTGTCTTCATTTTTTTAATTCTTTAAATAGAATCTCTTTAAAATCTATCTTTTATTTAATTTTTAGCATGCTTATTGCTTGTCATTTAAATCAATATTATAATATTAAGCCACCTTCATCACGTCATTATTAAATGATAGCAAGTTTATGTAATATATAGATGATTCTATTAAAAAGAAATTTTTCTAAAAATAATGGAAAAATTATAAGAAAAGATGGTATAGATAAGCAAATAATAAGAAATGATAAATACAAAAGGTATTTAGATATAATTTAACTAATTTAAAAAAAGACCTTTAAGATAGAAGTATTAAGTAAGAAAGAGAAAAAGGTATATGTGGTAAAATGAATACAATCGAATATTAATAGATTCTATAGTAAAAAAGCAACAATGAATAAAAGGAAAAATAGATAAGATAATTAAAAAAAGCTAAAAAATATAAAGATAGAATCACAAGAATCAGAAAAATAGATAATAACATAAGAAGAAGCTATGCTATATTGAGTTGAGTTAAACTTAGTTTAGTAAAACATTAATTAAACTTTTAGCAAACTTTCTTTCTCATAACTTAATTTAATTTTATAAATCAAATTACTTAAGAATCTTTGTTTTAAAAATCAATAGGAGAAATAAATAAGTATCATTATTTAATTTAAATTCCATCTTTTTTATTAATTTTGATTAAAAAAATTAAAAAGCAAAATTTTAGTTAAAAATTATAATGCAAATATTCTTGAGGTCTTTAACTGGAAAAACTTCCACTTTAGACGTAATGCTTACTGATACTATCAAATTAGTCAAGGAAAAGTTTAAAGAGAAAGAAGCTATTCCTGTTGAATACTAAGTTTACGTTTATGTAGGAAAAGAAATGGAAAATGATAAGACACTTGAATTCTATGGAATAACACCAGAAACAACTATTAATGTCGTTCAAAGACTTCCTGGAGGGCTAGCATGAAAATAATTTTTAATTTAACTCTTACTTTGATTCAATAATTGTTTTTTCTTTCAAGCTTAAGATATTTTTTATGTATTTTATAAGAGTCCTTAACTGAACTTGTAAAATAAGCTTAATAAAATTATAAAATAATTTTATTAATAAGAAACATAAAAATAACTAAAAAATAAGAAAAAAGTTAAATTAAACTATAAACAATATTTAATTAAAAAAATCTAAAAAAAGTCATCAACTTAAAAAAGAAAACATTTCTATATTTTTCCTTTTTTTAGTAGCCTCATTAATATAAAAATATATTAATTTCTAAATAATTTGAAAAATGAGAAAAATGTAGAAAGATATCTAGTTTAGAATATATATTAAGTTTATTATAGAACTTAAAAATAAAAATATTTAAATAGAAAAAAGTATTATTTTATAAATAAATGCTATCATTTACTAAATATATCAGTTAAAATGTATATAAAATATAAAAATATTTAAGATTATTTTTTATTTAAATAAGTTATTATTAGTTTATAACAGAGATATTCTACTTCATCTATCATTATAATAATCTATATAATATTTAAGAATAATTATAAATCTATTACTCCAATTTAGAAATACTTTATAAAGCAGTATTATTAAAATTTAGGATTTTGAAATAAAAAATATTTATCTTAAGTTTAGATTTTTTAATTTATTTAGTACTAATGAAATAGCATTAATTAATTAATTAATTTCAACTAAAAAAGTTTTTGGACCGGAAACTCCTTTCCGATTGCACAACCCGACGCTCTCTTTTTATGGAATAACGGGGATATCCTGTTGTGCTCCAGTCATAGCTGCTAAGGAGCTCCATCGCTATGAGTAACCAGGCTTCAAGCCCCTACCAAGAGCGGATAATCTCAAAGACAGTGTTCCCTTCAGAAAATGACTCTGACCAGGGACTTTCTCAGCGACAGGAAGGGAACTTGTTCCTAGCCATAAAACCAGAAAGTGTTGTCACGAAGGTAATTCTCAGCTCCCACCATCTTTTCAATTATAATGAAATAGCATTTGGTATGTAGTGGTACTTTTTAAAAAATTAAATTAAAATAATTTTGATTATAAATAAAATAAAGAAATTAGAATTTTATAATAATAAATAAATATCTTAGATAATTAATTTACTTCAGTTAATTTTCTAAAATTATTCTAATTTTTAGTTAAATTATTCAAATTAAATATTTAGTAAAATCTTCTTTTCATCAAAGTAAATAAAAAAGTTTAAAAATAGTATAAATATTATATATTTTAAAAGTATTAGATAACATTTAGTTCACTTTTTATCTAAAAACTGAAATAATTCAACTTTTAAATAATTTTAATTTAATTAGTTATCATTATCAAAATTAGCTAGTTTTTCAGTGGAGATTTATTATTTTTATTGAACTAAATAAATTTTTAATAGATATCTAGATTTATTTCTTTAAAGTAGATATTAATTATCTATATTATATAATCTCAAATATTTATTTCCTAATTTTCTGTACAAAAATAGTTTAAGAATATTTAATAAATAATAAAAGATAAAACGCTTACTAAGTTCTGTTATTTATTAATTTATACATTTTTTAATTATCCTATGTAGCATTAAATTTAAATATATTACTTAATTTACTTTAAAAATAAGATTAACAGTATGGTTGCAATTTATTTACTTTTATTTAGATTTCCCTTAGTTTATGCTGATATAGCAAATTTTAGTTTAGAATATTGCAAATTAAGATGTTAGATTATTAGATGCTGTTCAATATAGAGATAGATATGCAAATATTGTAATTTTCTTAACAGAATTAGAACTAAAAAAGTAAATAAAAATTTAATGAGACAAGAAGAAATAGTTTAGGATTTTAAAGAGTACTTAAAAGAAGAAGTGTATTGAGCTTAGATTTTAAACTTTAATGCTATGAAGCAAACTTTTTATCTTTAGTTTAATCTATTTTAATTAATGAATTTAAGATATTTTACTATTAGAAAGATTTTAAAATTAAAAGAATAAA
Organism: Loxodes magnus; assembly: GCA_946699065.1. Classification (NCBI taxonomy): domain Eukaryota; phylum Ciliophora; class Karyorelictea; order Loxodida; family Loxodidae; genus Loxodes; species Loxodes magnus. Next base: position 64,693 of record CAMPDV010000101.1, read on the forward strand.
AAGATGCTTTTTAAGAAGTGTTCGTATCTTCCTACTAGATTAAATATAAATGCTTATATTAAAAATTATAATTAAAGTAGATCTTAAAAGATAGAAATAATTATTTATTTCACTATTAAATAAAACATTTAATTAATAGATGTTTAATGATACTATAGTAGTAAATTAGAAATTTGGTTATTGATAATATATTATATGATTAAAGAACAAGTAGCGCCTCATTGGCGCGCAGCTCTTAAAATATTAACGCTAATATTAAAAAAATGTTCTCATGCTTCCGGTTAAAATTATAGTCTCCAATGAGTTACGCCAGTTTCTCCAAATGGGGAATGTCTTATAAAAGGTTATTCTCGAATCTTGAACCAAATGCTCCAGCCTTATTGAATAAGATCCAATTAAAAATTAGTAATTAAGTCGATAGTAACGTGTCAGTCAAACGTTCATACTGATTAGCTTGAACCCTCAGTCAAGTTAGGCTTGCTTCTTCCGTGGTATCTTGCGTAAGATTACTCGCTATGAAGTAAACACTGCACCAGATTACTTACTAGTTCTCCTGATCGTTGCCAACACCCATTTTTTATATTAAAACCATTAAAACTATATTTAATAATTTTAATTCTCAAAACCAAATTTAATTTCAGAGAGTTATCATTTATTAAAAAATCTAGCAGTCTCAAAATTTATTAGCTTATGCTAAATATAATTAACTTTTCTCGGAGGCAACAAAAAACCGTAAACCAGATAAGAGTTTATCTTAATGAAAAAGTTTGAAAATTAAAAAATGAAAATATCTTTAATAAGAAAATTTGACTGAAAAATTAGAAGATGCTTACATATTAATAAATTACACAATTTTCTAAAAAACTTGCTTCTAATTAAGAAAATGTTTAGTTAAATATAGCAGATTATTTAAAATAAAAAAAAGAACTAAATTAAAAAAATGAACGGCGTTCGATAAGGCTTCTGAATACCTCTTCTCAAGTCAAAAAAGAAGAGAGGAAGCAAGATGCCACTTCTTCTTACCATATTTCTTCTTCTAACTAATTTTTTTCTTAATAAGAAATTCTGTAAAAAACTAAAATAAGGCAAGAGGAAATCGTTTACTCCTTCAAATACGGCTGAAATGCCAAGGAAATAATAGGAAATCGTCATGCACCAGGCAATGATTAGTTCAATTTTGGAAAAGAGAAATTTGGCGTTACTCAACTAACTCTAATGGTTGTTGACCTCCAGGAAGAAGTTCAAAAACTAAAGACTTTGAATAAAATCTTATTCTGAAGCTTGAATAAAAAGAACAAAAAGGAGACCGAATGAGACAAGATTATTGAACTATGAAAGGAAAATGTAAGCATTTTGAAATATTCAAAAAGAATAACACAGACAAATTACACATTTAATGGAACAATTTTTAAAAAAAAAGATGGAGCAAAACATCCGCCTTTCTAAAAATTAAATAAGAAAAGCTAAAAAAAGGTGGCGCAGGAGTTACGCAAATAGGAAAGATAGGAATCAGATTCAAGCTCATCTTCGCAAGGCAAAATTATGACAGGTGCAATTGAATCCAGCAAACGTAAAATACAGATCCAGGAAGGTCTACAAATCAAGATTGAGGCAATGTAAGCACAAATAATTAAATGCGAAGAAACAATTTACAATTAAAATCTTTAAATAAGGGAGTTAACAAACTTTATAGAAGACTAAAGCAATGAACATGTAATATTAAAAAACTAACTTATTGAAAACAACCTAGTAACGGAAGAGCAACACTGAAAATAATCTTAACAAAACTTTAAATATTCTTAAAAGATGGAAGTCGAAAAATAGCCACTTTCGTGCGAAAAACAATCTAACCCATAAAAAGAATCTGAAAATTACGATAATAACATAATTAAAAGACTTAAAAAAATAGAAAAAAATTTTAATATAAGTACAATTTAACAATAATAAAAAAATTGCAGATACTATCAATCAAGCTATCATCTACTAAGAAACTGCTAATAATTAAAAAGATTAAACGAAAAAGAACAATAAAAAACATGATGTCGACTTAACAAATTATGGATAACAAAAACTGGAATATATAGATAAAAACTCCTTGCAGGACATACTTAAATTTATTAGTGGTAACCTGCCACTTATCAAAAAAGGTCATGGTCTACATCCATGTAAAAAAAATGTCAGAGTGAAACTGGTTGGAACTCCAGCAAGCTCGAAAACTCTTAACATTTAGTTAATTTTAATTTAAATGGAACAATTTTAAAAATAAGAGGATATATTACCATGGACAGAGTTGAGTTACTTTTAAAATGCTAGTATTAATGCAAGAAGTTTCCCTCTAATTTGTTATTTCTTATATAAACTTAGTTTCCAAATATACATATTGAAGCAGATAAAAAGAAGAGCAAGAAGAATTAAAAAAATAGTTAGATATGCTTAGAACAATAATAGATCATTAAGTGGTTTAACTATAACTTAATAATTTTAGAAGATGAGTATTTAATAAGATTAATGAACAATAGAAATACCCATTTAAACTAATCTATAAAAGGGATTTAGCAGTACTTTCTAAGCTAGATTAAACGCTTAAAAATATAATATATACTCTTATATATATCAAGAGGACAAACTAGAAGATATATTACATTATTTTACTTTCTTATGTGAAGCAAAGTAGCAAGAAAGATATTTGAGAGCTTTTAGTAATTTAAAAAATTGAAAAAGATAGATAAGAGGTGTTGAAGAATGGAAATGATCTTAGAGCTCAGCCGTTAAATTAGTATCCTTAATTTTCTTTATTAGTAATGCTCTATTTAGTTATTATGAGATTTAATGCTATAACCTAGCAGATGAACTACCTATTAAATTCGATCTTCTAAGTAGTATCTCAATTTGATATCTAGTATTATGATATTAGATTATGAGCTTAGATAAAAGAAAAAGGAGAGTATATTTTTCATTAAATATATTTCGTTTTTTTAAAGGAACTGCTATTATAAATCTAAGTAGTAAGAAACAAGCTAGTTGAAGCAATTAAATATTCTGAGATACCCTTTAACTAATTTAAAGGATTTGAGGATTTTACTAAGAGTAATAAGAAATCTTTCAAATCTGTCAAATTCTTAGGAAAGTCATGAGATAAAGCCACCATAGTTACATAAGTAGAAGTTTATAAGATGTACTGAGATGCTTTGCTTTGATTAGAAAAATTAAAAGATAAAACTGCTCTTAGCTGAGAGGACTTAGATATAATTTTATTAATAGAACGTTAAAAAGTGAAATAAAATGCTTTCAACTTACAAAAATAGTTAATATTGTGATTAAGAAATAAACTCTTATACTTAATTATACTAACTAACTTCTATAAAAATGCTAAATTCTAGCTCAATAACAAGGATAATTTTTAAAGGATGATGCTAGCATATTTCCTAAAGATTAAGTAACTATTCCTATTAGATTGCTAAATATATGATCTATAATATCTCGATTGGTCTTTATGTAGTGATCTTGTGCTTGCAAAAATTGAAAATTCCAATATTTGTAGGCTTTTTAAGTATTTTTCTAACACTGCATCTACAATCCAGCAGCCTAAGTCTTTTTTCATACCTCGTTCTAAACTTCTAAAATTTTATTTTTATCTAAAGAAGAAAAGTTAGCAAATATATCTTTAATAAGCTACTAAACTAATATAAGCTATATAAAATACTCTCCATCAGCTTTAATAAATTACTTAGTTAATTAAGGTACAAATAATACCTTTTATAATCTATACAAAAATGGAAGAAAACTACAGTGAAATATCTTTTTTATGAGCTATACAAACTTTGTATAGCAAAACAATTAGAAGGACATTAAAATAAGAGTAAGATTAAGCTTAATAATAGTGTGATATATTTAGAACTATAATGTATAATAGCTTAACTATTGTAGGTTCATTTCAGTGGTTTCATATACTCAGCATAATTAAACAAATATTTTAGAATTGAGACTAATCAAGTACATCCAAACTGGTTCGATAACTACTTCTAATATATTTTAAGTAAGTAAATGTAATCAGTTAAGTGTGATGCTTGCGGTAAATATTTTGATGTATTAAGTATGAAGCACTGAAGATTGGATTGCTCTGCATTTTTTGTGATAAGAGTTAGAACACTAATTTTAAAAATTCGAACAAGCACAGAGTGGTAGACATGAAAATTACAAAAGAAGCCAACTAAAAGCCAAAAAAGCACCTTATAGCTAAGAAGAAGAATAAATGGAGTTCGAAGTGGAATATGTATCATTCACCAAGAAGCACTAATTATTTATTGCTTTAAAGCTTAAAATTTAAGAATGAGAAGCAGCGAAAGTAGGTTTAAATTAAAAAAAGCGATGTGAAATAAATTCTGAGCTATTAGATAATAATTTAATCTTCTAGAAATATAGATTAAAAGTTTAGATCCAGCAAGACAAAAAGAAAGGAAAATAATTTTTATTGGAAAGAAGATTACGTTATAAAGAACAAGGCAACTAAGGAGACAAAGTGTTTAAAGCACAATAACTATAAATTCTCCTTGCTTATTTCTTGTAACCGAAATTAGATTAAAAAATACCCTAAGGAGATAAAAAAGCGGCATTAGAATCTTTATTAAGTAAATTTGCTATAATATCTTTTATTAGATAACTGGACAAGAGAAACATTCATCAGGAATTAAAACCTTCAAAGTCTTGAATTACTTTCTGATTGGCTAGTTCACAAAATCTGAAGGTTATAAGCATAAAAGTGGATTAAAATAGAAGATTTAATAAATTTTTACTAGTTTTGCAAAGCGAATATCAGATTTTCAGTTAAATATTGGATAATATTAAAGCAAATAACTCCACTTCTTACCATAATGCGATGTACTAGAAATAATAGTTTTCGATATAAAATTGATAATCATATTAACTAAAAAGAACCTAGTGATCATTTAATATCTACTTCAAAAACTATTAATGAATCTTAAAGCTAAAGAAAATACTTCAGAATATTATTTTATTTTATCTAATAAAAGAATCAAGACTCATTTGCAAACAAAATAGAAGACACCAGATTTGAAGGCCTTAGAGGTTAGCTTTATAAATAAGATTTTCATATACATTTTACAAAAAAAGTTAGAAGCAATAAAGCAACCAAATAGTAAAATAAAGCTGACAAATAGAAATTAGATTAACCTTTATAAAAAGACTTTATATATAAAAATATCCCATAGTAATCAAACAGCTATAAAATAAATAAAGCATTAGTACCCAATCATCTGATACTTTAGCTCATATTCAATTATAAAAATGCCAACTTGCTAAATAAGCATCAATAAAAATCTTGTTTGAAATAAAGGAAATTTTAGATCCATTAGAGGGTTTATGAAAAGAGGTAGATAAGAAATTATGAAGGATATTAATAAAGTATTAAGATAATCAACCTTCTTTACCTTTGCTAAATGTATAATCTTCGAATAGAAGAAGAGAAAATCGAAAAATAATTGTTAATAAATATAATTTTAACTTTAACTGTATCTTTATTAGCCTTTATTGCTTAAATTATAAAATGCTCTTTAATAATATTATCTCATTTATAAATCTCAGTCTTTCTGTTTCTTTTGACAACTAGACTATTAATAAAATTACTGATTTGATATTCTTTATTATAAACAATAGTTAGATTAGATAGTTACTTAAAAATATGATGCTGTGGCTATTATATGCCTTATAAAAAACTTATCTTTATATAGTTAAACTAAGAAAGTACTTCTAGCTTAAATTTATTTAATTACTACCGGTTTATACTTAGGTAGTACCGATTTTATAGTTACTTGTATAATTAATATTATTGGTGGTGTTAATAACAGTTGCACTTATACTCAGTTTTAATTATTCTTCTAAGGCTCTTTATGATACACTTTGGGGAGTTTTCCAGGTCATAGTCTTTCATTAGATATAAATTATTATAAGATTGACAGTTTTTAATGGTTAGGAATATATATACAGCAAATTTCTAGAACTTGTCTGCAAGAAAGGCTTTAGTCCATTTAGACAGTAGGACGATGGTTATGGAAGTCGGAATTCTCAAAAGAGTGTATAACAACTCACCTACCGAATGGATTAGCCCTGAAAATGGAAGTTGAGTAATGTGGGTGCTTATACTATGTCCTCTGTGGTTTCTTTTTTGATATCTAGAGTTGATTTTTTAAATAATTAAGATTATGTTTAATTATTAGACTGAAGCTAATATGACAGACTTAAGCAATTTTGGCATTAGACCTTTCATTAATTTAAATCAATCAACTAAAAAAGATAAAATATCTAGTGAAAAAGCCATTTTGAAATTCTCTTCAGCACTTTACTTAAACTAGTTTTCTAAATCTACTTCTTTATCTAAAAATTCCACTTATAATAACTTTGCTTTGTAAAGTACCTCCTACTATAAAAGAAGAGATACACTATACAACAAGTAAAGCTAGAATTTTAGAAGTTTATCTTTAATCATACAAATGCTTACCAGCTGTTTCTATTCCTTACTTTATTAGCTCTTTTTAAAGGAGACATAATATGATTCTCTTTTATTCTAACTAGTTTAAATTCATCTCTTTGCTATTTATATATAAACCTTAAATCTATTTTATCTACCATTTTATAGTATCAAAAGAATAATAGAAGAAGAGAAATTTAGCTGAGTATACTGACTCGGAAAAGTATGAATAATATCACTGAGTAAGGTGTATAGCAAGTCAGGTTTCAAAAGCATAAAAGGATCTGAAAAGATATAAGAGTAAAGATCATTGGGTATTTCTTAAAACCAACTAAAAGAAGAGATGTTTAAACTCTAAAAAATTTAGAATCCTAAGTTGGGATGTATAGAGAAGAAATTTTCTAAGAAATAAAGTAAAATTTAATAGATAAATGGCCTATTGTAACGTTCTCGGACAAAGAAAGGTGCTGGTTACATTACTTAATAAATTTGATATCTGAGCTTGTAATTTTATGAACATGGATAAAATAGATTTTGTTGTAATTCCTATGAGATCGAAGAATTCGCAGCATCTTAGAGAAAAGGAAGTTGAAAGGGAAAGTAATAGAGCTTAATAAATTGAGGAGTTTTGGTGAGGATATTTTAAAAATGTAAGGATATAAAATATGTTAGTAATGGTATTTTCCAGACCTTTTCAATCGCTTAGTTCTAGCAGACACTATTTCATATCACTAAAAATCCAAAAAAGATAAAGAAATCAAAAGAAGACATTCTTTAATTTAACAGTAAGTCTTTATTAATGTTCCTTATTAATTTTTAAAAGTAATTTATAATGCAGATATAAGAAGGTTAAGTTAAGAAGCAGGTAAAATCTTCAAATGGGAGTAAATCAATCTTAATTTCAATGCTTCAAGTGACTCACATCTCATTTATCAATATCTTTCTCCAATCATAGTTACATCAGAAATCTAAGCTAAATATTCTTTATGATCAAGAGATATTTAAGAGTAAAGATTAGTATCTTTAATTCTAAAGAGTTATCCTAAAAGAGACATTTTTTAATTTCTTTTTCTACTACTACATCAATACAAGTAATCAATGCTATGCTCTCTTGTTACATTTCAAGCTCTATTAAGAAGCCAATTACTTAAGTTATAAATTTAGGTTTATAATCATATTTCAGACTTATTTTCACTTTAAGTTTGCTATGCAATAATATAACATTATAAATAAGCTAAAGACACTACAAGGTTAAAAAGAGAGTAAGATATAAAAATAGTTAAATTGATTAATGAGAGCAATGCTAAGTAACTAGCTATAAGGTAATAAGTATTAAGGCTAAGTAACTCTAATTAGTAAACTCCTAATAAAAGTTAAGATTAAAGTTCAATAAAAATAGAAAAATAGTAACAACATTTTTCCTCGTTAATCTATAATAAGTCTGAAAGATATAATAGTAGCAAAGATCTCTTTATAAAAGGCAAAATTTCAAAGTCTGTTCAAATGTTTAGTTAATTAAATAGACTAATAAACATAATAAAACTTCAGTCGTTCAATAAAAAGCTATATGTTGACTAGTAAAAAAAGAATTATAATATTCTCACCTTCTAATTAAATAAACCAACTTAAATACCAGCAACAATCATGAAATTTAAAATATATATTACAATAATTATTTTTAAAGGAGATAATCAAACAAGAGGAATGAGGTGACAAGCAATAAATATAACTAAATTCTAGTAAAAGAAATTAAAAATAAAGTACTGTCCATATAAAATTTAAGTATGATAGCTATTTTTAAATAAAATGAATGCTTTGTTTATCTTAGATAATGAGCTTAAAATTAATAAAGAGATCTTCTAAATAATCTAATAAGAAAAAATTAATTAGTATGTAATTAAATGACTAAACAGGATCTTTAATAAAAGTATCACTGAGTGCGGATAATTAGTAAATGATCATGTTAACTTGAAATAGATCAATCTTTAATATAGTGCATTCACAAAGGCTAGGCTAACATAAGAAATCTGCTTGAAGTAAATTTAAATTTTATTTAATCATTTTAATTGAAAGAAAAGAAAGCTAAGAATATCTAATATTTATTAGGATTAGTACATATATAAAACTATCTAAAATAAAAAGTAATAAAGTAATAAATAAATAAGGGATATAATAATTAAGCATAACTTATTCAGTCTTATTTTAATATAATATCTCTTAAAATATATTAATTTATAATCTATGTTGAAATAAATACCTTTGCAAAATACTCACACATTGCTTTCCTTCCATAATCTATTTTGCTATTATGTAACCTTCACATATACTGTACCTTACTAGTATTGACTTGGAGTATATTTTAAATTTTATCAGATTGATATACCTCATTCTGATAAAAATTTTAAAAGTAGTTTGGAGATACCCTTCTATTTTCTGCTATATTCAATCAAATATTAAAATTTTTCCTAAATCATTTCTATTTCAAATATTTATGATTATTCCATTTCTTATAAATATATTATCGACAAATAATGAGCTGATTTTTATAATCTAATGTATTGAAATTATTTTCGCTTATTTGTAATTTTATCATATAAGCATGCATAATCTTTAACTTATTACTTAACATCTATCAAATGTAAATAAATAGCATATGCTTAGCAAGTTCCAATATCATCCTTTATATAGTTGTTAAGCTATTTCTTATCTCTTATTTTTTCTAAACCATAACTTTCACAACTATATTTCGAATTTCCTTATGAATCTTTTCCTCCAATAATATAAATAAGAGATTTATTATCAAATGATAAAGAAATGATCCTAATAGGAAATGGTAAACTAGATTAATTTACTATTTTGATCTATTATTTTTCTAAGTTATTCTTTAATGTCGGTTTTAGCTCTTTCCCTATTATAGTTAATTGATCTTATCTTATTTTATTTAATTAATCAATATATTGTTATCAGATATAACTTACAAATTAGAAATAGTAGTTTATATCTATGTTGATGGTGTTTTAGAAATATATACTGATTATAAAATATAAGAATTTCGTTTTACTCTTAGATTGTTAGTAAAAGGTTATTTTTTTACGTTATTATTTCTAATTTTAATATCTCTTTAAATAAATCCCATTTTCAGATCCTAAATTAAAATTCCTATTATATCTAATTGCTCAATTACTTAATCTATTATTTATTATATCTCTCTTCTATTTAAACTAATCCAATGTGCTTTTTTTGTTAAATTTTAATTGTTTTCTCTAATTAACAGTTTATTATGTCTTTTCTTTTGATTCTCTTTTTTAAATTTCTCAGATTGATATTTTAGTTTTAAATCGGTTACTCCAAACTTTTTACTTATTTTGTAATTTCATCGATTCTTTTGCTTTAATCTTGTTTCTCCCTTTCTTCCTAAACTATTCATTCTAATTTTATACTAACTACTGTTGTAGATTTCAAATATAATTATTAACCTAAACATTTTAAATTTAAGCTGATATCTTAAAGTTACTTATTTCTTAAGTAAGATCTTCAACTCTATTTTTTTAATATCGTTTCTCTTTTTCTTGTTAATTGATTTATTCTAATTTTCTTCCAAATGCTTTTACAGTTTAAGATTATCTTCTTTTACTTGTCATTCTATCCACTTAGTTATTATTACTACTCCTCTTTCGCTTTCTTTTATCTAATTATTCTCTCACTTTACTTCTTAAAAATTTCGCTTTCATAAAGTTCTTGAATTAGTAAATCTGGTAAATTTTATTCAAAATTCTCTTGTCTATATCTTACTCCGATTGATTTGATTACTAAATAACTGTTCTAAGTCTTATATTTTTTATTTTTATACCTAATAATCTACTATTTTAATTGAACTATTTTATAATTCTTTAATTTATAGCTTATTAGTTAAAGCTTTTTACTATTAACTTAGTTTTTAGTTAAATTTTTGTTTAAACTGCTTTTTATTATCTTAACTAAGTTTTTGGTGATATCTTCTTACAACTGAATTAGCATATTTCTCAAATCAATCTCCTCAACGTTAAGTTAAGTTTAGATTTAGTTGCGATTCGTTCTTTTTAGATGCAGCTTCGTTTTTTCTTATTATGGCATTAGCTACGATTTTATTTCTTCTTATTTAGATTTTTATTCCTCTTCTATTGCTAGTACTTAATGATCTCTACCACTGGTTTATTATATACAAGATTTACACAGAAATTATTTACCCTATATACATATTAGAGTATTAGGAAAGCTATGATTTTAACATTAGCCCAGATGAGATTTAGATTCCGGTTCTTACTAATATTTTTCAATTTCTTTTATATCTTACACTTCTTTTACTTACGGAAGCTTAGAAATTCGTAACACCCAGTTCTTCATTTGATTATCTTCATAATTTCCTTTGCATCTTTCAAATTAAGCGACTTACATTTTTAAATAAACTAAAATTTCCTTTTATTTGAATGATATTAATAGTAAATAAAAGATAAACTATGATTCTCTTATTTCTGTATTTAAGTATAGTATTAAAAATAATAGATGCTATATAATAAATAGCTTCTTTTAATAATGCTCACCCTTATATTAACTATTTCCTTTAGTGGCTAGATAAAATATTATAGGTATGCTAGTAAAAATTTATACCTATCTCTTTATTATTTTCTTTCGACATTTTCTTCATTTGGTTCACATTTTGAACTTTTTGGTTTATCTCGTACTTTTTAGAATATTTTAGAATATACTTTAATATTAAGTCTTCATAGTTAGTCTAATTTATTGTCTTTGGAGTATAAATTCCAAATCGATTTGTAGTACTAAAAATTACTTAGATGCTACATAAAATTTTAATCAAATCATTGAAATTTAGGATGCCTAACCTTCGAAATAGATGAAGTGAAGACTGAAACTTTATGTGAATAAAGATTCTTCTTTCTCTAAACGTGGCTTTACTTTTATTATATTGCTTAAATTTAAAAGATAAATATCCTATTAGCATTGCTAAATTATTAAATACAACTTAAAAGAAAATACTAATATAGTTACAACTTAGTATGGTATTAATAGTTTAGCATCTGTTTAGAAAAGCAACTAGCTATATTAATATCTTTTTAGATATATTATGCTGTATTTTAAGATATGGATATTAAATGTTAGCATTGAAGTAATTAGTGTAAATGATTAAATTAAGAGATCAATTTAGACTTTAGAGAAATTAATTATTGCTACTTTTACTTAAATTAAAGTAGCACCTGCTTTTTTAATTACTAGTACCTTTAATATTTTTAGAGCTCTTCCACATTAGTACTTGTCATCTTTATTGTAACTAAATTGACTTCAAGTATTTTTTTATGCTTTATAATGCTTTTATAGTCCCATTCTTTCATCAGTAAAAACAAGTATAAGAATGGCAGTTTTTAACACTCAATAGCTGTATCTACAGCAAATGTTCGAGCTTTCTTATTTGACATCTAAAGTATTTTAAAAGTATTTAGGACTGTGTTGATATTTATAAAACCGAAGCTAATAGCACTGACAAAGTAAGATAGATCATTAAAGTCTTCTTTTATTTATAATCTTTCAATCAGTAAAATTAAAACCTCTATCTAGGCAGCAGCATACAGAACTTCATTTAATCTTATTACATTAATAGTTCCTAATTTTTCCTTATTTATCTAACTTCCTAAATATAGATCCTGCCTTGCTAAAAATTTCAAGCTCAACAAAGAACGATTTATTTTACTAGCAATTGAGGTTTAGTTTACAGATATGTTCCCAAATCAAGAAACTACAGATGGTAGTTTATAGTATAAGCCTCGATTGGTTCAATTTTTGTAAAAGAAAATGATATCTTTTTTTCTAGCAAAGTAATTTAAACTCTTCTTTCATAATAAAAATAAGCTCTTCCATCTAATTTTTATGCCAATCTTTAGTACTAAAATAATTAAAAAAATAAGCTTAGTTAAGATTATGGGAAACTTAGACTGTAATTTGATTATTATCTTCAAGTTGAGATGCTTAATAAGTAAATTTTCATTCAAAATTCATATAAGAGAGATTAAAATACTGCTGAAGAATTAAATAAATTGATGCATTTGGCCTGAAAATTTATGAACTAATAAGAATTTGATTTGTATAGATACTCAATATAAGATGAAACAGCTACTTTTGATATGCTTAGGATAGGAGATTGCGGTATTTAATATGAGAGTAGTTTAACTAGAAACTAAGCAGATTTAATAAATATTTAAGATGCAATCGATTCTTAAATATGTTAGGTTATCCTTACTTCTTCAATCCAAGTAAAATCTTTACTTATTAACACCTATACAGAGCATACCGATTTTCTATTATCTCATAATACTTTTCTTCCTTACTAGTTTCTTCATTGTATTCCTTTAACTACCAACTGAAGTTAATTTTAGCAACATTAGTGAAGTTAGATATTTATAAATAGCTTTCAAGTATTTAATTAATTTTTATAAAGATTAGATAGTTAAGACTTTAACAATAAGACATGCGTTATTTTTATAATTTATATTTGAACTTTATAATTATCCTTTATCTAATTTTTGTCTTTAGGAATAAGGAATTTAAAAATTTATAACTAGATTCTTCAAGCTTGAAACTAACCCCGGCATTATTATCTAATTATGCTCTTATTAAATTAGCTGCATTTCAAATTTATCTAATCCGCCTATATTTTTGAATATTCAGCTTTCTCTTGATATTCATTTAATTAATTTTGATCAATAAAAACTTTCATTTTTATTCTTAGTCCTTCAATTACTTTATATCCTTACTTTTCATCTCTTTTTTGTCTTATTTAATCAAAAATTTCTTTATCTACTACTCCCGATTTTAGTACAACAATGGTTCTTATTTTCTCTAATTTTACCATTATGATTATATATGTCTGCTTGTTAAGATTTTAAGATTTTACCCTATTCTTCTAGTTTTATATATCATAATCATTTTCTACGATTAAGCTCTTGCTAGTTAGCTACCCTCATGTTTTTGGCTATCTCTATAAAGTAGAAATGTCATATAATGTTTCAAAAATCTTGAAGCCAAATAGTTTTAAGTAAATACTTTTTGATTTTTCTATAGACTGCATAATTTATAGCGTAGTTCATAAGACCTTTAAAGAGTAACTTTGCTGAAACATTCGACTTTCATTTCTTATCTTTCTAATTATCTTTAGCCTCTTATTTACTGTTATAGACATTAAATTGATTGAAATTAATCTTACTAGCTAATTTGATATCTTCATAGTTTCTTTCTTTCAAGCTATCAACTACATCCAATCTAATTTTTTATTAATGCAAGAATTTTTTTTTATACTAGTAAGAGAAGTTAAGTTGAAGCTTTAATCAGCATATTTGCATCTTTATTTGCAAGATCTCCTTCCGTTATGATATAAAAATAAGCATGCTAGAATAAGCCTTAATTTCTGTACTTAGCAGCTCATTTCTTCTATCTCGTATCATGTTAATCCTTTGTTTAAGCAAGTTCTGATGATTCCGAACACCACTGAGCTTCTTCGCTTCTTATTATATTGACTAATTAGGCTTTAAAGAGTAGATCTGAGTAGAGAGTACTGGCTACAAGACTCTCCGCATTTTCTACTAGAAAGCTCCGAATTTATACTCTGTAAGGCTAAATTTCATCCTAGTCTCGACTATTACTAAAGTAAGAACACAACAGCACGCAAATAATTTTCAGAGATTAAGCATCTAATTCTTGACCATCGTTTCTTTCATTATATCAGAATAAGTTTCTAGGATTTGAATCTAAAGGAAGAAGATTATAAGAAAAATTTCGTTTTAGTATTCTAAGAAGAATTAAATCGAAAATCTAGAATATTCAGTCATATAGTTAGCAGTCTTATTGTCAATGTGTAATTGGCAAGTAATTAGACATCTAAAGTACAGGATTAAGGATTTTGATAGGAGAATTTAACTTGGAAACAATTTGAAAGTTACAAAATACTAATCCAAAAATCATAATCAGAGACATATTTACATTTCATTAACAAGTCTTTTTCAATAATATTTAAATAAGATTACAGATAGAAAAAGATAAGAGAAAGGTAAGTTAATACAGAATAAAATGAAAATAGAAAAGGGAATCAAGCTTAAGATAATAAAGATAAGAAATTGGCCAAGATAAAAAGTGTTGTCTAATTATAGAGTTTTATTTCTCCTATTTTAAATTAACAATTTATCCTTTTAAGCTTAATATACTAAGAAAGCTGAAGATTGAGTAATATATATAATAAAAAATAAAAAAACTTCCTCTCACCTAATTCAAACATATAACTTTTTTTATTTCATACCTAAGCTAAATTTGAATTTACTAAGTTACTTAAAGCTTTAAGCTTAATTATTAACATCCTGCTTATCTTTTACCAGTAAGTGTATTGATGAAATATTCTTAAGAAGAACTTTTTTTCATTTGCTAGTTACTAAAATGAGGGTTTCAAATAAGCATCATTCTGATTCACTTTTTCTTTATAACTTAATCATTATTTCTGTGTATAAAGATTATAAGCATATTAGATCCAGTCAATGATCTCTTTTTTGTTGAGATGGCTTGTATCTTCATTTTATATTAGATACTCTATATTTTCCAGCCCGAGATTAGAACTGATTTATGCTTACTGGTATTATAAAATAAGTTAATCAAAAATTAAAATTAGCAGGCCATTATTTTAGTTGGACTCAAGCTATAACTCTTCAAATTGCTAATAGTTAATTTCCAATTTCGTGCTCATAAAGACATTTTTTAGGCTTGCAAAAATATAAGCTGATAAGTATTTTGTCGCTTGATTTTATCAAATTTAAACCTCTTAATTGGCTAGTAAATTAGGTTCAGTAATCATTATAAGGAATATCTTTCTTTATCTAACTAGATGCTACTAGAGCCTTTTAAACTTTTGAATTACAGCTTATAGTTTTAATATCCTCACTAATAACCAAGATCCTGATTTTTATTACTAGTCCATTGCCTTTGATGGATAATACTATTCTTCAATAATGCCTTCCTTTCCTTTTCTTGCTTCTATTATCTTATGTAATATCTCCTAATAAGGTATAAATCTTACTCTTCTATCAATCTCACAGTCGATTTATAATTTGAATGTTTCATTCACATGAATGGAAATCAAGCCTGCTCATCCTTCATCATAGGGAAATACTTTTTAATTTTAAGAAAGCAAATAAAGGATTGAAGCTCTGAGTTTCTAAGAAAAGCCTAATTATGTGCGCACAGTCTAGAGTATGCTTGGAGACCGAACTTTAAAATGTGTTTAGAGGTCATAAATGAATGTTCTATACCTTGTGAATAAGTGGTTGATTTAAGATTTTAAAAGTGGCTTTGTTGCTACAGTTTTAATTAGGTATCATAGAGGTAGGTATTACTTCGATTAAAAGCAGTTAAGTTTCTTAAAATTTAAAGGAAAAATTATTTAGGAAATGTTGTTGGAACCTTAAATTGGGAATCAATATGCAGTTTGAAGTGATTTTGATTATATTAGAGTAAAGCAACAAATAGCAATTCTATAAGGAAAGAAACAGGAGTAGCTATCAAATCAGCATTTAAAGTTTTAAAATTTAGCTTCTAGAGGAAGATTCTTCCCAGCAGGTGATGTTAGAGATAATCTAGAATTCTTCATCAGATTAAGTTAAATCAGAACTCCAGAAAACATAAATTTCATATGTCAAGAATTCTTCTCAATCCAGTCTTAAAATAATGAGTGAGTGTAAAAGCAATGAGGCATGCATAGCTCAATAATTGAGAAGTCTTTTTAATAAATCACAGTGATTTAAAAAAACAATTACTTTCTTAGATATTTGATTGCTTTAAACACTAGTTATAAATTAACTAGCACATTACATTATAGATAACTAAAAATAAAAAAGTATAATTAATTTAAAGCTAAATAATGCTAATTATTCCAGTCTAAATATAAGCTATCTTATTAACTTTCCTTTAATTTTATAATATTTTTCTTATATTCACAAGTCTAATTTAAAAATATTGACTCTTAGTAGTAAAATAATGAGAATATAAGATATTAAATAGCAATAACTATGCTTATTTATTGAATGTGGGTAGAACTGAAACTAAGAACTAATGATCTATTCCCAAATTTATAAACAAAGATATACAGATAATTTATCTACTTTAGAGCACTTTTGTAACTTATCCTCTTTACATTCTTCTTGTTTTAACTAACTCATTATGTTTCTAACTATAGTTACTTCATTCTACTTACAAGTATAAGTTAGCTCTAATTTAACTTACTTATAGCAATATCAAGATTGGTTCTGTTAAGTCTAGCACTATAAAAATTAGATAAGCAGTGTAGTTTTGTAACTAATAAATAGGAATATAATTCTTATTTATATAGAAGGGCTTCTGGTGGATATTTAGCTTAGATATCTATAATTATAGCAATCTTAAATTAATCTAAGTCTACTAATATATAGTACTAAAGAAGCTTTATTTACATTTACACTTTAAATTAAGGAATCCCTGCTTTAACATTAGTATATCTCTATTTGCTTGTAGTTATTAATTAAATAGCAGAGAGCAGGATTAATAATAATAAAGAAATAAAAGAGCATTTTAATTAAGGATTTTAGGAAATCTAATAATAGAAGCAATACAAATTATTGTAGAAGCTTAATTAAATGGGCAGAAGTAATAACTTGCCTCTGTATTGTAGATTGAGATTTTTATATTGAAACACTAGTTTAGGCAAGAAGATGTTGATTTGTTCTAGAAATAATTTGCTCAAAATAATATTCCTAAAGACCTTGATAAAATTAGCAAATCTTTAAACTTTCCTAAGAACCAATTAAAAGTAAATAGCTTTAACGGTTCAGCACTTTTTCATCAAAATCCCCTTACTAATGCACACACAAAAGGAGATAAAAAATGAAGAAAATGACTAAAGATCAAGCAGTTAAATTGGGATATCATCCATCACCAAATATCTTAACATAAGAAAAATACCAATAAAAATAAACTAAATAGCTAGTTCTGTCAAATAAAAGCTTTAAAATGAATACAAAACTTGATAGAATTGTCAAAAGTCCCATAAGTTATTGCATGGTAATGAGTATTATTTTAAAAAGATATAAAGGAAATACTAAAATACGATATTAAAAAGCGAAATCAGAACTGAAGAAGAGATTAATTTCTAGAGATATAAAGAATGTTTTCAGAATATTCCAAAAAAATAATCAAAGTGAGGCATTATAATAAATACTTATCTGACTATACTTCTACACCTTAAAGCGGCTGAGAGAAACAAAGTTTATCCAAGATTTAAAATGAAACTCCTTCGGGCGATTCAGTCTTATAGTGGTTTTTAGTTTATGATCCTGAATTTTACATTCATTATAATAGTGTCCTTTTATACAGAAAGTGGTCATCAACATATTTTCATTATAAACATTAAGAAGCTGTTCTGAGTAAATAAAGCAGAGAAAGTTTAGCTTTTCCAAAATATTTAATGAGTTTCGTTTCAATGATTGATATAAGAATGTTAATCAAAGAAGTAGATGCATGGAAAAGCACGAGATTTAGAAACTAATTAATAAATCTAATGCAGCTAGGGCTTTATAGTGTTTTATGAATTATTATAAAAGCAACATTTTAAATTTCAGAACTGATAATCAAATTTTAAAGTATAAAAGATCCTGAATAGTCAGCTTTCCTTTCTTTCCCGCTTTAAAACAAGCATTAATTTTAAAATTCAAAACAAAAAAAAATAAAAAAGCTTATTAAGATCCTTCTAATAAGCTTATCTAATTTCAGTCTAAAATGGTTAAATTTAAAGTTTTATCTCTTAAGTTAAATGATTTTTTAATTTAATAGCTAGTATAAAATGAATTGAACAAGCATTAAAGGTAAGCTAATAATACTTGAAATCACAATTTAAAAAGTTAAAAAGCAAATAATTTCTTAATAAGTTAAGTAACTTTTTAGATAATTCACAAGCAAATAACATCAGCAAGAAATTATAGGTTTTATAAGCACTAGATTATACTTCTTTATATATCTTTTTGGAAATACCTATCAAATTATTTTTCTTTAGTAACTAATAAAATGATTACTAAACAAGTGCTATTTAATATTTGTCAGCTATCTATTAATTTTAAATTAAATACATATGACTCGTGATTAAATCAGATGTTATTACAATGATTCATTTAATTATTAAATCTATTAACATATTTAGTATATAATTAACTTAATTGCAAGGACTCCTAACTAAGGAATAAAACTAGCATTTACTTATTAAAAAAGCTTAATCTTGTAGATTTTTAGTTTATAAGGTTACTTAAAGATAGTAAATAGTTGCTTCGGATAAGTTTATATTTAGATGCTCAATTTTTTAAATTAAGCACTTTAATTTAATCAATTATTCCTTTTATTTATAGTAAGAGATGCTGTGGATATTTAGATTTTTAGAAATTTTAATAAGAATTAATAAAAACTTTCGCTTCAGGAAAGAGAAAAAGGATTGAAAAATAAATTTACTATATTAATCTTAGCTTTTCTACCTTCTTAACCATGTTATCAGCAAGATAAGATTCAATTAAGATAGTAATCTGCACTCTTTCCTCACAAGAAACAAAATTAAATTTTGCGTAGGTTCAGGAAAAAGTATCAAAGATAATTGGAAATTTAGTGTTATCTTAAAAAGCATTACTAGTAATTAGAGAACATTGTGGCTATTCAGAATGAAAGCCACTTAGATTTACATTTAAATTTAATGAATTTATTTAGCTGATACCAAGTGGAATAATACTAAAGTAGTTAGAAATCCTATAAACGATGAAGATATCTGAGAAAATAGAATCAAGTTTCGTGCTTAAAGGTTAGAATATTTATTAATTTATTCTTTTAAGAATCTCGATCGAATATTCGAAGCTTTAATAAAACTCTTATGAATAATAAAAATATCCTGCCTATACTTCTATAGTCCTTTACCGAGTTCTTTTTCAATAAAATAACTTGTAGCTGATGAAAAAGAGAAGAATTAAAAATAAAATAGAGTTTGGCTATTATTCAGTTACTAGAATTCTGCATAAAAATATATCAAAGGTAGAGGCAAGATAAGTAATTAGTTAAGTCAAATTTATATGAATCTAAAATAAGTCTGTAACAAAAAACGAGAAGCCTACTTAATTCATAAAGCTTGAGACTTTACTTCATCAAATAAATTCTTGTATTTTTTACGAGAAAACCTAAAAAAGACTTTTAAGAAAAAAATCATTTGATTGATTTTTCTTACTTAGCTTAAACCATAAAAAGCAAAAAATAATAATTACTTAACTTAAGGTTCACTTTAAAGAAAAAAAGATTAATAAAAAATAAGAAGGAGAAGGTAAAAGATAGATAAATAGAAAAAGCAAAGTTATATGAGATTTTAGAAACTAATTATAAAGAAATTAATATCGGAGAAAGTTAGGAGACAATGTAGAGAAACTAATATATGATTAAATAATTTAAATTAATATACTAAACATCATCTTAAATTTTAGAACCTTAACTACAAATGCATAAAGAAACGCAATCTTTCTATCTGTTATCTTTAATAAATTATTTAAAAATTGATATTAAATCTAAATCAGGAAAAGTAATAATTATACCTAAAAGTAAATATTTTACTTAGATAAACCTAGATGCTATTTTAATAACCTAGTTAATAACTGATAAAATATGAATTAGAGTTTTGCTTAAGATTCTTAATAACTAATTAATTTAAAAACAGTCTTTGAGAAAAATACTTTAGCTAATAAATCTTCAAAGTGATAATTATAACTTAAATATTATTTTTATTTTAAACTCAAATAGCTAGAAGTAAATCATAGTCTACTTTAGATATTCTATAAATCTAGGGATGTTTTAATGTATAATAACCTTCACAGTAATATATATATTTAAGGTATTTAGTCAGAAAAATTTAATAACATCACTAAGATACTAGAAGATTATAATTAAAGAGATTTTGCTAACTAGTTAGTAAATTCAAGGAATATGAATTAAAAATTTATTAAGATAATAATAAGCATTAATACAAAGATTAAGCTCTTGAATAAATCATAAGATTCTTAGATTTTGAATGCAACTTCATACTTTAAGATAATCAAAATTCTTATATTTTTATCTTTTTTCTGAAGAACATATAATCAACTTGAAAGATTATCTGCAATCGCAATTAAAGTGGTACCATAAGAAGTAAAAGGTGAGTAGACTTAGAACTAAAAAATAATTAAAATCAAGCGGGAAATTTGAAGCGTATATTTTTAGAATTTGATCAAATAGATATAAAAGTTTAAAAAGAGTATATTAAGGTTCAATATGCAAGCAATATAAATAATAAACATCATTAACTATGATAATATAACTTTCTTCTTCTAGACTTTAAATTCTTTTTAATTATAAAAAATGCTTGAAAATCTAGTCTAAATTATCTTAACCATAAAGAATTCTAATACACTAAAAAAAAATCACATTTATGATTATATTTTTATGTGATAAGATAGTGAAATGATTAATGTGCTTTATAAATTAAGCAAATGTTAACTATATAGAGATAAAATTATTATTATTCTAGTTTTAAGATAGAATAAGAGAGAAAAGATGCCTATTACATAATTAGTTTAAAGCTTTTAAAGTTAAATTTAGGTTTAGGAGAATAAAAAGGGATTTGATCTGAGTTTATAAAATAGACTCACTTAATTACTTTTACTATATAATCATTATTATTATTAAATATTTATCCTTTTTAGGGACTCAAAGTACAAAGCATTTATTGCTACCGAGTTGAATTGAACTTGCTTAAATTAAACTTAGCTATTAATAACCTGCTATCAACTACTTATGTGATTGAACTAGCAAGTTATTAGTTTTAGGCTTAATTTAAATTGATTCTCATCCTTCTTTTTATAAAATTTATACATATACTTATCCTATAATATGAAAGAGATCGAGTAGAACTTCAATGAGATTTAATTTAGGAAATTATGAAAAAGTATCGCTTAATGAGAAACTAGAACTTAAGATGAACCTAGAGTGATAAAAATTGTATAAGCATAATAAATTAAAACAAAGGAGGGAATTATTCTCAAATGATAGTTAATTGAGAGAGCATTCTCTGCGACACTATAAGTAATTATAACGACTTACAAGTAGAAAGAATTTTAATTACTCTTTTTCTTTAATTTTCTTGTCCCAACCAGATGAGTCATTTCACTCGACAATATCTTACTATACTTTTCTTGGAGCATATTTTCAAATATTAAGCTAATATTATAAATTCTTAGAATGTGAATAGAGGAAGTATTGATTCGTCATGTAGATATAAATTTGTTAGCTCTTAGAAAAATTTCTTATTGCTAAACCAAAATTACTTTGAGAGTCTGCATAAGTAGCATTGATTATTTTTTTTAAATAAAAAGTTTTCCTAAAGGGGTGTTGAGATTTAGTAAATAAAATTCAAAGATACCTAGACAAATGAAAAAAGTCAAGTGCTAATGAGATTTATTATAGCTAATTTTCGATCATATTTTTAAATTAGCTTTAACTAGTTAAGATTATCTCTCAGAGGATTAATAGCTTACTAGAACCTTGTCTTAAATTATTTGATGCATTTATCTTTGCTCTTATTAAATACCTATATATTCACAAATTTTTAAACCAAATTTATGTATTTCTCCTTTTATTTCATATTGTTTACATATTTTTTATTTCTAACTTTAACATTAAGTTTATTAAATAGCTTAAAATGTTTTCTTGATCTAGCAAATAAATAGCAATAGGTTCATGTATTTTAGTTATTATTTCCTTGCTAATAAGTTTTACTTTTATATAAAACGAATTAACATCTTTATAATATCAATCACTTAACTTTAGTATGTTAACTTATTTTTAGTATCTTAAAGGTAATCACTATTTAATAGATTTTTCATTAAAATTGTATATATTAATAATAATAAAAAATAGCGGTAAACTATTTTTATCCTTGCCTTTACTTTTAAAATAACTAAAATGTTTTGAATTATACTTTAATTGCTTGATTAAGATTAAATCTTCTTAAAAGAATTAGGATAGCTTTATTATTAATGCCTATCAATTATAAGTAAATAATTACTTATAGATATTTTTATTCTAAATGGTTGCTTTTTAATATATCTTTCTATAGCTGTCTATTAAGCTATTTTTGATTTAATCTCCCTCTCTAAGATAATATTTTGTTGCTTTTAGGCCGCTAAACTCAATATTTTCTTTCACCTTAAACTTTTATCTTCTATTTTCCAACTTTATAGCTTTAATTACCTTCCAAATTATACAACTTAAATTTTAAAATAATGATATTTCAAAAGCATATACATAGAAGATTCTTTTTATAGACAGATTAAAAGAAATAGCTTCTTTTATTAAGATAAAGGCTTATTTATTGTGAATACTCTAACTTGAAAGGTTTGTATAATAATACTTATTAAGCTTTCAATTATAATTTAGGTAGCTTAATCAATTACTTTTACAATCTCTTAATTGAATTTAAGAGTTATAAGCAATTAGATCTTTAGTAAACTTAGACTCTTTATTAAGACTATTTCTGTCTATAGAACTAGTAGACTTAATAAAAAATCGGATATATAGATACTGAGTTGTCTTAAGTGAATAAGGATCAAATCATTATTGAAGCAAGAGGAATTGATCTGAGGTAGAATTTGGATGTATAGAGAGGTAACCCTTTAAGCAGAAGATTTATATCATCGTATAAAGAAATCGTTTTAGTTTAATACTTAAATCTCTGGCTTTGCTTCCTTAAGTAGTTTTTGGCTTGCTTTCAGAGTGAATAGCAAATGAATTAAAGAAAATTTGAGAATCAAATATGTAAAGCATAATATTTCTAGGCATTAAGAGATTTGTCTTTGCTTAAATACTAAGCTAAAGCAACTAAGTTAGAGATAATAAGACAAAATCAGATCTAAAGTAACTTTTGAATGAGAATAATTTAGAAGTTCTAAGTCAGTCTATGAGATCTTAAATTTAAATCAGCAAAAACAAAATCACTGCCAGAAATTTCAAATTAGATTAAAAATGTTTGAGCGGATTTAAAAGTAGAAATAGTGATTTAAGTTCTAGTAACAGTAATTTTAAGTAAATTGCATTGCAAATTAAGAAGGGTAAATTTTATCTAGCAGAGTTAAAAGAAGTTTGACATAGGTAGGCATTTTATAAAAATTAAGCAATTTATTTATCATTTTATTTGCATTTCTACCTGCTAAATTTTCTAATAGCTAGAGTAAGAAGAAATAACTCTTTAGATCTATTTATAAAAAACAGAAATTGGCTTTAAGAATCTCCTCAGGCTTGCTTGAATTAATTGAAAGCCTAAAAGATAACTTACCGAAGTAATGATAAAAAAAATATGCAAATATAGAATTAAGCTCTTTAAAGAAAGAGAGTTATCCACACTTAAAACTATGAGTTTTTTACATAGTATCTAATATACTTTCTGACAATTATCAGAAATTAAAATATTAAGAGATAAAGAAAAGCACTGAATAAAATGAAAAAGAGTAATTCTTCAAAATAATAGCATTAATGAACATTTTAAGAATGAGATTGTTCTTAAGAACAAGATTCTAAAACTACTACAAATTAAAGAAGGTTCTAGTCATAAGATAAAAAATGAAGCTAAGAAATCTTGGCTATTTTTAGAAAATTTAAGCTAGCATTTTAAAATCGAATGCATTAAAAAAAATGCAGATTTGAAGCATCATAAACAAACTTTTGAGTAATTACACAGCAAATCTGCCCTTTCTATTACCAAGTAATCAGAAAAATTGGATATGAAGATAAATTTTATAAAATTAGTCAAAAAAATGGAGCTAATAAAGGTTATTAAGTTATTCAACTTATCTTTTTTTATCTATCTTCATTCACTACTTTTTAACGAAATTTCCTTATTCTGTTTCAAAAGTTATCGTCATTTTCTTATCTTTAACTACAAATCTGTTTAGTTAATAGAATTAAGGCTTATGGCCTATACTTTTCATTACTTACTAAAATAAAAGCTTATTTTCTTTTTGATTTTATTTCTCTGATTCATTAAATAAGCAAGAGTCTGGTGTATAAGCTCTATTTTTTGAGTTTCTGCTATTAATAATCAACTAATAGAATCACAAAGGTCTTCAGAATTTTTAAAAATATAATCATTTTGGAATTTTTTCAAGAATTAGCTTTCTTTTTCTATCTTAACAGAAATTTAGCAACAGCAAGATTTTAGTTTCTAAAGCTATAATTTTAGATTTCCAAGAGAAGATAATAGATTTTTAGCTTAGTAAAGAAAATAAAGATTTGATTTATTTAATATTAATAACTCTTTAAGCAGCTCAATAAACTAGTTAAAATAGTAATATACTAAGCAATAAGATAATAAGCAAACGCTATTCATATTAATACAATAGAGATTAGTTATTTAATAAACTTTAAACTCTTAATATCAATATGATTAAAGGGCTTTATTACTTAATAATAGCTTTAGTAATGGATAGTAAATAGTAGTATTATAGATATGTTTAGAGTAATCATTTTAATAAGAATAACTTTAACTAAAGCTACTAATTATTTAAATATAATAGCTATTAACATTAATTATGATAATAGACCATATTACATTAGATAAAGTTACTTACTTTATTTACTTTTAATCTAGTTTAGCAAGTCTTTTACCTAGTTTAATTTTTAAGCTGTTCTATTGTAAATAAAAGGTAGAGTGGCTCTTTAATTTACTGTCTCTTTAATTCGATCTTTAAAGAACATTTATAAATAACTAAATGGTTTGATAATAACTCTATCTTAAGCTTTTGAAAGATTATTATTAATTTCATTAGTTATAAAATCCAGACAAATTAACTTTTAATAATACTAGGAATTTAGCTATATTTAGTTAACCGTTTTTTAAATAGTAACTTAAGTTCTCTTTGCTTATATTAGCTTAGTTTACTTAAATTATTAATTTCTATCTTTTGCCAAATATCTTTTGCTGATTCTTATAAAATACTGAAGTTATTAATTTAAAGTTGTAATGATGATAGATGAATATCATATTATTTTAACTTCAAAAAGTGCTGAAGTTAATCAAGGATCTTTTAGCATTTTCTTGACATTCGGTTGTTTGCTAGAGTTTAATAGAAACATTCTATTTATAATAGCCTTTGAACTTTCACTCAAGTATTCTCCGAATGTAAAATAGCCTTTCATAATCTTACTGTAAAGCTTTTTGCCAGTTTTCCCTCTGAAAAGATAATATCCATTATAGATAACAAAAATAAGTACTCTAATCGCTCAAATATATTCTGGGAAGCCGCTATGCTCTTTATCATCAATTATTTAAGGTGACATATAACTAG
Organism: Loxodes magnus; assembly: GCA_946699065.1. NCBI lineage: Eukaryota > Ciliophora > Karyorelictea > Loxodida > Loxodidae > Loxodes > Loxodes magnus. The sequence goes on from CAMPDV010000101.1 coordinate 90,625, forward strand.
AACGACATCAAAATATTTCCACTTACTAGACAGGTGGAATTTCTGTTGAAAAGTCAAAGTAAATAAGCTTGACGCCTAACTAATAATCCGATTTATTGTTCTAAAGCAGAAAATTTCCTTGCTTAATATCTCTATAAGCAATGTTTAAATCATAGCAATAATCCAGAGTTTATAGCAGCTACTTAATTATCATTTTTGAAATTTCTTCAAAAATCTGCGTTTAGTTTGTTTTTGAGAAATGCATACAATTCAGGTCAATCCATATATTCAGTTACCAGATTTATTTGCTTATTGTAATTAACTACCTCATATAGCTTCGCTATGTTAGGATACCTTAGCTTTTGTAGTACTAAAATTTCTAATTTACTTATTTCATTCTATGTGTATCCATAAGCTTAAACTTTTCATATACTTTTATAGCCACTTTTTGTTCACTGTATTTATTTTTTCCATAAATCAGAGACACATAAGCACCACATCCAATTAATTTCCCTAGATAGTAGTTATTTAGTGAGACTTTGCTCCCTGTAAAATTGCTGAAGGATTTAGAATCAGCTTGTATAACTTATTTATCAGCTGATTTTTCTTTCTCTACTTCATTGTTCTGAGCAAAATGTAACTGCCTCATATTGTATATTCCAAATACTTTACATAGATTTAATTTGTTGTATTTGATAGGAGACGTTTTAGTTGCTTATGAAAAAAGAGAAGACCTGAAACTGGTATCAGGAGTAAAGATGGAAATTAACGAGGTAGATTTCACTCTGAACCCAAGCGGCAGATGCTATTTTCTGCTTTCCTATGTAGGTAGCTCTGTAATATGCTTAGTTTATTGAATGTAATTTAAGGCAACTGCTTGATTTCCTCACTGTTATTCTCTTCTTTGGCAGTCTATATTGGAGTAGCTCTTATTTCCTTTTAGCTTTCATTTATACTCTCTAATATATTCTCAAAGTAATTATATTCTGCTTAACTTCTTTAGACTTCTTCAGAATTAATTAGAGACTTGTTTCCTTTTCATTATTTTTGGAATTTGATACTCCAACTTCTTTGGTGATTTCATTATATCTAAAAAAAGATGTTCAATTTAGTACTTAGCTAAGTTGCCTTGATAATTATAAGGTAATTTTAACAATGTACCAGATAAAGGGCGTTGCTAAGATTTTGCCTCTGTTTGAAAATCTATTTACTAGGTATAATTTACTATGATTAAAACGAGTCAGTCTTGTTGAAATCTTTAAAATAAAATTCTTTCCTCTACACAGTGTTAAATAGCTACTAGAACCTAAGAATTAAGTATACCTTTTCATTGAATTTTAAATTTTTCCCACTTTTTATTTAAGAGCAGTCTTATTAGAAGGCAAGCTACTTCAAACTCTTATTCCTTTTCCATTATTAGCGATAAATGGCCTTTATGGTAGTAAGTTATTGAATTGTCATAGCAGAGAGTTGTTTTTCGTTTTTCTTGTTTGAATGTGATATATAAATGATTATAGAAGTTAGAGTTAAATGTAGCTAATTTCTTACTATTCGATCTCTAGTTGAATATTAAATTACCTAAATAGAAGAATAAAGCGATAAATGTAGATTTTAATTTCTATCTACTAATATTCCTTCTCAATGTCATTTTCAAGATAGATTCTTTAAATATTTATTATAGCAAGAAAAATTTATGACTAATGCATAATAAAGTGTTTTTGTAGTTTCTTTACTATCTCTTAAGTTGCTACTAGAAATAAGAGCTATCCTTCTAATAATTTTGTCTGTCTTATTGATATATTTATACTGTAAGTTAACTTCGTTTTGCAAGAATTTAGTTTAAGAATTTTAATCTGAATCTTGATCTATCTTTAGTTAATATAAATAAAAAATGTTAAATTAAAAAAGATAAATAATACAAGATAAATAATCGTCTATCATTTTATCTTTATTTTCTATATAAGATTTTACAAAAAAAATAGTTTTGCAAAAAAAAAATCGTTAATATACTTATATTTATTGTTTCATGTAATAAAATTTTTAAATTACAAAATAAAAAAAAATTATGACTCTTTAATTTATCATGCGTTTCAAAGTAAAATGAAGCATACCTCGAATACAAAAAAAAATCGATACGACAAATAAAAAAATTTTTTTTTTAATTAAAATTATATTTAATAAAAAATCTCAATATTTTAAAATGCTGTTCCTTGTAAGAAATGTTTTGTACTTTAGGTATAAAAAAAAAGTAAAAGAAAAACTGATTTACCTCTTAATAAAAAAGATTAAATTAATATTAATAAAAAAAATATTAGAAAAAAATTCATTTGCAATAAAATTAAAAATTAACGAAGTCATAATTAAAAATCTAATTTTTAATTCTTTCATACTTTAATAAGCACCTTTATAACTTTCAGAGATCAAATATCATTTTAAATCAACTTTAAAATAATATGATATGACTTTAAAAAAAATCAAAAAAAATATAAAAAAAAAAATCAAATAAATCATTGATTATAAAAAATAATGTTAAAATATAAATAAAAAAAAAATTAAGTAAGGTTTTCATTTAAAAAAATGTAGATAAAGTTACAAAACATTATTTAACAATTAAAAATGTTAAAAAATGATAGGAATATGTATTAAAACATTGTTAAAAAATAAAAATTTATGTTTTACTGAAAAATGTTGAAATGAATGATTTATTAAAATGTTACTCTTTATTTAAAAAATCCATGATAGATAAGTTTTGAGTTTAAAAATTATTCAAATTAAAAAAATTATGTTACAATAAAAAATACAAATTATGAAGGATTTAAGTTTTAACAAAATTATGATTAAATTTTATAAAATCTTATGATGAAAAAGGCATATTTTTAACATAATTATGATATCGTAAACTTATAAAAAAATGGATAAAACTGAAAAAGAAATTATTGGTTACAAATATATTTAAAAGTTCATATAAGCTTAAACTTTAAAATGTTATATTAAACACTTAAAAATTAATAAAAACCTATGCTTAAAAAAATTATGGTGATATCATCTTATAAAATTGAAAAAATATAATGATCTCTATAAAATTAATAGGCACTTATAAAAAGTTATGAAAAGCTTAAAATTGAAATTAAAAATAATGATTTCTTTGTAATAATGATTTTACACTTAAAACTTAATAATTTTGAAAGTTTATTTTATAAATATTAAGATATTTTAACTTATAAAAAATTATGTTTTCATTTAAAAAAATGTAGATAAAGTTACAAAACATTATTTAACAATTAAAAATGTTAAAAAATGATAGGAATATGTATTAAAACATTGTTAAAAAATAAAAATTTATGTTTTACTGAAAAATGTTGAAATGAATGATTTATTAAAATGTTACTCTTTATTTAAAAAATCCATGATAGATAAGTTTTGAGTTTAAAAATTATTCAAATTAAAAAAATTATGTTACAATAAAAAATACAAATTATGAAGGATTTAAGTTTTAACAAAATTATGATTAAATTTTATAAAATCTTATGATGAAAAAGGCATATTTTTAACATAATTATGATATCGTAAACTTATAAAAAAATGGATAAAACTGAAAAAGAAATTATTGGTTACAAATATATTTAAAAGTTCATATAAGCTTAAACTTTAAAATGTTATATTAAACACTTAAAAATTAATAAAAACCTATGCTTAAAAAAATTATGGTGATATCATCTTATAAAATTGAAAAAATATAATGATCTCTATAAAATTAATAGGCACTTATAAAAAGTTATGAAAAGCTTAAAATTGAAATTAAAAATAATGATTTCTTTGTAATAATGATTTTACACTTAAAACTTAATAATTTTGAAAGTTTATTTTATAAATATTAAGATATTTTAACTTATAAAAAATTATGTTTTCATTTAAAAAAATGTAGATAAAGTTACAAAACATTATTTAACAATTAAAAATGTTAAAAAATGATAGGAATATGTATTAAAACATTGTTAAAAAATAAAAATTTATGTTTTACTGAAAAATGTTGAAATGAATGATTTATTAAAATGTTACTCTTTATTTAAAAAATCCATGATAGATAAGTTTTGAGTTTAAAAATTATTCAAATTAAAAAAATTATGTTACAATAAAAAATACAAATTATGAAGGATTTAAGTTTTAACAAAATTATGATTAAATTTTATAAAATCTTATGATGAAAAAGGCATATTTTTAACATAATTATGATATCGTAAACTTATAAAAAAATGGATAAAACTGAAAAAGAAATTATTGGTTACAAATATATTTAAAAGTTCATATAAGCTTAAACTTTAAAATGTTATATTAAACACTTAAAAATTAATAAAAACCTATGCTTAAAAAAATTATGGTGATATCATCTTATAAAATTGAAAAAATATAATGATCTCTATAAAATTAATAGGCACTTATAAAAAGTTATGAAAAGCTTAAAATTGAAATTAAAAATAATGATTTCTTTGTAATAATGATTTTACACTTAAAACTTAATAATTTTGAAAGTTTATTTTATAAATATTAAGATATTTTAACTTATAAAAAATTATGTTTTCATTTAAAAAAATGTAGATAAAGTTACAAAACATTATTTAACAATTAAAAATGTTAAAAAATGATAGGAATATGTATTAAAACATTGTTAAAAAATAAAAATTTATGTTTTACTGAAAAATGTTGAAATGAATGATTTATTAAAATGTTACTCTTTATTTAAAAAATCCATGATAGATAAGTTTTGAGTTTAAAAATTATTCAAATTAAAAAAATTATGTTACAATAAAAAATACAAATTATGAAGGATTTAAGTTTTAACAAAATTATGATTAAATTTTATAAAATCTTATGATGAAAAAGGCATATTTTTAACATAATTATGATATCGTAAACTTATAAAAAAATGGATAAAACTGAAAAAGAAATTATTGGTTACAAATATATTTAAAAGTTCATATAAGCTTAAACTTTAAAATGTTATATTAAACACTTAAAAATTAATAAAAACCTATGCTTAAAAAAATTATGGTGATATCATCTTATAAAATTGAAAAAATATAATGATCTCTATAAAATTAATAGGCACTTATAAAAAGTTATGAAAAGCTTAAAATTGAAATTAAAAATAATGATTTCTTTGTAATAATGATTTTACACTTAAAACTTAATAATTTTGAAAGTTTATTTTATAAATATTAAGATATTTTAACTTATAAAAAATTATGTTTTCATTTAAAAAAATGTAGATAAAGTTACAAAACATTATTTAACAATTAAAAATGTTAAAAAATGATAGGAATATGTATTAAAACATTGTTAAAAAATAAAAATTTATGTTTTACTGAAAAATGTTGAAATGAATGATTTATTAAAATGTTACTCTTTATTTAAAAAATCCATGATAGATAAGTTTTGAGTTTAAAAATTATTCAAATTAAAAAAATTATGTTACAATAAAAAATACAAATTATGAAGGATTTAAGTTTTAACAAAATTATGATTAAATTTTATAAAATCTTATGATGAAAAAGGCATATTTTTAACATAATTATGATATCGTAAACTTATAAAAAAATGGATAAAACTGAAAAAGAAATTATTGGTTACAAATATATTTAAAAGTTCATATAAGCTTAAACTTTAAAATGTTATATTAAACACTTAAAAATTAATAAAAACCTATGCTTAAAAAAATTATGGTGATATCATCTTATAAAATTGAAAAAATATAATGATCTCTATAAAATTAATAGGCACTTATAAAAAGTTATGAAAAGCTTAAAATTGAAATTAAAAATAATGATTTCTTTGTAATAATGATTTTACACTTAAAACTTAATAATTTTGAAAGTTTATTTTATAAATATTAAGATATTTTAACTTATAAAAAATTATGTTTTCATTTAAAAAAATGTAGATAAAGTTACAAAACATTATTTAACAATTAAAAATGTTAAAAAATGATAGGAATATGTATTAAAACATTGTTAAAAAATAAAAATTTATGTTTTACTGAAAAATGTTGAAATGAATGATTTATTAAAATGTTACTCTTTATTTAAAAAATCCATGATAGATAAGTTTTGAGTTTAAAAATTATTCAAATTAAAAAAATTATGTTACAATAAAAAATACAAATTATGAAGGATTTAAGTTTTAACAAAATTATGATTAAATTTTATAAAATCTTATGATGAAAAAGGCATATTTTTAACATAATTATGATATCGTAAACTTATAAAAAAATGGATAAAACTGAAAAAGAAATTATTGGTTACAAATATATTTAAAAGTTCATATAAGCTTAAACTTTAAAATGTTATATTAAACACTTAAAAATTAATAAAAACCTATGCTTAAAAAAATTATGGTGATATCATCTTATAAAATTGAAAAAATATAATGATCTCTATAAAATTAATAGGCACTTATAAAAAGTTATGAAAAGCTTAAAATTGAAATTAAAAATAATGATTTCTTTGTAATAATGATTTTACACTTAAAACTTAATAATTTTGAAAGTTTATTTTATAAATATTAAGATATTTTAACTTATAAAAAATTATGTTTTCATTTAAAAAAATGTAGATAAAGTTACAAAACATTATTTAACAATTAAAAATGTTAAAAAATGATAGGAATATGTATTAAAACATTGTTAAAAAATAAAAATTTATGTTTTACTGAAAAATGTTGAAATGAATGATTTATTAAAATGTTACTCTTTATTTAAAAAATCCATGATAGATAAGTTTTGAGTTTAAAAATTATTCAAATTAAAAAAATTATGTTACAATAAAAAATACAAATTATGAAGGATTTAAGTTTTAACAAAATTATGATTAAATTTTATAAAATCTTATGATGAAAAAGGCATATTTTTAACATAATTATGATATCGTAAACTTATAAAAAAATGGATAAAACTGAAAAAGAAATTATTGGTTACAAATATATTTAAAAGTTCATATAAGCTTAAACTTTAAAATGTTATATTAAACACTTAAAAATTAATAAAAACCTATGCTTAAAAAAATTATGGTGATATCATCTTATAAAATTGAAAAAATATAATGATCTCTATAAAATTAATAGGCACTTATAAAAAGTTATGAAAAGCTTAAAATTGAAATTAAAAATAATGATTTCTTTGTAATAATGATTTTACACTTAAAACTTAATAATTTTGAAAGTTTATTTTATAAATATTAAGATATTTTAACTTATAAAAAATTATGTTTTCATTTAAAAAAATGTAGATAAAGTTACAAAACATTATTTAACAATTAAAAATGTTAAAAAATGATAGGAATATGTATTAAAACATTGTTAAAAAATAAAAATTTATGTTTTACTGAAAAATGTTGAAATGAATGATTTATTAAAATGTTACTCTTTATTTAAAAAATCCATGATAGATAAGTTTTGAGTTTAAAAATTATTCAAATTAAAAAAATTATGTTACAATAAAAAATACAAATTATGAAGGATTTAAGTTTTAACAAAATTATGATTAAATTTTATAAAATCTTATGATGAAAAAGGCATATTTTTAACATAATTATGATATCGTAAACTTATAAAAAAATGGATAAAACTGAAAAAGAAATTATTGGTTACAAATATATTTAAAAGTTCATATAAGCTTAAACTTTAAAATGTTATATTAAACACTTAAAAATTAATAAAAACCTATGCTTAAAAAAATTATGGTGATATCATCTTATAAAATTGAAAAAATATAATGATCTCTATAAAATTAATAGGCACTTATAAAAAGTTATGAAAAGCTTAAAATTGAAATTAAAAATAATGATTTCTTTGTAATAATGATTTTACACTTAAAACTTAATAATTTTGAAAGTTTATTTTATAAATATTAAGATATTTTAACTTATAAAAAATTATGTTTTCATTTAAAAAAATGTAGATAAAGTTACAAAACATTATTTAACAATTAAAAATGTTAAAAAATGATAGGAATATGTATTAAAACATTGTTAAAAAATAAAAATTTATGTTTTACTGAAAAATGTTGAAATGAATGATTTATTAAAATGTTACTCTTTATTTAAAAAATCCATGATAGATAAGTTTTGAGTTTAAAAATTATTCAAATTAAAAAAATTATGTTACAATAAAAAATACAAATTATGAAGGATTTAAGTTTTAACAAAATTATGATTAAATTTTATAAAATCTTATGATGAAAAAGGCATATTTTTAACATAATTATGATATCGTAAACTTATAAAAAAATGGATAAAACTGAAAAAGAAATTATTGGTTACAAATATATTTAAAAGTTCATATAAGCTTAAACTTTAAAATGTTATATTAAACACTTAAAAATTAATAAAAACCTATGCTTAAAAAAATTATGGTGATATCATCTTATAAAATTGAAAAAATATAATGATCTCTATAAAATTAATAGGCACTTATAAAAAGTTATGAAAAGCTTAAAATTGAAATTAAAAATAATGATTTCTTTGTAATAATGATTTTACACTTAAAACTTAATAATTTTGAAAGTTTATTTTATAAATATTAAGATATTTTAACTTATAAAAAATTATGTTTTCATTTAAAAAAATGTAGATAAAGTTACAAAACATTATTTAACAATTAAAAATGTTAAAAAATGATAGGAATATGTATTAAAACATTGTTAAAAAATAAAAATTTATGTTTTACTGAAAAATGTTGAAATGAATGATTTATTAAAATGTTACTCTTTATTTAAAAAATCCATGATAGATAAGTTTTGAGTTTAAAAATTATTCAAATTAAAAAAATTATGTTACAATAAAAAATACAAATTATGAAGGATTTAAGTTTTAACAAAATTATGATTAAATTTTATAAAATCTTATGATGAAAAAGGCATATTTTTAACATAATTATGATATCGTAAACTTATAAAAAAATGGATAAAACTGAAAAAGAAATTATTGGTTACAAATATATTTAAAAGTTCATATAAGCTTAAACTTTAAAATGTTATATTAAACACTTAAAAATTAATAAAAACCTATGCTTAAAAAAATTATGGTGATATCATCTTATAAAATTGAAAAAATATAATGATCTCTATAAAATTAATAGGCACTTATAAAAAGTTATGAAAAGCTTAAAATTGAAATTAAAAATAATGATTTCTTTGTAATAATGATTTTACACTTAAAACTTAATAATTTTGAAAGTTTATTTTATAAATATTAAGATATTTTAACTTATAAAAAATTATGTTTTCATTTAAAAAAATGTAGATAAAGTTACAAAACATTATTTAACAATTAAAAATGTTAAAAAATGATAGGAATATGTATTAAAACATTGTTAAAAAATAAAAATTTATGTTTTACTGAAAAATGTTGAAATGAATGATTTATTAAAATGTTACTCTTTATTTAAAAAATCCATGATAGATAAGTTTTGAGTTTAAAAATTATTCAAATTAAAAAAATTATGTTACAATAAAAAATACAAATTATGAAGGATTTAAGTTTTAACAAAATTATGATTAAATTTTATAAAATCTTATGATGAAAAAGGCATATTTTTAACATAATTATGATATCGTAAACTTATAAAAAAATGGATAAAACTGAAAAAGAAATTATTGGTTACAAATATATTTAAAAGTTCATATAAGCTTAAACTTTAAAATGTTATATTAAACACTTAAAAATTAATAAAAACCTATGCTTAAAAAAATTATGGTGATATCATCTTATAAAATTGAAAAAATATAATGATCTCTATAAAATTAATAGGCACTTATAAAAAGTTATGAAAAGCTTAAAATTGAAATTAAAAATAATGATTTCTTTGTAATAATGATTTTACACTTAAAACTTAATAATTTTGAAAGTTTATTTTATAAATATTAAGATATTTTAACTTATAAAAAATTATGTTTTCATTTAAAAAAATGTAGATAAAGTTACAAAACATTATTTAACAATTAAAAATGTTAAAAAATGATAGGAATATGTATTAAAACATTGTTAAAAAATAAAAATTTATGTTTTACTGAAAAATGTTGAAATGAATGATTTATTAAAATGTTACTCTTTATTTAAAAAATCCATGATAGATAAGTTTTGAGTTTAAAAATTATTCAAATTAAAAAAATTATGTTACAATAAAAAATACAAATTATGAAGGATTTAAGTTTTAACAAAATTATGATTAAATTTTATAAAATCTTATGATGAAAAAGGCATATTTTTAACATAATTATGATATCGTAAACTTATAAAAAAATGGATAAAACTGAAAAAGAAATTATTGGTTACAAATATATTTAAAAGTTCATATAAGCTTAAACTTTAAAATGTTATATTAAACACTTAAAAATTAATAAAAACCTATGCTTAAAAAAATTATGGTGATATCATCTTATAAAATTGAAAAAATATAATGATCTCTATAAAATTAATAGGCACTTATAAAAAGTTATGAAAAGCTTAAAATTGAAATTAAAAATAATGATTTCTTTGTAATAATGATTTTACACTTAAAACTTAATAATTTTGAAAGTTTATTTTATAAATATTAAGATATTTTAACTTATAAAAAATTATGTTTTCATTTAAAAAAATGTAGATAAAGTTACAAAACATTATTTAACAATTAAAAATGTTAAAAAATGATAGGAATATGTATTAAAACATTGTTAAAAAATAAAAATTTATGTTTTACTGAAAAATGTTGAAATGAATGATTTATTAAAATGTTACTCTTTATTTAAAAAATCCATGATAGATAAGTTTTGAGTTTAAAAATTATTCAAATTAAAAAAATTATGTTACAATAAAAAATACAAATTATGAAGGATTTAAGTTTTAACAAAATTATGATTAAATTTTATAAAATCTTATGATGAAAAAGGCATATTTTTAACATAATTATGATATCGTAAACTTATAAAAAAATGGATAAAACTGAAAAAGAAATTATTGGTTACAAATATATTTAAAAGTTCATATAAGCTTAAACTTTAAAATGTTATATTAAACACTTAAAAATTAATAAAAACCTATGCTTAAAAAAATTATGGTGATATCATCTTATAAAATTGAAAAAATATAATGATCTCTATAAAATTAATAGGCACTTATAAAAAGTTATGAAAAGCTTAAAATTGAAATTAAAAATAATGATTTCTTTGTAATAATGATTTTACACTTAAAACTTAATAATTTTGAAAGTTTATTTTATAAATATTAAGATATTTTAACTTATAAAAAATTATGTTTTCATTTAAAAAAATGTAGATAAAGTTACAAAACATTATTTAACAATTAAAAATGTTAAAAAATGATAGGAATATGTATTAAAACATTGTTAAAAAATAAAAATTTATGTTTTACTGAAAAATGTTGAAATGAATGATTTATTAAAATGTTACTCTTTATTTAAAAAATCCATGATAGATAAGTTTTGAGTTTAAAAATTATTCAAATTAAAAAAATTATGTTACAATAAAAAATACAAATTATGAAGGATTTAAGTTTTAACAAAATTATGATTAAATTTTATAAAATCTTATGATGAAAAAGGCATATTTTTAACATAATTATGATATCGTAAACTTATAAAAAAATGGATAAAACTGAAAAAGAAATTATTGGTTACAAATATATTTAAAAGTTCATATAAGCTTAAACTTTAAAATGTTATATTAAACACTTAAAAATTAATAAAAACCTATGCTTAAAAAAATTATGGTGATATCATCTTATAAAATTGAAAAAATATAATGATCTCTATAAAATTAATAGGCACTTATAAAAAGTTATGAAAAGCTTAAAATTGAAATTAAAAATAATGATTTCTTTGTAATAATGATTTTACACTTAAAACTTAATAATTTTGAAAGTTTATTTTATAAATATTAAGATATTTTAACTTATAAAAAATTATGTTTTCATTTAAAAAAATGTAGATAAAGTTACAAAACATTATTTAACAATTAAAAATGTTAAAAAATGATAGGAATATGTATTAAAACATTGTTAAAAAATAAAAATTTATGTTTTACTGAAAAATGTTGAAATGAATGATTTATTAAAATGTTACTCTTTATTTAAAAAATCCATGATAGATAAGTTTTGAGTTTAAAAATTATTCAAATTAAAAAAATTATGTTACAATAAAAAATACAAATTATGAAGGATTTAAGTTTTAACAAAATTATGATTAAATTTTATAAAATCTTATGATGAAAAAGGCATATTTTTAACATAATTATGATATCGTAAACTTATAAAAAAATGGATAAAACTGAAAAAGAAATTATTGGTTACAAATATATTTAAAAGTTCATATAAGCTTAAACTTTAAAATGTTATATTAAACACTTAAAAATTAATAAAAACCTATGCTTAAAAAAATTATGGTGATATCATCTTATAAAATTGAAAAAATATAATGATCTCTATAAAATTAATAGGCACTTATAAAAAGTTATGAAAAGCTTAAAATTGAAATTAAAAATAATGATTTCTTTGTAATAATGATTTTACACTTAAAACTTAATAATTTTGAAAGTTTATTTTATAAATATTAAGATATTTTAACTTATAAAAAATTATGTTTTCATTTAAAAAAATGTAGATAAAGTTACAAAACATTATTTAACAATTAAAAATGTTAAAAAATGATAGGAATATGTATTAAAACATTGTTAAAAAATAAAAATTTATGTTTTACTGAAAAATGTTGAAATGAATGATTTATTAAAATGTTACTCTTTATTTAAAAAATCCATGATAGATAAGTTTTGAGTTTAAAAATTATTCAAATTAAAAAAATTATGTTACAATAAAAAATACAAATTATGAAGGATTTAAGTTTTAACAAAATTATGATTAAATTTTATAAAATCTTATGATGAAAAAGGCATATTTTTAACATAATTATGATATCGTAAACTTATAAAAAAATGGATAAAACTGAAAAAGAAATTATTGGTTACAAATATATTTAAAAGTTCATATAAGCTTAAACTTTAAAATGTTATATTAAACACTTAAAAATTAATAAAAACCTATGCTTAAAAAAATTATGGTGATATCATCTTATAAAATTGAAAAAATATAATGATCTCTATAAAATTAATAGGCACTTATAAAAAGTTATGAAAAGCTTAAAATTGAAATTAAAAATAATGATTTCTTTGTAATAATGATTTTACACTTAAAAATTGATTTATAGATTATTATTTAAAAAAAATTTTTTTTTTTTGTTAGAATTATCAACTGTTTTCTAGTTCAATACTTTTTTTTCGATTTATAGATTTTTTCTTTTCTTTTCTTTTCATTTATTTTTATTTTTTTTTTTTTTTTTTTCTTTTGATTTTATTATATTTTGCTGCTTTTTTTTTCAACAATTTTTTTTTTGACTTTTTTATAATTTATAATCATTTTCTTATGCATTTTATTTTCAAAAACATCGACTTAAGTTTTTAAATAAATTTAATCTTTTTTTTGAAGTTTTTCTTTGCTTTTTTATGATATTCTTTATAAAAAAATTTGCTTTACTTCATAATTCTTATGTCTAATTTTTTCATTAGTTTTATATCGGAGTTTTTATATTTATAAATTTCTAATTTTATTCTTTAAATTTTATTTATTTATGAATTTTATGTGATCTAATTTTTTTTAGTTAATATCTAATTCTTTTTTACATGTTATGATATGTGATTTAAGTCTCAGATTATTTTTATTCTATAGTACCATGTCTTTTTTTACTAAATAATCTTTTTCAATCCTTTTTAATTTTTAGTTGATCATACTCTTTAAAAATCTCTTTTATCTTTTGGAAAGATTATAGATTTTTTTTTTTTTTTATAACTTATTTAAGATTTTTAATTTTCCTTTTTCTATATAAGCAGGTTCATGTTTTACCATGCGCTTGCCTCAAGATCTAGATGAAGAGTTTTGTTTAATCTTTTACCATCAGTTTTTATTTTTAGATCTTAAGGGCTTTTCTTCCAGCCTTCTTTATTTCTTTTCTGGAATGGTTTTGTCATATTAAATTCCATTTTTTTATTTTATTTTCAATCTAATTAATTATTCACGCTTTTCAATCCTGAGTTTATCTTAATTCAAGAGATGTATACGGTATGGCTCCATCACTAACTTGATTAGTGATATCAATTTAGTAAGAACTTAAGTGAAAACTCTTTTTGGCTTTAGCTTTTATTTTTGAATATTCAAAGTAAAATTCACTAGCTTTATATATATTATGAATATATATTTATAAAATGAATGTCGGCCGCGTCAGACAAACTAGTAGGTAATCTGGTGCAGTGTATACTGCATATCGAGTAATCTCGCACATCATGCCACCACAGGGAAGGGTGGATAAGCTCCGTTGAGACATACCTAACTTACCCCGAGGGTTCTCTCTAGCAGTATGAAAGTTTGACTGACGGGTCTTCTAGTTACCGACTTAATAACTATCTCTTATTTGGACCTTATTCAAGAAGAATGAAGCAATTGATTCAAGATTTTAGAATAAATTTTAATAAGAAAATTCCCCATTTGGAGAAGCTGACATGACTCATTGGACCTCTAGAATTTAACAAGAAACATGAGAACATTTTCCTTAATATTAAATATTAATATTGAAAGAGCTGCGCGTCAATGAGGTGCTACGTGCTCTATAATCATTTTTATTTATTTATTTATTATACCAAAATTATCTGCCTTAGTTTAAAAAACGTTTTCGCTGGTGAGGAAAAAAAGTAGATAAAAGCAGAGTTAAAACACAAATTAAAATTCCTAATAAAGTTTCTTAATATATTTAAATTAGAAAAAGATGAAAAGAAAAATATCCATTATATACTAAATCAAGTAGGACAAAAATTCTGAAAGATAAAAAATATTTTTTACACTTTAGAGAATAGTAATTAATAAGTGTACAACAGATAATTATACAGCAGGTTAACAACCTTAACAGAAATTTTTACAGTAAAACTATATAAAATAAAATTAACCTTGTAACGAACGAAAATAATGTCTAAAAAAATAAAAAATTATAAATAAAAGTAAAAGTCATTACAGTTAGCAGTCTTTTGGCCAATTTAATTGTTCTACAAGACAGATAAATTTGTATAATTTTAGGAATGATTTAACTATGAAAAATTTTGTATAAATTAGCCTTATAATGCTTTTCTAAATTTCAATTTACTTTAGCTCTAGCTAGTTATATAATAGCAGAATCTATAATTTACAATAAGCAACAAGCGATAATTACTGTAAAATGTAGATTAATTGAATAATGCTTTTATTTTATAAACTACTAACTAAATACATTTTAATAAATTATGAGATAAAATCGAAGGAAATAGTATTTGAATAGATAAGAATAGGCTTTCTGAAATTATAAAAATAGAAAAGTTATAGGAAAATTTCTGCTTACTGTCTAATCATACTCGACATATAGAAACTTAAGAAATAAATATCAAACAGTATATTGATGATATAACTAGAGATAGAAAGAAAAGGTTAAGAAGCTTAGAATTTATACAGATTTGGTTATCAAATTTTATCAAATTTCAGTCAAGAGATTAAAGAATTTGCTACAGAAAAATGGTTTAAAATTAAATCTATTTGGAAAGATAAGAAATTTAAACTAATAAATAAAAATTAAAAATCTTATAATGCTAATAAAATAGAAATTACAAAAAATATAGTGAAAAAAAGGAATAAATATGATAAAAATCCTTTGACAAGAAAAAATAAGAAAAAGCTAAATTTTTTTTTATAAAATGGAAAGTGCAAGGCATAAAACTTCTCCAAGTACTTAGAAAGGCAAATAACCACATCTGTCTAATTTTTTTTAGTATCAAATTTCAAAAATGTAAGTTGTGTAGAAGGAGAATCAAGGTATGAAGTAGACGATTTAAATATATTTGCCCAAGACAAAATTCGTAAAAAACTTGAGCAAAAGTTATTAAATCTGAGCTTTAAAATAGATTAACTTTCAATATCTTAAAGGGATGGAAAATTATTAAAATTAAAGCTATATTTAAAATAAAAATATTGAATTTTATTCAAGCAAGCTAAACTTTTGAAATGGATTAACAAAGAACTTTTAAAACTAGCAGCAACATTATAAAATAATGGATTTTCACCACAAGATGCAAGCATGGAAAGTAATTGTCTCAATGTTTATTTCGTATACAATCGTCAACTCAAACAACGCCTACGCTCAAAATTCACTTTTTATACTAAACCTAAATGTAAAATTATTTCATCTTAGTTGCAACAATACGTAAAATAAAAATTTGCAGATTTTAATATAACCTAATTTCCCTTAATAAGTAAAATCTAAAATCTAAAATAATATGAAAATATATAATAAAAAATTCATACATTAAAATATAAAATTAAAACTTAAATTGAATTTGTTTTAACATAAAAATATTACTAATCTTCGAAAAAAAGTTTTATATTCTTAATCTTTTTCTAAATTAATTTAATATATTAAAAAAATCTATATCTTTTAAAAATATTAATGCTTATTTAAAATTCAATTTTTTATTACCTAAAAGGTTATTTTATTAATCTACTTATTTTTAAATCAAGTGTACCTTAATTTTAGATAAATTTTAACAAGTTTTCAAGATATCATAATTTTTTTAATTTTCAAGTGTAATAAAAAAATTTAAATTCCTGTATATTATATATTATGAAATAAATGGCTTCCAAGAAAACACCCATCCAGAACAGCAGGACATTTAATTTTAAAACACTCTCAATGAAATTTACTTCTAGAAGCAGCAAAGAAAAACTGTAATAATAATTCTAAGATTTTAATTATATAATTAATTTTCTAACTTATACTATAAATATATATAAAAGGAATTTCATTTATAAAAAACGGAATCTAGTACAAGGACTCAATGTCTCAGATTTACTAAGTACTGGAAAGAACGGAATAAAAATAGTAAAAATTAATAAACCAAAATGCTTCTGTAAAAATTATTTTCTTATGCTTCACAATCCAAATAATAGTCCTTTAGAAATAGAGTAACAGAACTCAAAATAATTTTTGTATCAGAAAAATATTCTAAAATATTAAAAATGTTGAAAAAACGTAAATCTTCAAGGAACTACAATAACTCTATTTCCTTAATATAAGATATATATAATGAAACTGCAGATAATTCTAGAAAAAATTATAATTCGAAAAAAATGAAAAAATCAACAAAGCATAACTGCACTGCAAATGAATAAATATTAGGAGTAAGTTATATAACAGAGATAGAATTCTAGTAAATATAGCAAATGCTTAATAGAAAATAATTTGACTAATGTTTAAGAAAGAAATTAAATGAGCAAAATTCCTATCATAAATAAGACCTAATATGAAGCAAATAAATTTGCAATTGATGAAATTAAATCTCAAAAAAATTATGAATACAAAAAATAATAAATTAAAAAAAAAGAAATAAAATAATAAAGATAAACTTCACTCTAAAAAAATATTCCTATTTTAAAAATTAAAAAAATTTATCATCTTCTTTTTATATAAATTGAATAAATAAAAATTTATAAAGATAAAACTATAATAGAACTTGTTAATTAAAAATATATGGAATTTTTTATAAAAAAATCTTATCTTAAAATTTTTAAATATCAAGTAAAATAATTTTAAAAATAAAAATGTTGTAAAATTTTAATAATTTTTTAATGTATCATTTTTTTAAATATAAGTGTAATATATAATTTTATGAATGTAAAATGTTTTTATTTTTAACACAAGTGTTTCACATTTTTTTTAACTTTAAGTTTATCATAATTTTTTTTAATTAAATTTTCTCTTGTATTTTATAAAATTGATAACGAACATAATTTCTTTTAAAGTTTAAATTTATCAAAATTTTTATAAAATTATAAATTGAATATAATTTTGAGAATATAAATGCTTCATAATTTTTTTATTTTAAAGTTTTAATCTAATTTTTTTAACTATAAATGAACATATTTTTTTTAATACCGATTTATCATAATTTTTTGAAACTTTTATTTTATCATAATATTATTACAAAATAAAAAAATTATCATAACATTTTATATAATGATAGTGAGTATAAATTGTTTTGATTAAAAAAGTAACATAAAATTTTTCTATTTTTAAATGTGTCAGAATTTTTTTAAGATATTATTGCAAAATATCTTTTAATGAAGTTTAGCGTATTTTTTTAAATCACAAGTTATCATATTCTTTATATTGTAATTTTTATTACAATTTTTTTATTTATTTTTAAATAATTTTTTTGATTTAAGATTATAATTATGTTTTTTAACTTTAAGCTTTTCGTTTTTTTAATGTCCTTGCAAATTACTTTTTTAAAGTGTAAGATTAATAAAAGATTTTTTAACAAAAGTTTCTCATTACTTTTTTTTATTTAAAAGTTGATATACCATTTTTTAATCCTACTGTTTGCATTTTTTAATATAAATGTATCATAAATTTTTTTTTATTTTATGTTATAATAATCTTATGAAAAATAAATTTATAATAATAGTTTAATTTTAAGTTTTTCATAAATTTTCATAAAATTTAGAGTTTATCATTTTTTTAACTTAAAAATTAATTTTAACATTTTTTAAATTTAAAGTTTACGAAAAATTATTTTAATATTTTTAATAAAATTATACCATTATTATTTTTTATATAATAATAATTAAAAAATGTATATATATATAATGTATCATAAGTTTTTAAATTTAAAGCTTATCTTAATTTTTTTTTTAAATGCATGTAAATCATAATTTCTTATTAATTTTAATGCTTATTATAGGATTTTTTATTTTATGTTATAGAATCTTTTTAATAAAATATTCAAATCATAAATTTTTGTAACTTTTTCTTATTATATTTTTTTATTTTTACTCTCATCATAATTTTTTTTTAATTTATAAATATAAGATAATTTTTAAAATGAAAATATCATATTAATTTTTTAATTTATCTTATCATAATTTTTTTATATATATTAATATCAATTTTAAAAGAAATAAATGTATTTTAACTTTTTTTATATCAAAACATATCATTAAATTTTTTAACTTTTTTAAAATATAATTGTATTATATCCTTTTTTCATTTTTAACTTATAATAATTTCTTTAAATATAAATATAAAAAATCTTTTATATAAGTGAAAAATATTTTTTTAATTATTTGTTTATCACATTATTTTTTTACGTTTTACAGTTTAGATTAAAATTTTATTTTATTTCCAGAGATTTAAAGAAAAACATTTTTAATTTTTTAATATTTTATAATTATTTTTTTAATTTAAAGATTGATAAAGTATAAAATGACTTCAATAACAAATTTCTTTAAATCATTAAGCTAACCTAGCAATAAGATATGTTATCGAAATTAATTTCTTAACAGAAAAAAACAAAAAGCGGAAAAAATCTGTTGAATAAATTAGCTTAAAAATAAAATTGCTAGTTAATACATTTTTTAACTTAAAATGAAAAATCGTGGTTTAAAACTGAAATTTAATTGAAGTCTTCATTGACCCAGTTTTAATTAAGAAATTGAAAAGACAGAGAAAAATTAAACAAATCGAAAACTGTTAAAGTATTAATTAATCTCATCTTAATCATCAAAAATACCCGATGATATCGAAGATGGAAAATTCTTAAAAGATAAATATAGCATAATTAAATGATGATCTTGTAAAAGGAAAGATTATATTTAAAGAAAATTGTAGTGCAATATTTTGATAATGTTAAAAGTTGGGACACATATCAAGTAAATATTGGTTCCTTAAAAAGAAATAAGATTGGGAAAGCAGAAAGCAGAAAGCAATGAAAAAATATAGTAAAATTTACAGTACCTAGGTTTGAAAACTTTTCAGAAATAAAATTTATGAATAAGATAACTTACTCTAAGAAATTGAAAATAAGTAAAGAGAGGACAAGATTATTGCTTGAGAAAAACTGGACTGGAGTAAGATACATGTAATCAAGAAAGGCTAAGTATACAGAGTTCGCTAAGTAATAGAATAACAAGAAGAATTTTAATAATCTAAGAAAAAATTATTAATTTAACTGTAACTAACCTAAATGATGGAAGATGTCATGCTAATAAATTATTATTATTATTATTATAAATTTTTAAATAGGGTGAAAAGTCCTTTCCTTCGGATGCTGCTTGGAGGTCCAGCAAGGTAACAAAAAAATGAGCGCGGACGGAGGATAAATCTGAGGAAGAGAAACCAATAACAAGAGGAGAAAGATGCGATTAGCTAGAGAACTCTGAATGCCAGGAGGAAACTTTTTTCATCATAGGCCGGGGAATGATGTACCCGTAATCGCATACTGTATCCTATGTTTTGGAAGGAAAAATTACAGGGACGTACTGCAGGAAGAGAAAACAAAGAAAGAAAGATCCATAAAATTTTTTTCGACATTAATCAAAATTAATTTAAAGAGCTGCACATCAACGAGATGCTACGCGCTCTATATTCCAATTTATTTATTTATTAATATTATTTTTAATACTAAAATATCATAATTTTTTTAAGTTAAAGATTTACATAACTTTTTTAATATAAGTGTATCATATAAAATTAAATGGCTATCTTCAAGAAAGGTTTTTTAACCACCTGCTTAGGGTAGGAGAGAAAATCATTAGCACTTTTTCATGTCACATCTTAAACTTCAATAAGTCCAACCTTCTTCAGATAATAATTGACTAGAAGAGAAAAATTAAGGAAAAATTCAGTAAAAAAAGTAAATAAAACTCTCAATACCTCCATTGAAAGTTGAAAAAGAGATCACTCAATGGAATCTTTAAAAGTAATAATTTTAAAAAAAATGAAGAAGGCATAGCATTATAATTCAAAAAAGATCCTGATACCTATAATTTAGACAATATTGAAATAGAACAAATCGACTCTTAATAGATTAATCAGTTTATTTATACACTTATCAAAAAACTAAAAAAATGAAGAAGATTTGAATTCATAGAAGGAAGAAATATTCGATAAGTAAAGGCCTAAGAAATCATGAAGATGATGATGAAATCCATGTGGTAGTCCGAAGAGATAAAGCCGGAGCTTATATATGAATGGCAGGATTAGAATGATATTTGAGTAATGAGAGAGAAAGACGAGAAAAATTGAAAAAATAAGATTCAAGACTCCAAATAAATAAAAAAATTTGAAGCAGACTCTACACCCAAGAAAATAGAAAGACAAGAAATAACATTTCATAGACCAAGAAAAATATGCTTTACTTGCAATAATACGAAATACTTTTAACGGAAATTTCCAAGACAAAAAAGAATAAAAAAAAAATAATTGACGAAATATTAACTTCTAAAATTGAAAGAAAAAGCTACGGAATTTTACCCCTCTTGAACTGGAAAATCTTGAGAAAGAAACAAAATGTACGATTAATACAAGTTAAGGAGAAGTTAGGAAATGAGTTTAATGCAAACCAAATAACTTTTACGTCTAAGCCGAAGTGTGAACACGTTAATGATTAATAATTAATATAAGTTTATTATAATTTTTTACAAAATTTATTGCCTTATATAAAATTTTTTCTATTTTGCTATAATTTATTTTTAATAAAATATATTATCATTCCGTTTTTAAACTTCAAATATCATAAATTTTTTATTTTATGTTTTCTCTATTTTTTTATTTATAAGTATAACATAATTTCAAAATTTTGCGTGTGACTTAATGATTTTCAATTATAAAACATATCATTTTTTTATTTGATGCTTTTCTTAAAATTTTTTTGAGCTTTTAATTTTAATAATTTTTTTAATTTTAATTTTTCTTAGTATTTTACAAATCATACATTTATCATAATTTTTTTTAATTATAAATGAAAATATTTTTTTAAGAATAAGTTTTTTGAAAATTTTCTAAATACATTAAATCATAGATTTTTATAAAATATTTATGTATTATAAATCTTTTTTATTTTAGCATTATATTTAATTTTTTAAAGGTGTAAATATTTCATTTTTTTTAATATAAATGTAACATTTGTTTTTTATTCTAATTAACCCAAAATTTTTTAACTTACTGTTATAAAAAAAAAAATTAGATATTAATTTTTTATAATTTTTTTATTTAAATTTTGATTTAAATTTTTTTAATTTAAAAGAATTTCTTTATTTCTAAAAATTGATGAACTGCAATTCTCTCAAAGTTAATTTATCTTTTATTTCTATTTCCTCACTCTCTATACAAATATAACTTATCAGGTTTTAGCAAAATCAGCTATTTTTTATAATTTTTTTTCTGCAGATTATTTGTGACGTTTTACTTAAGTACGAAGAGGCTTTTCAGTTTGAATGTATTATGGTATTTAGTTCTACTATTTTTCTTAACGATATTAACGAAATAAAATTTATTTTAAATTCTTCCCAAGTGTAAATAAAATAATTATCTGAACTGAATGAAGTAATTACTTTAGTAAACTAATATCATTCGCTTTTCTTCACTAAGCTCTATATTTTTCATTATATCTTCTCTTCTTAGTTGCTTTATGACTTTTCTTTTACTTTTTATTCCATTGGCTTTATCAAAAAATTAATTTATATTGTTTTCATAGTTATTGAGACAAAAAGCAGATATTATCTTCATTTTCATGAAAGCTGGAATCTTCTCAAAGTACCAAATTTCTTTTTTTAACTATATTATTAATATCTTAACTCTAAATTTTGCTATCAATTTATTTTTTGATAGCTTTAAATAACTCCTTAACTAGAACTGGCTTTACTTTTAAATTGATAACTTTTTTCTTTCTTATTTCGATGGGTTTTTAGATGTTGGAATTTGATTTGATTATGTGCTTTATTTTTCTGCTAAATATTTCATCATCAGAGTCTGATTTAAAAATATACATTCTTCTTTTTTATTTGATAGCCCAGAGCCTGATTTATTGAAGCCTGTCTATTTAGAATTGTTTAATTTTTAAGTAAATTCAGATCAAAAAATTAAAAGAATTGTCATCTGTTAATTTCTTTATAATTTAGCAGATTGCTATCATATTTTGAATTACTTCTGCAGGTTCTTCCTTCTAATGCTCGTTTTTACTTGATAAATTGTGATAACTTTGAGATATAATGCTACTCTTTTGAATAAAAAAGATCTAATATTTTTATTTTATAATCAAGATTTATTTTTCACAAGAAAAATTAAAAAAAATGAGTCACCTTTATGAAAATTAAAAAAGTTAACTTCATAATAATTTATATAAAGTTTCAAAATTTTCAGTTAAAATAGAGATTTTTTACTAAAACAACAAAATTAACTTTTTTATTTAAAATTAAAAAGAATAAATATATGGTGGTTTTAAATTATTTTGTTCATGCTAATCCAATCACTGTAAAATTTTTTATTTCTATTTTACATTTTATCTTAGAAAAAAAATGAAAGTTGAAAAACACTTAATTTAAGCAAAATATAAAATTAATTAATTGAAGAACAGACTTAAAAAGAAATAGCAAAAGATAATCTAAGAAAAATTGTCTTTTTTTTTAAATATTAAATATGTAAAATTATCTTTAAAAATTTTAGCATAATTAAAATAGAAAAAATCATAATAATTTATTGATAAAACTAAAAAGATATTAGGAAGAGAAAATAAAATATTAGATATTTTGCTTAATAAAATTGAAAAATGAAAAAAATTTTGTTAAATTAAAATATCAAATGGATAAAATAAGAAAATAAGGATTAAAAATTTAAAAAATATGTGCGACATATAAAGGTGTTTTAAGACTCAATTCAAACTATAAATACTTTAAAAAATTAAATAAATATAGATATAAACACAAATAAGAAAAAGAAAAAGGCTATAAAAGAAAAAAAAATTATAATTAATATATATTAAAAAAAATAATTCATTTTTAAATATTTTAAATAAAAATTTTATTAAATAAATAAATAAAAAATGATTATAGAGCACGTAGCACCTCATTGGCGCGCAGCTCTTTCAATATTAATATTTAATATTAAGGAAAATGATCTCATGTTTCTTGTTAAAATTCTAGAGGTCCGATGAGTCATGTCAGTTTCTCCAAATGGGGAATCTTGAGTCAAATGCTTCAGTCTTCTTGAATAAGGTTCAAATAAGAGACAGTTATTAAGTCGGTAATTAGAAGACCCGTCAGTCAAACTTTCATACTGCTAGAGAGAACCCTCGGGGTAAGTTAGGTACATCTCAACAGAGCTTATCCACCCTTCCCCGCGGTGGCATCTAATGCGAGATTACTTGCAATACAGTATACACTGCACCAGATTACCTACTAGTTTGACTGACGCGGCCGACATCCATTTTATGTATTAATAATAATTCTGAAAACCTCTTTGCAGTTACTAATGGAAAGAAACCTATTGTTGATCTTGAAAAATCATACCTTCTTTATTTCCTTTTAATATAATTTTTTCGAACTTTAGAACCATAATTTGCTTAAAAAATAACCATCTCAAATCTATACAGCATGACCTCATTTATAGTTGAAATTGAATTTTAAAAATTTTTTCTCGAAGCCTTCCTCCTTTTTACTTCAGCTATGCAAAAGCATTTTATTCCTTTTTAAATACTCTATGAAATTAATACTTCTTCAAATTCTATCTTAGAAAACATAAAATATAAGCAAATATTTTTAAATTTAAAGGAGTTATATTATCATAAAAAAATAAATTGATTGATTTCACATTTTAAATAACTAATTTAATTTTAAAATTATTTTAAATTTAATCTACTTTTGAGTTAAATTCAAATATTGGCTAAAAACAAAATGTTTACTAAATTAATTATTTTTATTTATTTCTTAATTAAAGTACATTTAATTCTTTTTTCTAGATTAAATAATTTTCTTATCATGTGGAAGCAATCATCAGTTTCTTAATAAAAAGAAATTTCTACTTTGATATATATTTTTAATTCTCATTAGTTATGCTAAAAGTTTTTTCCTTAGTCATTTCACTGTTTAATGAAGATAAGTTATCTTTATTTGATTCTTGCAAATTAAATATAACTAATTAAATTGTTAGTAGCAAGATCTTCAATTAAGGAAATATCACATATAATTTATTATGATATTAATAGTTTAACTTACTAAAAGGTTTATTCTATTATAATAATTCCTAATTTTTATGAAATTAATTAATTTATCATAATAGAAATTGCGAGTTTCCAGTCTTTGATTAATTTTATTTTTCTGAATATAACTTTTTATGCTTAGAAATAATTAAAAAAGTCAAAGTAATTAAATAATGTATGTGATTTTTTTAACTATTAATCAAAAGAATGACGATGGTAAGATTTAGAATATATGATTATACTCTAAATCATACAAGCTCTTGTTCATTCCAAGATCTTGTAAGAAAGCAAATTTCAACGATAGTAGGAATATGTAGGTTTGAAGTCTAAACGTCCATTAAAAGTAAAAAAATGGCTAGAAATTAATTAGCTCAAATATTGCAAGCTAAATAATTTTTTTATTTAATATGTTAATTATTTAAAAAATTTATTTAATTAATTAATAGAGAACAAATGTATTTGATTTTGATTTTCATATTATTTCATTTTATAGTTTTAAAATGTTATATAATATAACATAACATTTTTTATTATGTTGGTATCAACTTTATTGGACTTATCATATTTTAGTTTATTGCTTAAAAATATATGCCTTTAAACGTTTTTAGATCTATACTGTTATGAGTTTTAATTAATTTAAGTATAATTTTCTTGATTTAGAATTACTATTGAATCATCGACTACTTTTTAGAATAAAAAGTTTCTTTATTTACTTGAAATAATTTTTTCCTGTAAAGCAAACCATCTTGAATACATTAGATTCTAAATAAATGTTTAGCTTATATTTTTTATACTATTTTCTTTTCGTCAAAATTGGTAGCAACTTGTACTTTATGTCCTGGCCTTTTGCTATAAGCATATGGCTGCTCCTTAGTACTGTAAATTACTGTTCTATTTTTTTGGATCGTTCAATATTAAGAATTGTTCCAGCTTATAGTTTCTAGCATAGTAAATTTCTCTTATGAGCTATTCTGTCTATAAAATTCTTCCTTAAATTTTGTAACAATGATGGATTTAGAACTAATTTCTATAGTAAAATTGAATTTTCAAATTAAATTTTAGTTAATAATCTTAAGTTCGTTAATAAAGAAACTTTTATAGTTTTTATTTATTTTTTAATTCTCCATAAAAAAATATTGTTTTCCACATCTTATTGAAAATTTAGTTTTTCTTAGGTACCATTTTATTATATATAAAAAAGTAAATTATTATAGTAGTTTCACTTAGTCTCTTTAAAGTTTATTCTTCGTCTTCTGCATTTTCTTCATCTAAATAAATTATTTTTCTCCAGCTCAGCTAATCTATAAGTATGAAATTTTAAAGCCCCCGTTTGCCTCTATCACTTTTTATAAAATTTTTATGCTTTGAAATTACTTTTTTTTATATTGTTTACGTTCAGTTCATAATAAATTCTACATTAACGATTTATCTGTTTTTATTTTTCTATTCTTTATTTTTTTATTTGTTAGTTTTTTATAATATGTCCTAATTATTTCCAGTATCAGCATCTTTAAATTTTTGCTTTTTAACAATAATAATAAAAATATGCTTAATTGTTAAAGTTTTAGGATAATTAAAAAGATGGTGGAAGCTGAGATTAGTCTTCTGGACTAAACTTTCTGGTTTTATAGTAAGGAGCAAACTCCTTTTCTATCACTGAAAAAGTCCCTGATCAGAGTCATGTTCTGAAGGGAACATTGTCTTCGAGATTATCCGTTCTTGGAAGAGGCTTGAAGCCTGGCTGCTTATGACGATGGAGCTCTCTGGCGGCTTTGTCAGGAACACAACAGGATATCCTCGGTATTCCTAAAAAAGAGAGCGTCGGATCTTATAACGGAAAGGATTTTCCGGTATCCAAGATTCTTTAAGTTAAAATTAATTAATTAACATTAAAGTTTTAGCTTCCTCTGGATTTTCAATAAGTATCTGCTGCTATTTTTTTACGTGAATGAATATCACGACCTTTTTTTATATTGGTAGATTGCCACTAATAATTTTCTTAAATTTTTGATAAAATTTTCTATTTGTAAACTCCATTTTTAGTTATTCACAGTTAATTTAATATGATTCATGTTCTTTACTGCTCTCTTATCTTGAGTTTTTCCAAACTTAGCATTGTCGCAGCAAATGATTGTTGGTCTTGCAATATCAGCAGATTTTTGTCTATTTTTCTTAAATTTCTTTCTAAAAAATTTTTTATTCCAATTTCTCTTTTATTGCTTGCAAGCTTATTTCAATTTTTTCTTCTTGGTTCAATTCTTAGTAAGTTATTTTAATTTAATCGATGTCCATAATAATCATATTTTATTATTTGCTAATTATAGATTGTGACTAATCATAAAGTTAATATATTATGTTACTAAGATTTTTTAGATTAGCAGGCGACGTAGTACTAATAGCTCATTATTTTAGTCGTCATTGCTGTTCATTAATTCTCTAATTCTTTCTCCTTAATCGTAAATTTTTTCTTAGTACTTTTGGATTAGTTTTTTCATTAGATCTAACTAACTTTAAATTTTTTGATTCGGTTCATTTTTAGATTCTTATATCTTAATATGTTCATTATAATTTTTCCTTCAGATGAAGAACTTGATTCCTCTTGTTGCTGTTAAATTTTCTGCATCTCTTTTGCCGCTTTTCTTCATAAGTTTCTAAATTAATTCTTTGATAGACGAACAGATTAATCCATTTTTTATTAAGTTTCTTTCTTGTATTTTATGCTGCAATTTATAAGTAATTTTTCAAAGTTCATTGTATTAATAGAATCAATTTAAGGTAAAGACTAATCATTATATTTTCTATTGTTTATACCATATTAGTGATTAAATAAAAAATTTTATTGCTAAATCTTAAATTTAATTCATAAGATTTTAATTTTAGATTTGTACTTTTTAGTTACCATATTGCAATATCAAAAATTTTTTTAAGATATTTTAATAAGGTTTTATCTGCAAATTAAGAAATATGCTTGATTGAATTATTAATTTTATTTATTTATATAAATAATAAATTTATTTGATTATAAATCGTGTAGCCCCTTGTTAGTGCACAGCTCTTTTTACATTTCAATATATGTCAGTTTCTTCAAGTAAGTCTTCAGGTAATAGAAATTTTTTTCTTATTATTTACATATCTTCATCATTTTCCTCTACACTATCACTTGCTCTTCTATCTTCAATTAATTAACGTTTTATTAGATATTTATTACAAACTTACTTAATTTTTTTTAATAATTAATTTGAAATTATTAAGCTTTAAAAGTTATCCTAATCCCATTATATAAATAAGTCATCATAGTAAGAATTTTTTTATTTTAATTCAGATTCTATTTATCTTGCAGTTCCTATTTTGAAGATTATAATAATCTATTAATAATTTTATTTTTGTAATGTTTCAAGTAAAAGAATTAAAATATCTTTATATTGCTAATATTTTCCTTAAGGATATTAAAAATATTATAATATTCAATATCATAATTTAATTTTAAACTCAACATTTAAATTTTTCATTAGCCAAATAATTTTAAATCACAAATATAGATAATAATATATAATTTTTAAATTACTTTACTTCATTTAATAGGTTAATTAAGATATAAAACTTTAATGTTACCAAATTTCTAGCAATTTTTTGAATTTTATCAGTCATAATTATTTATATATTGCAAATTAATGTTTCTAATATTTTCCTATAAATCAGTTTCTAATTATTTCTTATTAAATTTATTAACTTTATGTTAATAATGGAGAATTTCTTTATTATTTAAACTATTTTTTCACTACATAGTAAACTTCTGATTAAGAATAGACTTTAAACTTTTTATCATTTTTTAATTAAAAAATTATTTTTTGAATGTAGTAGCATTTCCATAAGTTATATCCCTTAAATTTTGTAAAAATGATGGATTTAAAACTAATTTCTATAGTAAATTTTTTTTTAATTTATAGAGTTAATAAATCTTAAGTTCGTTAATAAAGATCCATAATTGTCATTGCTCATTTCTATTTTTCTATCTAAAGAGTAAAAAATTGCTGGCAAAATTCTACTAAAAATTTTTATGATAATCATAGTTTTTTTATTTGGAGACATATTATAAATTCATAATAATTAAAAAAATAAAGGTCTAAACTACTTCTTTTTTCATTTATTTATATATATTTTTAATATTTTTCTGTTGATAAGAGATTAATAAATTTTAGCAATAAAATAAATTAGTTTTAATAACATCAAAATACGAACAAAAATTTTTATTATAGTTTGAAAAAGTAATTAGAATCCACATGATAATAATAATATTTTTATTGACTAAAATAAAAAAATAAGGTAAAACGAATCGTTTTAAGTTAGAATAATATTTGAATAAATATAGTTAAATTAGATTATTTTTCATAAATCTATTTTAATTAATATTTTATAAATAAAGATAAGAAAAGAGAGTAAAGTAGATTATAATTTTTAATTATGTAATAAAACTTTTTTATTTTTAGATGCATTATTTTAGTATTATTTAATTAAACTATTTTTTTATTATTTAATGTTTTTATTTTTTTAATTAGATTAAAATAAATTAAACGTAAGGTGTAAGGGTTTAATTAAGCTATTTAAGAATCTAATTTTTTATAAATTATAATAATGTCTGGAATATCCGTAAATTTCAAGTGTGAAGCTTGCAACGGAAATTTTGACGATGAGAAGAAGGTTCCAATGGTTCTATCGTGTGGACATTAAATGTGTTATGAATGCATTCAAAATAAATTTTTAAATGCTGGCTAAGTCTAATGTGAAAAAAGTGGCTGTCAGGAAACTACCCAAGTGCATCCATCAATGATAAAAACTGATAAAAGCTTATTATAAAGCATCAAATAATAATCCGTAGAAAATGAGTTAAATACTCTAAAAAGATTAGAGAAGGAATTTAGTTAATAAATATTAAACTTGAAGAAAGTAAAAAGAGAAATAGCAAATAAGTTCTTATAGCATCTTGAAAAATATTTGCTAGCAAACAGCTCTGACGTATAAAAAGATTTGCAGAATATGTTGGTCTTGACAAAGAAGAAGATAATTGCTTTGATGGAGATATAAAGTTAAATGAAATTATAAAGCTTATAAGGTGATCTGTCAAGATAAGAATAAAATAAAGTGATATAGAATGGCCAAAGTATCTTATAAAAGGCCTAACAAGAGTACAACAAGTTAACTAGTTACAACTTTAATATTTTCTAATAAAACATCGATTACAAGTCTAAGATATTAAATTGTTAAAGATAAATAGAGAAGCATTAAGATTTTATAAAAGAATAAGCGCGATAGATATAAGGCTTATAGATTTAGTTGTTAAAGTCTTAAAATAAAGCAATCTAGGAAAGAGACTAACTTAAGTAGTAAAATCTGAATTATTAATAAGAGTAAGAGAAATAAGTTTAAGATTTATAAAAGACAATAGATGAGCTAACTTAGTAATAAAGTAAATAAGATTAACTTTTATAATAGAATAAGCAAATCTTATAGTAGGAGCAAAATCAGAACTAAGATATCTCCATATCTATAATATCGCCTAATTTGAAGACATTATAACTCTAGGTCAAATAAGATACTACCATCGGTTAAATAAAAAAATAGATCAATTAAAAAACTAAACTTGATCAATCTTATTTAGACTTATTAAAGAACAGTTAAATCTTGAAGGACGGATAAACAATAGCTTATAATAAGATAGTGAATGGAGATAGTATTCAAATGAAATTGAGTAAGTTCTATTTTAAATAATTTATAATCAGGTGGTAAGTGATTCTGATATAATTTAAAGAAAAAGGTGAAATTTAATCAATATTATAGGAAGTACGCCAAATTTCGACACATATTTTTAGTATAGAAAGCAAATTTCATAATTTTATTATAGGTAAGTTAAACATTAAATATTCTTAAAACCATAGAATGTAAGTTAAACATTTAATATTCTTAAAACTAAGTCGGTAAGTTAAAAATTTGATATTCTTAAAATTATAGAGAGTAAATTAAACATTTAATATTCTTAAAACTATAGCATGTAAGTTAAGCATTTAATATTCTTAAAACCATAGAATGTAAGTTAAACATTTAATATTCTTAAAACTATAGATTGTGAGTTAAACATTTAATATTCTTAAAACTTAAGTGAGTAAATTAAATATTTAATATTCTTAAAACTAAAGAATGTAAGTTAAACATTTAATTTTTTAAAACTATAGATAGTAAGTTAAACATTTAATATTCTTAAAACTATAGATGGTAAGTTAAACATTTAATATTCTTAAAACTAAAGGGAGTAAGTTAAAAATTTAATATTCTTAAAACTATAGATTGTAAGTTAAATATTTAATATTCTTAAAACTAAAGGGGGTAAGTTAAACATTCAATATTCTTAAAACTATAGAATGTGAGTTAAACATTTAATATTCTTAAAACTAAAGGATGTAAATTAAATATTTAATATTCTTAAAACTATAGATAGTAAGTAAAGCATTTAATATTCTTAAAACTAAAGAGAGTAAGTTAAGCATTTAATATTTTTAAAACTATAGATGGTAAGTTAAGCATTTAATATTCTTAAAACTATAGATTGTAAGTTAAACATTTAATATTCTTAAAACTATAGATTGTAAGTTAAACATTTAATATTCTTAAAACTATAGATTGTAAGTTAAACATTTAATATTCTTAAAACTATAGATTGTAAGTTAAATATTTAATATTCTTAAAACTATAGATTGTGAGTTAAACATTTAATATTCTTAAAACTTAAGTGAGTAAATTAAGCATTTAATATTCTTAAAACTATAGATTGTAAGTTAAACATTCGATATTCTTAAAACTATAGATGGTAAGTTAAACATTTAATATTCTTAAAACTATAGAGGGTAAGTTAAACATTTAATATTCTTAAAACTAAAGGGAGTAAGTTAAAAATTTAATATTCTTAAAATTATAGAGAGTAAGTTAAACATTCAATATTCTTAAAACTATAGCATGTAAGTTAAGCATTTAATATTCTTAAAACTATAGATAGTAAGTAAAGCATTTAATATTCTTAAAACTAAAGAGAGTAAGTTAAGCATTTAATATTCTTAAAACTAAAGAGGGTAAGTTAAACATTCGATATTTTTAAAACTATAGATGGTAAGTTAAGCATTTAATATTCTTAAAACTATAGATTGTAAGTTAAACATTTAATATTCTTAAAACTATAGAGGGTAAGTTAAACATTTGATATTTTTAAAACTAAAGGGGGTAAGTTAAACATTTAATATTCTTAAAACTATAGATTGTGAGTTAAACATTTAATATTCTTAAAACTATAGAGGGTAAGTTAAACATTTAATATTCTTAATCATATAGAGTGTAAGAGATATTTAATTTTTATTTAGAGTGTAATGGTTTATTATATCAATAGTATGTAAGTGGTATTTATAGTTCTCTTTATATTTAGATCGTAACAACTATTTTTAGAATTATCCTAATTAGAAGGTAATATTTATTAATATTATTTATTTTATAGAATGTATATTTATATTTCAAACTATTTATAAGGGGGTAAGGGTAGATTATAAGAATATAGGACGTAAGAATCAGAATTATATTTTAGTGATCGATTGCTGAGAACGCGAATGAACTTAAAACTTATTTAAAACTCTACTTAATTTAAAAAATTAAAAAATATGACTTTATATCTTTAAATTTATCCAAATTAGTTTAAAAGTATTAAGAAATAATTAAATCTTTTTAATTTTATAAAGTTATAATTTTGCTTATAAATTAATTAATTAATATATTTATCTTTTAAGTATCTTTATTCTTTTTTTTAGTTAACTATTAATATATATTAGTATCATTACTATGGAATGTATTTTTTATTGAATATTTAAATTAAGTTTGAAACTAATGAGTTCAATAATAATATTTATGTCGTTTAAATTTAAGTTTAAGTGAGATGATGAATTAAAGAGCATATAGTTTCTTGTTTGGAAAGATAAATACTATCTTGCTATCTGTTTCAAAGTTTATTTATAAGATTATTTTTGTACTATTCATTCATTTAATTTAATAAAAAGTTAGAGTATTGGATGAAAAAAAATAAATATAAAAAAGGTATTTTAAAGTTTCATTAAGAGTTTAGTTTTCAAGTAAAAAATCATTTTATTATTTTTTACTGATTTAAGCAGATTATAATTATAATTTTTATTTTGATTTAGTTTAAAGCATTTTTTTTGCTTTAGTTTCTAGTATTGTGTATTAATATTTATATTTTTGTAGTAAAATAGTTATTATTTTAATTTTAGGTTAAAAGCTTTTTATTTTAGTTTCTGTAAGTTTAAAAAATTTCATAACATTTTCGAACGAAAGAATTAAAGAGAAAATTTTTTATAAGCAAGAAAATAGTTTAAAATGAAAGAAATAAAAGGAAAAAAGTTTCAAAGTAAAACTATTTAAATAAAAAAAGTTAAATTTAGAGTTTCAAAAAAAGGAACTTTCGTGAATTAAGAAAATGTAAAATATAAAAGTTTTAAATTTAAATAAGTTAAAATTAAAAAAATTTTAATATATTTTTAAAGGAATAAATAAATAAAGCATTTTCATTTAAAAAATAAAAAATTGTTAAATAAAAGAATTTGAAAAAGAAAAAATTAAAAATAAATTTAAAAAAGAGAAATTTGGATAGTACAAAATGCTAAAAAATAATTTATTAAAAGAGAAAAATAATAAAATTTATTTTGTTCAACGATTAGCACTAGAAGAAATTTTATGACTGACTAAATTAACGAAAAACTAGAAAAAAATTGCTCATGGGAATAAGAAAAATAAAGCAGGGTTTAAGTAGTATTAGTGTAGATTTTTTTAAATTAAATTTTAAGTAAAGATAGAGAAAAATAAAAAAAAATACTTTTTACAAATTTGTAAAATGAAATGATTTAAAAAGTAAAAAATTGTTTTAAAAGAAATAAATTATAGGATTGAATAAAAATTTTAAAATAATAAATGAAATGTAAAAATTTTATACAAAAATTTGTAATTAAAAGTTTTTATAAATTAAAGTTTCTTTTTTAATTTAAAAAATATTAAAACAAAACTGTTTTTTTTTCTAATTAGTGTAAAATAAAAACTTAATTTTTTCAAAAACAATTTAATTTTTTGGAATAACAAAAAAAGGATAAATTTTAAATTTTAAATTTTATTATTCGATTTTTCAAAAAGCGATTAATATTTTTAATATTATGATTTGGGAAAAATTGGGGATTATAAGGTAAGCAATTATTATATAGAATTTTTTTAATTAAAAAAAATGGAATTATGGAATTTTATTAATTTGAGTTCAGGTGAGTCTGATAAGTTAATTATTAGTATTTAAAAAAATTTTTTTGTTTAATTGATAAATTTGGAGTTAAGATAAAAAAATATTATTTTTTCTTTTTATACTTTAGATTTTATACTATAGAAAATTTTTCGGCAGAATATAAAATTTTTGAAATTTTGAATCAAATTTTGAATTTTAGAAATATTTTTATTAAATTTAATCATTTAAAGTATAAAATTTTTTTAATTAAGATATAGAAGAGAGATTATGAATATTTTAAACTTAATTTTTATTAAATTTTTGTTTTATCTTAGAGATTTACTTAAGGAGTTTTAAATATGGACAAATTAAACTTTTTATAACTGATATATATTAAAAAAAGTAAATATTACAAGATATATTTTACTAATGTAATAAAAATTTTTATTTTAATTAATATTTTTTTAATTATATCTAAAAATTAAAATCTTTTTGATTAGATTTTTTGAAACTTTATTTTTAACAAATAAAGTCTTAAAATTTTACATTTTTATGATAAAAAAATTAATTTTTATAATAGAAGAATATTTTTATATTTGGTCATTATAAAAAATCTTAATGTATTAATTTAAAATATACTTATTAAAAAAATAAAGTTTTTACAATATTTAGTTTAAATTTATGTTTAGTGTATAATAATACGAACTGTTAATTTTATGGTCGAATTTAGGTCAATTTGAATAAATTTTTTCAAATCAAACAATTTTAAAAGTTAGTTTAAAAATATTTAGATTTTTTCTAATTTTACTAAGAAAAATTACTTTTACAATTTATAAGAGAAATTTTTTTTTTATATATTGCTTATTTTTTTTTAATTTGAACTTATTCTGGTTATTTAATCTCATAACATAATAAAAGGTTCTTATTTATTTAAAATTTAAATTTTAGAAAAAAAGTATTGAAATTTTTATGTGTAAGAGATGCTTTCTTTTCCAATAGAATTTTGCGAATTTTTTATAATTAATTATTAACTTTGAATTTTTATAAAAATAGTTTTTGTTTTGCTGTTTTCTCTGAACGGAATTTTAATGGACATAGTGGGACATTTTTCTAATCAGTTTCTTTAAATAGAGAATGTCTTGAATAATGAATTCATATTCAAAAATAATAGACCCCAACTATTTACCAAGGCCAGATAATCTTCAAACACTTTTCTTCATGATCAACGTTCTAACCATGAACCTCTCTAAAATTAGAGATTTAATTGGTAAAAAAAAACCTCGCTCCTGCAATTCTTTATATAATTTAAATTTTTTTTAATTATGCCTTAAATCTCATCATCACTCTTATTTTCTTCACATTTTTTATTCTTCTTTTTAAGTTTTTTTCGTTTCCAGCAATTAATGTTTTCTTGAAATGAACATAGTGAAATATTTTAATTTATTAATATAATTTCAGATAAACTATTAATAATAATAATAATAATAATGAACTTAATCCTTAAAAGATTTGCAATACCTAGAATCTCAACCAGTTTCTTGCTGCCATTTTTTTTACGTGGATGGATACCAAGACTGATTTTTTTACGTGGGAGATAATCGCAAAATATTCGAAATTTCCTGCAAATAATTTTCTTTTATAAATTCCTGCTTCAGTAATATAGAGTCAATTGAGTGTTCTTCACGTTCTTAATTTTCCTTTTAGTTACATTTGTTTTCATCCACAAAAATTTTTCAATAAATATCAGCTAGACTTGCAATACCAACATTGTTTGATTTATCATTACAAAGGTTTTTTCTAAAATACTTTTTTCAAGCTAATTTACTCGTTTTATTAAATCTTGGCCAATATTTTCATTTTTCAGTTTTTCTTGAACATTTTTTTAAATGAATTCCTTTTCAATTATCATGTTTTGATTTTATTAAGATTCGTTTGAGAGTATTAGTATAATTATTCTTCCCTTACTAAATTATTCTGTATTAAATGACGTCTAATTATTAACGATTCATTATTTAATCATCAATGAAATTAATTAATTTTCCGACATTTTTTCTTGGTTGTAAATTATTTCTTGATACTCAAAGATTTTATTTTTCATTTAGTCGAGCTATAAAAAGAGTTCTGATTTCTCTTCAATCTTACCTGGATTCTTCTGAGGAGCTCGATTTCTCTTCTATTTGTTTTTATTTCAATAATTGTTTCGCCGTTTTCCTTTTTGCATTTCTAGTTTAGTTTTTGTAAAGTTGAATAGATTGTTCCATTTTTTTCAAATAAATAAATATATTAAATGAAATGAATTTATAAAATTATTTATACGAATTTTAAAAACGTAAAAATAAGTCTTTTTAGCTTCAGAATAAGTTAGTTCAAAAATATATATATAAATTAAGAACGAAAATAAGTTTGAAACTAAAAATAAGAATAAAGTAACTGCTCTATATTTCCAATATTATTAATCTTGAAGTATACAAAAAGATGTAATGCAATGTTAATAACTAATGAGACACATTTTAAATAATAAATAAAGATGAATATAGAGAGTGTAGCACCTCGTTGGTGCACAGTTCCTTAAATAGTAATATTAAATATTAAATATTAAAAAAAGTGTTCTCATGCTTCTTTTTTTATTCTATTCGCCCAATGAATCACGTCAGCTTCTTTAAATTGGGGATCTGATTATTCAAAATTATTCTGAATCTTGAACCAAGTGCTCCAGTTTTCTTGAATAAAATCTAAATAAAAATTAGTTATAAGTCATTAATTAGAAGGCCCGTCAGTCAAATTTTCATACTGCTAGTGAGAACCCTCAGGCAAGTTAGGTTTGTCTCTTCTAAGCTGGTCCACCCTTCCTGTGGTGACATCTAGTGCGAGATTACTCAATTGCAGTATACACTGTACCAGATTTCCTTCTAGTTCTCCAACCGTGGCCGACATCCATTTTATTTTATATATAATAAGCATTTATATATAAAAATTTAAATTTAATAAATTAAAATTAAACTTATGTATCTTTTTATTTTCTGGATTAAAATTTAATGCTCGATTAGATAAAAACTGTTTTTTTTTTTAAGAATTGCTTTAAATTAAAAATATTTTTCTAATTTATTAAAGTTACAATTCTACTTTAACTTGAAAAAGTTTGATAACATTTTTTCTAACATATTTTATTTTCAACTCATATTATTTATCTCAATATTTAATTTCTTAGCATGTCTCTAAAATTTTTAATAATAGAAAACGTTGAGAAATAAAAAAATTTGTAGTTCACAAAAATTTGCCGCTTTTAAATTTTCTTCTCCCTAAAATTTAATATTAAATTTCTTTTGCTTTTTATTAATAATTTTAGAAAATTAATACTTATATTATTTTGTATTAGCTTTTTTATATGAACAATTTTAAAACTTTTTCTTTTATAATTAAAAAATGATTAAAATTAAAAATAAAATATAATATATCATTCTTTTTTAATTTTCTAAAATAAATGTGAACATTTCTATCAGAAGCTTCATTTTTCATCCTAAAAATTAGTTATAATTTAGAAAACTGTTTAAAATGATTTTTAATATTTATGCTGAGTTTTATTATTTTTACTATTCTTTTTTAATTTCAAACATTTTAAAATTTTGAATAGATTTAATTAATTTTTAATTTACTCTTAAAAACTAAAACTCTTATTTCCCAATTTAAGTCAGAAAATATTTTTATTATTCTTATTAAGTAGTTTATTTCTTAGAAACTTATAATCAGAGTAAATTCTTCATAGATTTTTAGGCGTATGTTTTTTGGGAATGATCCTTATCAAGGAAATGAATCCCATTTAAATTAAAATTACTCAAAAATAACCTGATTTTCAACTACTTTCGTGTTCAATCAAATCTATTATTTTTGGTTTAGTTAAAATTCATTTTCACTAATTGTCCACATTTTATTTTAATAATCTTTATTTTAAACCACTAAACAATAAAAAAAAAAAATATTTTAGAATTTAGAATTCATTGAAGTATCCCAAATCATTAATAACCTAATAATATTTTAGGCTTTATAGCAAAATTTAATTTTACTATGGCTTTTACTTGATTTCATAATTAACTTCATAAATTTATAAAATTTAAATTCTTAAAAGTTTACCTCCTCTCAATTCGCTATCCTCCATTTTCTTACCGCTACTTTTCGTTCTTGAGTTTCTCATTAAGGCATTTCTTTTTATTATATCAATTTATATTTACAGTTGTTTAAATTATATATATTTCATTATGTCTAAATAAGGTGTCTCAATGTAGGTTATTTTTATATTTAATCTAAAATCTATTAATTGTATTAATGTTTAAATCAAAATTGAGACATTCCTTAAAGATTAGTAGCAAAAATATTAGACACATATATGAAGATTAGCTAAATACCTTAAAAGCATTTATTTATATCCTATAGTATCTATATCAACTAAATTGAATCTTAGTTTTCTTCAAAGTTCAAAATTTATAATTCTGCCCTACTTAAACTCTATTTAATTATATAATTAAATTAGCAATTATTAATCATTACTTTAGTTAACTCTTAACCTAAACTTCTTTTTCTAACAATTTTTGATTTAAATTGCTATATTTATAATAGCTTCTTACAAACTAATTATAGTTTAATTTTAAATGAGTGGTAAGAGAAAGAGATTTAGATAACTTTTAAAACACTCTTAAATTAAATATTCCACATAAAGAGAAATTAAATGACTTATGCTTAAATAATTTAAATAACTTAACATTATAGCTACTTAAGTAAGTTATTTAAGATCTTTATTAAAAGTGCTAAGCATAAAGGAAAGAAAGATCTTTTATTATAGATTATTTCATTTAACTATTTAAGAAGTGATGCTAGTTTTCTGGTTCTTAATTCTGTACTAATTTAATTTAGAAAATGATATACGTTTGTGCAGTTTAAAAAATCAGATTAGATTTCCTTTGAAAAACTGTAAAAAGATTATACTAAATTTATGTGAAAACCCATAGAGCGCTTTTAAAAATAGCTAGCGCTTAACTTTTTGAAAGCTATTTAAATTATTTCCGTTTTGAGAAAATGCTTGATTTCATATAATAAGGATACTAGTTCTAAAAATAAAATATTTTGTTAATTATATGGACCATGAAATAAATAGTAATAAGTAAGCATTTATATTCTTTTATATATATAGTTAAAACAAACAATATTTTAGATAATTCATATTAAAAAAATTTATTTTGTTTTCTTCGAAAAATTATACCACAAGTTAAGAAAATTATTACGATGAAAGAAAACTAAAAAATTACAAGGAAATTAAAATTAAAATTAAATTTAAAATTATAAATTATACTAACATTTTAGCAACACTTTCACATATTATATTATTCAAAGTTTAACATTATTTGGACTGATATATTTTATATTAAAATATCAAATTCTATGTATTATCAATTTCTTATAAGTATATTTTGAAAATATTTCAACTTAAGAAGAAAGTATCGTCCTTTTAGTGACTTTGATATTTCAATTCGACGAAAATAGATCAAATTATAAGTTCATAATTTGCAAAAGATTTAAAAAATAGACAATTAATTTTCAATAATTTAAAGCTAAAAGAAATCTGCTATTAATCTTGATTTCTAAAGCTTTAATTAATTTTATACAGATTTAATTTTATTATTATATAAAAGTTTTTAAAATTGAAGATTCTTTCGAACAATTTCCAGTGGAAAGAAATTAAGGATAAAGAACTAGACTCGTTTAATATCAAAAAGAAGAAAAATGTATTTTATTAGCCTTCTAGATTAACATGCTAATTAATTTGCTTAATAAATCTATTTAATGATTGTTTATCTTATATTTAATTAACTCAAAAACAATATTTAGATTTTTCTTATTTAAGAATTGAATTAAGTTATATAAGCAAATTGGTTTATATAAAATATTTAGAAACTTAAATTTATAACCACCTTGCTAATTTATAAAAATAGATTATTTAAATATAAACAAAATTTATTTATTTAATTATCTATTTTTATAAGCTTCTTTATAAATAATCTTTATTATTCTTACAGAAAAAGATTAAAGATAAATTATTTATTTAAAATTAACCTTTTTTATTACTTTTTTATGCTTAATTATTAGTAAAGGGCTTAATAATTAAAAAAGTTATTTTCAATCAAAAATTAAATAAAAGGCAAAGTAATTAATAGTTGCAATACTTTTTAAGTAAAGCTATAGTCAAAATATCTTTTGCTTTATTATATATATTTGAAAAATGGATCATGTGCCTTATACGGAGGAGTAGGTTATCCGGTGCAGAATAGTCTGCATTACAAGTACTCTTGTGTCAGATGCCACCATAATTAAATAAGAACGTGCCCTTTGTGTGATAAGTCTTATTCCTTGAGAGTTCTCTCTATCGATACGAGAATCTGATTAGGACAGTATTTATTACTTTGATTACTGGGCAATGAAGTATGGGTCTTAGATTTTTCCTGCTTTCACATATCACTAAACTGGGTAGGAGCTGGAAGGGATCTAAAAACAGGAGCGAGACAAGTAAAATTTTTATTTGAAGCATTTAATTGGCTGTGACATTTAGCGCAAGATTTTAATTCTCTCTATTTCCTTCTAGCTCTAGTTTTCAGAAATAACTGAAAAAAAGAGAAATGAGGTAATCAATTTTAATTTAAATCATATTAAATAAGTTTAAAATTCTTTCTGATACAAATTTTTCTTGATGTGGACTTATTTCTTAATTTAGGATTTATTTTCATTTGACTATGTGTTAAATGTCTAGTTTTAAATAAAAACTCTCTTATATCTAACTTTTTTTTAATTTATTCAAACTCAGCGGAATTGAATTATAATTAAATAATTACGAAAACTATTATTGCTTCATCTAATAATTCCTACATATAACTTCCAGATAAAAATAGGAAAATCAGATTATTCAACTTTTCAATGAAGCTTCAGCTTAAAATTTGGATATTCAATAAATAAACTAATTTTACTGATTGAATATCTAAGGTTTATCTTATAATAGCTCAATCAATAGAGGGGTTGTGTGTATCTACTTTTATAACTCCAATTGTGTTATTAACATTTTATTAATTTTTTCCATTAAAAATGGTTAAATTAAAAACTTTCAGAATAAATATAAAGTTCATTTCTTATAAATTTTAACAGCGAGCTAGCTTTCTATTATTTAAATATAAACATACAGTTGGTTCTTATAATTTTTTTTAAATGTAGATTAAATAAAATAAAAAATAATATAGTTTGCTTAATAGCTTTGAAATTTTATGTCTAAACTCAATACACTTCTTCTTTTAAGTACTCTTGAAAATGTTATAGTATTTCTTCTTGTCTCATTAAATTTAGATTTAATTGTCTATTTTTCATTAAGTTTTAGAAAGAATATATTTATTTTCATGTTTATTTTATTCTGCTTCATGTAGATTTTATTATTCTATCAATTTGAGTCATATAGTCTTTTTTGCAAAATATTAAATTTATTATGTTTTAATTATATTCTAAGAGCTCTTGTTCTATATTTTCATAAAGATTTTCTTAGTTTATATGATTTTACATTTTATTTTTGCTTTTAATCATTTTATCTATTTAGGTTTTCATATTATCTATGCTTGTTTGGTAGTATATACTTTTGAATATGTGTTAGAATTTCTCTTTTTCTTGACATAAGCATTAATCATATTCTTAAGGAATATGTCTTTCTTGAAGATCACTTCTAAAAAAAAGTAGTTAGGTTCTCAGTCTGAATATTAATTTTGATGATTGCATTTTCTCTTTGTTTAATATTTAAATGTAGATAATCTCTAAAAATTATTTCTTAAATAAGTACAGAAAGTAAGAAAACATAGCATATTTGTTTAGGGGTATACTATAAGCAAAATAAAAAATAGATTATATAGTCACTTAAATTACATTCTTAGAAATTACTTTAAAACAGTATTTTTTATTCAAATCCCTTTATCTATTAAAACTTTAATTTTGAATCAATTTTTCTCGCTTAAGTATGTTAATTCAAGAACCTTTTTATCTTTATATTTTACTTTAATTTATTTATAACGATTGTATTTTATTCAAAGAGATTTAATAAAAGAAATAGATTAGGATGTATGGGTGAAAAGCAAATAAAGCTGTTGGAAGAATAGGTTGAATCAGTGGAAGAATCTGAAGAAAATGTAGCAAAAATGGTATCTTTGCAAGATTTTCTGTGAAATATTTAAACTTTTTTATTACTGGCAAAGTAAATAAAGGTGATGCTATGAAATATATTATGCTAAGATATTATCTTTATGATAAAAAGTAGGCATTTAGCAAGATTTTGATCTGTCTAATTAAATCTCTAATCTTGGAGAGGTCCTTTGAATCCGAAATCTTAAAGGGAACACATTAAAATATTACCAAATCATAGTAGGAATTTTAAATTTATTATGATTAATTATTCATTCATTATTCATGTTGATCCCTTTTTCCAGAAACCAGGAATAAGATTATCCCGTTATATTCATAAAGAGAAAGAAAAGTAGTTCAGCAAAGCTTGGGTTTCCTAAAACTTTCAAAGTTAACTATTAACATTTTAATTATTCTCATTTAATAATATATGCTATAAATATTATAAATAATGAAATGCTTAATATTATCTTTTCTAAAAGTTATATACAATTTTTAATCAACATTTACCCTCAAACAAAATCTATATCATTCTTTCTTTTTAGTTCATAAATTTTAATAAATTTAGAGAGTTTTTTTGA
Organism: Loxodes magnus; assembly: GCA_946699065.1. Classification (NCBI taxonomy): domain Eukaryota; phylum Ciliophora; class Karyorelictea; order Loxodida; family Loxodidae; genus Loxodes; species Loxodes magnus. The sequence goes on from CAMPDV010000101.1 coordinate 133,826, forward strand.
ATGATAATTTGTTACTAAAACATAAGGTAATTTTAATTCTCATTATATGTCTGTAATATAAGCTTAAAAAAGCTATTAATATATTATAATAAATACATTAATAAATTAACGAAATTGATTTAATTTAAATATATTACTACAAACTAAATAAATCTAACCTTTGATTAATCTGATTATGCATAAAAGTGTTAGAAATAAAATACTACAAAACATTTCTCTCTCACTTATTTAAATTTAATCGAAAAAAATAAAGTTATCACCACCAAAAAAAAGGAAAAATTTAAGGGTTCGTTATAAAATTAAAATATAAGCTAGATATTCCTTAAAAAATAACTTAATGGGAATTAATGCTACTACTAAGATAATCATGATAGACTATAGAAATTTATTTTCATTATTACAAATTTAAATTACAACTAAAGTAGTTTTATTAAAAAAGTAAAGCATAATTATTATTAAGCTTAGATAGTTTTTTATTTTAATTTATACTATAATTATTTTTATTTTATATGTTGATTGATGTAATTATTATTTTATCTATCTAAATGATAATAAAAATGTAAGCAAATGAAAAATGCTAAATCTGCTTATATTATTATAACTTAACTAACGCTCTTCCTACTGTACTACCTTGTGGACATACTTATTGTAGCTTATGTTTGAATACTTAGTACTGTTTATAAGGCTAAATGTCATGCCCTATTTGTTTTAAATTTTTTCATTTTAAATTTGAAGATTTTCCATAAGATGATAGGCTAATAAGTTTGATATATCAATAGGAGCAATACATTTAAAAAATACTAGATAACGAATAGAAATTAAAAGACATTAAAAGATAAATATTAGACAAATCTAAAGCCATTGCAGATAAATAATCAATCATTGCCCATTTTTTTATAAGTTAAAGCAATCTTAAGAATCAAGAAAAACCAACTCTAAATATTTGCAGAATAGATAATAAAATAAAGCAACTATAAGAATTATCGGAGAAAATAAATGCGAATTCTAAATTATCTAATTAGAATATCTACGAAATACTAAATTTAGAATAAATATAAAGGACAAAAAATTAAGTAGAAAAAAGTATAAACGATAAGCTCTTTTAAAAGAATAGTATTACATCTTTACTTAGCTCTTTAGGGAAAAAGCATAACAACTATGTTAAAATGATATTTAATAAATAAGATTGAAACTATAAAAAAAGATGACTCTAGAATAAAAAAAATTATCTTAATAAAATATAAAGGAAATCAATCAAAACTTAAATGAATCAAAATATATTCATTTTTTTCAATGAAAAACTAGAAATTTATGATTATTCAATATTGAAACAGAGTAGTTTAGACGAGTTTAAATTTAAGTTACAATACCCGAAGAAAGTAAAAGTATTGAATATTAAAATAAATTATATTTAATTGGAGGATCTTAAAACTATTAAGGAATGTCGGAAACTCGATAATACGATTTCGAAGGTAATTGTAAATAATTCAGTAATTTATAATAAGGAAGATATGGAATTGGAATAGCAGCAGCTAAATAACATATTTATGTAGTTGGTGGATTTAATAGTGTATATTAACGATTATTAACTGTAGAAAGGTTAAAAATAGGAAGTTCAAATAAATGATAGTAATGTACTTATTTTCCGTTTTAAATAGCTTGTTTAACTTTAGCAGTAGATAAAGTTGAAACCAACATTTATTCTTTTGGAGGATTGAATTAATAAGGTTAAACTATAAAAGACATATGAAAATATAATATACATAATGATAATTGGGTTAAGTGTAATTTGAGCCTTCCTGAAACTGTAGCATAGCCTATAGTGCATTTAGAGCCTTTTATTTTAGTTGGAGGATTGCAAAATTCTTTTTAATATATCTTCTCAAGAAAAATATATAGAAGGAACAATAATCAATGGCAATAAAGATAAATTTTTCAAGATTTTTATGCTTTAACAGAGATGAAAGTAAGAAATAATACTGCTTATGCACTCAATTTTAATTTAAAGTCAGCCTAGGTTTCAATAATGAAGATCGACTTATCTAATTTGAGTTACAAAATCATAAAGAATAATAATTGACAAGAAAGATAATAAATTTTTAGCTTATTTAATGTTTAGCGCTTATTAGCAAATATTTATCTAACTCTATCACTATTTTATTTCTTTCTTTCATTTTTTTATTAAAACATATAGCTAAATATTAATTCCATTGATAATCAAAAGAATTGAATAGCTAAATTTTGAGTTATTTTATATAACCCTAAACCTTAGAGGATTCCTTGCTGGATTGAAATATTGAAGAAACTCTACTAAACAATACCCGGTCTAAGAATGAGCTTGAAGCCTTGATTATGGGGTTTGCTTACACTATTTAATTATGTCTATTTTCAGAAACAAATTAGAAATAATCTCCTTACAGTTCATTTAAATACTGTTAAGAATGAGTAGCACGTGAGAGATTTTAGCTACCTAAGACTCTCTAGGTTAATTATTTTAATTAAAATTTCATTATAACCAATTATACGATATTTCAATTCCTATTTTAACATAATAATGTTCTTTAATGCTTGAATCTTCATAATTATAGAACTATAAAAAAGGTAATTTAAATCATAGAAACTATTAATTACTTCTAAGCAAATTTAAAATACAATGTTTTTAATGTCTAAATACGTTATGATTTTACAAGCTTATTTCTAATAGAATATTTAATAACATTATCTTAATAAATAAATGAGTTCATTTAAATGAATAATTAAATTACATTCCATCCTATTTCATTAAATTCTATTTATACGCAAGAATTTTAAAGATTTAGATATAATAAAGTTTGTATATCAGAAAGAAAGAAAAAAAGGAAAAAAATACCTAAAAAGAAAATATAATAAGATTAATGAATAAGAAAGTAAATAATCCAAATTTTTGAAAATATAAATTAAAAGACTTCTTACAAAGCTTTTCTTGTTAAGATAGCAAAAGCTAAATAAGAATTGTATTTTTTAAAGATAGAAATAATATAATATTTAATACATTCGTCCACAACTTGAAGAAAAATAAAAGAAACTAAATATCCATATTCTTTATTATTTGATTATAAATTCAATAATATGAGATGTAGAAGTATATTATAATCAATACAAGTTAAAATTAAATGAAAATAGAGAAATTTATAAAATTTTTATTTTAAATAAGAATGCTAATTTTAAAATATTTTATAGTATTACTAAAAAATATTTTTGAATAATGTATCAGGCTTTATAAAATTGAAATAGAATTTCATTTATAATAAGCAAATCATTTAATGTAATTATTTAAGTCTAAAAAGATTTTAAACAAAGTTCAAGTATAAGAATTAATTTCGAAGATGTTGAAAATTTATTACAATTGTCAAATTATTTTTTTAAATTTCGATAATTAAAATCGCTTTATATTTATCATTATCCTTTTTTTATGATTTTTTTAAAATTCTATTATTTTTTGTAAAAATTCTATTTTTTGCATTATAAGAAAAATTAAAGTAGAATTAATTAAATAATTTTATTCTTATTTATAAATAAATATTGAAGCTCATCATTAGCATTATTAACAAATCTAAAAGTATACATTTTCTTTAATATGCAGAAGATAATTATTAAGTCCATTTCAATTTTAAGGAATAGATACCAGAAAGAGGCAATTAAATTAATTTTATAAATTAAAATATTTAAATTTATCCAAATTAAGATCAAGAAGGTTTTCAGAAAAAGTAACAAACTTCAAAAAAAATTAGCTAATTTTATGATAAAGTATATGAGTTCATTTTTCATTAACTGAGATCAACACTATTTTTCTCTTTAAACAAACTATAATTTTAATTAAGAGTTCATTAATAATCTGGGGAGAATTCATACTCATAATGAAATATATTAGTAAAAAAGTAAAAAACTCAAGGTTATGAAGCAAAAAATGTTAATTACTTTTTAAATTATTATTTTATATTTTACTCTTTTTATAATATATACCAATTTTTATTTTATGAAAGTAGATTATTAATTAAAAATTATTTTTTTCAATTTAAAAATAGATCTCAATTAAAAAAACAATTTAATCTATAATGTATTTTATTGTTAAATATTTATTTTATATTTGAGTTTAATTTTAAAATTATATATTAAAGTTAAAAAATGTTTGAAATATTCTAACTCCCATTCAATCAGTTTCTATATAGGTTTTACTGATTTTCCGCCCTACATTCAGCAGGATACATTTTCGAGTTGTAAAGCTTTATAAGAATTTTCGTTTTTGCTAATACACTTTAACATATAACTTTGTAATCCTTAATCTTTTTACTTATAAGTTTCTTTAACATTTTATAATTCTTAAATAAAAGGAAAAAATGAGTCAGATAGATAACATTTCTTTCAATTATTTTTTCTTATTTAAAAATCAAGTGTTTGTCTTTTTATTTCATCAGTTATAGATTCATTTTATGCAATTTTTAAGTTCCTTCAATGTCCATTTAATTATAAATTCCTATTCTATTCCTACATTTATTTTAAATTTAGTTAGTTTCATTTACTAAGATAAAATATCTTCTTTTCATAATTTCGGTAAGTCTAACATTCTATGTAATTATGCTATTAAACTTGAAAGTCTCTTTTTAATCTTGCATACAATAAATATATAATTTATAATGTTCATCTGATATTCAATCTTCTTTCTTACAATTTTGCTTACAGGGAACCTTTTCTAATTTTAAAAGACGGAAAATATATTTTTTGTTTTTTTAGCTTTATTTCTTCTCCTCTATTTCATTTTTAAATCAAAACCAAATTTCATTTTTTATTTAAAACTCAATACAAAATTTAGATTAAAGAGTGCGTATCACCTCATTGGGCATAACTATATTTTAGGTTTTTATTCACAAAATAAATAAATCTCAATTTTCTAAAATCAGGATGGATTTGCAGTTAAAACCTACGAAAGCATTGAGCACATTCTGCGATTGCAGATACTTATTTTTCCAACATATGATGAAGTAACCTTTCTGCTAGCATTTGAGTTCTTGAAAATTTTGCAAGCCAAAAATTTACAAATATGATCCTTATTAATAAACTGTATATATTTTGTCCTTATTATTATATTTTTATATCTGTTTTTGAATAAATGAAGCTAAAATATAGAAGATTTTAAATTCTATAAGGGTATTTCTTTTAAATTTTTTTGGCTAAATTTATAATGTAAAATAAAAATGTCGGACTTCAGAAAGGGATTCTTTCATGCGCTAAGAAATAGTAACCTGGTACATAGCAAAGTTATGATGAACAGAAAAAGCTATCAAAAATGACATACTCTGCAATGACAACATCGGAGGGAAAGCCATGGAAACAACTGAAATCTGGCCTAAATAGAAGATTTCTGAATTTAATCCTTCTGTCTCGATGAACTCGGAGTAGCTCTTCAAAGTGGTCCCATACCTCTGAAAGAGATTAAGAAACTTTATAAGAAGAACAAAAAGCTAGTCGAACAGATCTAGCACGGGCTGTAAGATACTATGGATTTTAGAACGGAAAATTAAGAGAATGGAACTCAACGCTCTATGAAAATATTAGCAAGATTAATTCAACTAGGCCAACTCTTTAGTACAGAGAATTCTTGACCAAAGTCAACAAATTGAGAGCATCTTACAGAGCTAGAAAAGCCAGTAAAGTTAAATAAATCTAATTTAAAGCATGTTTAATGAAAAATGGAAATAGAAAAGACCCCCAATTAGACTATAATAGATACCTTAGGTAAGAAAAGTATTCTACTTCTGCAAGAGTTAAAAGCACCTATTGAAAAATTGTAAAGAATTCAGAAAGATCAAAACAAAGGCATGGAAGTAATAAGTCTAAAAACAAATAAACAAAGAAAAATCAGATCTAATGTAGAGACAATGCAGCTTATAGATTGAAATAGAATTATGAACTGGAGGATTATGCTGATATAATTAAAGCAAACTACGCTAGAAAAAGGAGAGATAGAAGAACAGGATATTCAAGTTCTAAAAATCGTTTAAAAACTAGATACCACAAGCCTAAAAAATTACATTTAGTGATGATCTGCAAGAAATCGCAAACAAAATTAATTTACTTAAACTTTATATCAGAATAATAATAATAGGATAAATAAAGTTTAACAATTTTCGAGGATTTTCACCTCTTCATGCTGGATACCAGATTGCTCCAGTTTTAAAAATAAAGTTTTAGATGCCTCTACTCCTCTCTCCTCCCATTACTCTTGTCATTTCCGGATCTAGCCTTATTTCTAATTAAATTTTATCTTGTAAATGTATCCTTATTTATTTAAGTATAATCTTTCTCTTATTTGTCTCTACTACATTTGTTTTTTCTTCCTCTACTGTGCTTGTATGGTTCTTTATTTATTCCATTACGACGTCTTGAAATTTTGGAATTCCTTGCAGCGTCTTCATAAGTGTTCTGTCGAATTGCAGTAGTAACATTTCTTCACTACTTTTTGGAGTTTAACCTTAGTCTTCCTATTGGTCTCTTCAATCATCATTGGATCTCCCCTTTGTTCATCTAATTTCTTTACTAGTATTTCCAGTCTAATACTCAGATCAGATTGTTTCTGAAGCTAATTTTAGGATTAGCTACTCTGGTCTTAAGATATGTTTCAGAAAGCGCTTAGTTCTCTTTCTCAGGACATAAGTCTGGATTCTATCCTTCCGCTAGGTTGAGTTTTTCCATCAGTTTCTCATTATCCTTTCTCAGTTTCCTAACCTCTTCCTGGAGGTTTAGTGCCACTTTGATGAGCCGTTCCATGCTCGTCTGGCCAGAAGGATCGAACTTTGAGACCTCCTGGTGCAGAGCAGACTTCATCTGCTTTCTGGGCTTCTCTTCTGAGGTTGGAGTTATCTCATGTGTTGTCTTCTGAGCTTGCTTCTGTTACTCTTCAGGTTGTTAGAATTAAGAAAAAGGTTAGGGTTAAAAGAAAGAAGACTATCCAAGATTGGATTCAGGTTTCCTCTCCAACTTTTTGGAGATGGTGTAGAAACCTCTTTTGAATCCTTCCATATTTTTATATATCAGAATTATTTATAAACTAAATTAACTACACTATTATTATTTTAAGTCAAAAGTGTTTTACTATATAAGCAAAATCTCAAAATAGCTACATTAAAGTTTATGTACCAAAGTTAAAAAAATTATGTTTTAAGGTTTTAAAGTATTTCTATAACTTTAATATGAAGTTCTCTTCTAAAACTATAAACTTAATTTTACCTTTTTTTATCTAATAATATGAAAGTATGAAAGGTAAATTGAAGAAAGTTTAACTACTTTTATTGATAATTTATTAGAACTAAATTAATTAGATTAACATTATTAATATATTTTGGTGTAATTTATTTGAAAGCTTTATCTTTATTTTCTAGTGCTAAAGAAATTTTATTATTTAGTGATTTATTGTAAATTTTTATTTTTATAGAGAAACGTAGATATTACTCTAGAGAGATGAGATCGATTAAAAAAGAAGAATTATTCTAAGGACTTACAAGCTAAGTAATTAGCCACATTGAATTCTGCGCTTAGAAGTAGAATAAAGAGAAATAAATTAAATTTAAATAAGAATGGAAATTGATAGATCTAAAAAAGAAGACCTGGTCAAGACTTTAAAATTTTTAATGTTATAAATGGATTTTCAGGAAGGCTGGTACAAAAATTATAAAAGAAATAACTTTAATAATATATTTTAGATGATTTTCCCATGAAATCTCTTTAAAAAATTGGAACAATTTTGAAAACTCAAAAGAGTCATTGATTTTTTGGAAAAAAACAAGAATAAGGATATTTAAAATTGGAAAATATATTTTTTGCTTCTAAATAAGAAGATCTTCAAATATGGAATTTAGAGTACATTTTAGAGATAATGGAATATTAATAATTAGGATCTTGGAAATAAAAGGCAAGAGTAACTTAAAACTTATAAAGAAGTAATTGAACTGTTACTCTCCGAGGTATCTGCTTTTAAATTTTACTTTAATTTGAGAAGCTGAGTGGGAAAAAAACCAAGAAAATCTGATATAAACTTATCTAATTTTGGATAATATTGAAGGGAATCTATAAGAGGAAGATACTCAACTCAAGATATTGCTAGAAAATTAAAAAAAATTTAGATTAATTTAGATTAAGTTGAGAGAAAGATATTTTTTTAATAATTAATGATTATTCTATTTTAATATTTTTTGCCTTTTAACCATTATTTTCATTATTTTATAGTTATTTAAAAATATAAATTTTTTTGTTTATACGATTTAATAAAAAATTTTCTTATTCTAAATAATTTTTTTGCCGCTTAAGCTTCTTTTTTTAATTAATTTAATTATTTAGATCAATATATTTGCATCTTTCTTTGCTTGATCAATATATTAAAATATTTTTATCATATCTCAAGCAAATAATAGCGTTTCTAATCTTTATACTTACATTCTCAGGTTTAGCTAAATATCTCGTTTTTTCATATATTTTATTAATTTGTATTAATTTGTATTTGATTGATTTATTAATATTGCTTAATGCTTTAAAAAAATATTTTCTTTAAATATCCTAAACTAATTCTGATTTAAGCATTCTAAGTAATTTACTGTCAGAGTTAGTCTCATATTTTATAAATAAAAATAAATTATCATTTTATTCATTTTCATACTTATTATTTACCTTTTTACATTGTTCTTCTTGAATTAAAAATAAATTATAGTATAATATGCGTATTTTGCATATTTAAACTTATTAAATGTTTCTATTTAGGTGCAAATAAAGACTTTTTCTTTTTATCTGACTTCTTGGAATTTATAAATTGCCGATATAAACTTTTCTGTATGCACACTAAGAAAAAGTCTTTATTTTAATTAGGTATATTTTAAACTCTCATACTATTCTGTTTATTCTACCTTGCTTCAATTTCTACATTCAGAATCTCATAATAGAGTTTTAAATTTTTGCTTGATTTACTTTTCCTAATTTTATACTGATGTAAAGCTTTTATTTCGTTAAGAGGTTTTTTTATAATTGTACTGCCTTTCTTGATTATATAACTAAATTTTTTGATTTTTTATAACCTAATATCTTTTCTACGTCTTTGTAACTATCAATTCTTAAGTTAAAAATATTGTTCAATTATTTGAATTTCATAAAAATTAACTTTTTTATGTTTCTTTGCTTATATATTAGATTTAATATGCCTTTAAAAGAGATTAGTTTGAAAACAATTAAATGAATTTTTCCAATTTTTATTCTAGTCTATTTATTTAAGATAAAAAAACATAAATCACAAGCTAGTAGTCTAATAGTATTTTGCATTAGACTTTTTACTGAAAAATATGCTCTAAGCTATGTACTAAGCTTATTCTATTAATTTTGATAACCATACATCTTTTAAATTAATTGGATTATGTTCATTATGTTCAATTAGCTTGAGGTAAATCATTTTAGTTATTCTATTCAAACTTTCCATAAATTATTAATTTTTACGAGCAACTGAAAACTAATTTATGTTTTGCTTTTTTAATTTTCTAACTTTAAAAATTTTATTGCCTGATGTAGTTTCTTTCTATAGCCAAGTTTTTTAGTAACACTTCTAATTTGTTTCCAATTTGAAGCTTAGTAAAGATGCTTTTCATTTTTCTTAAGCCTTTTAGTATTTTTTTAAATTTGCATAACTATATTAAAGAGTGTGCTTTGATATAATATGAAAAGAAAAATTAAGTGATAAATGGGTAAAAAATATAGAAAAATATAGCCAACCATTAAATAAAGAGAAATTGAGCTTAAATAGCATTATTAGTTTAAAATAATAGCAAACTAAAGTGAAAATGATAAATCGGTTCGGACAGAGTGTGAATGATTTTTAGTTACGGATCTAAAAAGGGAAAATGAAGAAATGCTTAATATTAAAATAAAAAACTTCTTAAAGGAAAAAATTTAATATGGAATCATATTAAATTGATTAGATCCTCTAAAATAAAAATAAAAAAGAAAAACTGGATTTATGATATGAAATTGAATCAAAGAGTATTGTATTTTCTCCTTTATTTTATAAAATTTCTATTTGAAGCATATTGTTAATTACATTATTTATTGATGCTTGTAAGAATAAATTAAGAGGAAATATAAGAAGCAAGAAAAATAACTGTATTAAGTAAGTAAATTTTTATTTATGAGTTCTCAACTCACTAGTTCAATAGAATCTTCTTGTCTTTTTCATTCATTATTGCATTTAAGAAACTGCAATTTAATATTTTAAATCCGTATCTTTCATAAATCTATTTTCAGTCTTTCTATTTATTTCAAAATAACTTACCTAGTTACTATTACAATCAGAAAACAAAATTCTTTAGATATTTAACTTTCTTAATGTGGAATCCCAGCTTCCTGATATAAGTCACTTATTATCGCTACTTAATGCTATTGTTCTTACTTCTTGCTTATGCCCTGTCAATGTATATTTACACAAACCGGAAATTGATTCTCATATTTTAATGGTAAAATCCCCACTACATGATATTATTCATTTATTATCCTTACTAATGGCTATACCACCTATTCAACTTTTATGATCTGTTAATGTTTATAAGCATTACCCAGTTTAAAAATCCCATATTTTAATAGTTTTATCATCACCTCCTGATATTATTCACTTGTTATCGATGGTTAATACAACGCTTCAAATAATTCCAGAATGTTCTGATAGAGTTAATTTGCACTAGCGATCTTTAAAATTTCAAACTTTTATCGTTTTATCTTTACTTCCTGAAACTATTCACTAGTTGTTACTTGAAATTACTATTGAAGTTATAGAATTATTATGGCCCAATAAAATTCTCACTTACTATCCTGTTATTAAATCTCATATTTTTATTTAAGTATCATCACTTCCTGATACAATTCACTAATCATCACATGAAATTGCTATAGATAATACATAATCCGAATGACCCTACAAAGTATTCTTTAACTGACCACTCAACGTTTCCCAAATCTTTATTGTTTTATCCGAGCTCCCAGAAACTATTCACTTACTATCGCGCGATATTGCTAAAGCTAATACATGATTCTAGTGACCCTTCAAAGTTCTTATTAACTAACCATTTGTCATTTCTCAAATATTTATCGTATAATCATGGCTTCCCGAAACTATTCATTTATTGTCATTTGAGATAGCTACAATTCTTAAGGAGGATTTATGTCCATATAGCTCAAAAGTTAGATTTTTTGATATGTTTATTAAGTTGGCGTTATCAAAATTGCAGTTATTGAACTGAGCGTTTCTCAAGTTTACATTTTAGAAATTGCTGTAAGACAAGTTGCAATGATTAAAAATAGAATCTGATAAATCTGCTCCTTCTATTTTTATACCTATAAAATCATTAAAATCAAATTTATAATTCATGTAATTCAAGCATGTTATGGAATTTGAAGCGGCTTGTGCAACTTCATTGTGATTTTTTGATAAATTAATTATTTTTAGCAATTGATTTTAAATTATTTCATCGTTTATTGAAGATAAACTTAGCAAAATATCTGTTTGTTCAACTATACTTATTAAGTTAATTGTATTTTGCACAATATATGGTAAAACTATTTCTTAACCTTTTAATTGATTTAATAAATCTATTAATTATTAAGCACTTAATATCTTCAAATTTTTAGATTAGTTGCTTTGCTACATTTCTTCATTTAATTGTTAAGATTAACTTATTAACTAGTTGTTTTATCCGTTTTTTAATTATGCTAAAAATTACTAGATAAATCCTTTTACATTACTTTAATCTCTTATAAAGTTTTGCTAGTTATCCAAAATATATTAGATGCTAAATATGTAGTTCTTTAAAATATATTCTTATTAACTATTGAAATTTTTACTTCTAGTAGAATAAGTTTTAACTTATTCAATTTCAGACTGCAAGTCTTAAAACTATTAAAAAAGTTGACTTAGTGAATTTAAATTTAAACTAGTGTTTTAGTTTTATTAGTTTTAGTTTCATTTTATAGATTGGAAATTAGTTCTTATTATCATGAGTTTTTTTATTAGCTTTTCAGTTTAAGATATGTTTTGTTAAAATTCAGTTAAATCATTTTTGAAAATTTGTTCCATTATTAGTTTAATCACTTCAAATAGCATTTTTTGAACTTTGATAATAAATTACTGATCATCCAAAAGATTCATTTTTTAAGTCTTACTATTTTTTAGCAATTCTTGCAGTAAATCATTTAGATTAGTTTGTGTTTCAAATCTTCATATCTCTTACTTCGATTTTTCGATGTTATCGATTTGTTCAAATCTGTTTTTTTCTAAAAAAGCTTATTAACTATGAATCTCACAACTTAATTAATTAGTTGTTTCTAGCATTCTATTAATACAAGTTGTACATTTTAAGCATCCACATTGTAAGACTTTTAAGATTCCTGAGTTTTAATAGAAATGTTTTTTACAACTTGAACAAATGTTTAAATCCATTTATAAAATAAAAATATATTAGCTAAATTAAGATTTAAATTATGATCAAAATAATTTAAATAATGTTTTCATAATTAAAACAATTGGTTAGTTACTTTATTTTCGCTAATTTATTTTAATGCTTTCTATTGTAATAATTTTTAAATCTAAATGTTTAATAATAAAAAAATGTAATTTTATTTAGACTTTTTATATCTTTAAATTCGAGATTCTTAATAAAATAGAAAAAAATGAAATTTAATGTAATTATTTGTTTTAATATTTAAACTTATTTTTAGTGAATTAATATTACTTCTAAATAATTTATTTTATACTATTTCCTGTATTTTTATAAAAGTTTTTGCTTTGCTTGTAGTTTCAAAAGTATAAAATCTTTAAAAAGATTAATTTCTTTTCTCTACTTCACTATTTTTTTAAATCAAAATTTTAAATCTTTTCATTGAAAAAATTAAAAATGTTATTCAACTTTTACCTGATCTTTAAAAATTGGATCTGTTTTAATTATTCAGGAATTAAATATTTTTTAACTAAAGTTAAATTTTTTCAATATTTGTACATATTTTTACAATTTTGAAAAATTGACTAATTGAAAAGCAAAAATATTTTTAAATTTAAGGTAATAGAAAATTTTCTAGGAGATAAATCTTCAATAAAACAGAAGCTTCACGCTTAATTATTTTTAGTTAAATTAATTTAATTTTCAATTGAGAAATTTGATAAATTAATTAATTTCAACTAAAAAGTTTTTGGACCGGAAACTCCTTTCCGATTGCACGACCCAACACTCTTTTTTTATGGAATAATGAGGATATCCTGTTGTGCTCCAGGCACAGCTGCTAGGGAGCTCCATCGCTATGAGCAGCCAGACTTCAAGCCCCTACCAAGAGCGGATAATCTCAAAGACAACGTTCCCTTCAAAAAATGACTCTGATCAGGGACTTTCTCAGCGACAGGAAAGGAACTGGTTCCTAACCATAAAACCAGAAAGTTTAGTCACGGAGGTCATTCTCAGCTCCCACCATCTTTTCAATTATTAAATTTGATAAATTATAGTATATTTCAATACTTATTTTAAATTTATGTTAAATATATTTTATAAATAGTGACTTTTTTTTTTCATTCGATAAATTTTACATTTTTTTATAATTTGAATAGGGATAAAAAATTGTATCATTTTATTGAGGAATTTAAATATAATCATTTTTAATCAAACAATTATCAGAAATATTAAAGTTAGAATAATTTTTTAATATAGATAAAATTTGTAGTATTAAGGTATTAAAATTTTAGCTTTTAATTAGTCTTCTACCTAATCATAAAAGCTTTGATATAGTTGGGATGACTATAATTAATTTTATTAAACACTGAAGTTAAAAATTTTAATGATTTATTTTATAAAATTTTTTGCAATTTTAAATAAAATGATAGAAGTATTATTAGAATGTTTAAAGTATTTTAATCTTAATTTTAACTATTTTGAGTCTCTTTTATCATTCTTTTTCAATAATATTTTAATAAAAATAAAATTAACAAAAAGCTAAATTTTTATTATTTTTTCATCTTTTCCATTTAGCTTTAAATTTTCCTGAATTTATGTAAGAATTGTTTTCCTTTTCCGTTAACTATATTTAAATTCTTATAAATTTTCTTGTTCCTTATATCCATTTTGCTAATAATGCAAGGCTATATAATTATTATTACTGTTGCTCATTATAATATGTTGTTTTTTATTCTTTTTTCGAGATATTTATTTTATATATATTTTTTTTAGCAATTCTTCAGTGAATCATAATAGTGATTTTTTTAATTTATATTTTCAATTTTTTCTCTTTCTATATTCAAGAAAATGCTTAAACATGCAACCCAGTTTACTTTTAAAATTCTTACTATTTTTTCCAAATTATTCTATTTTTTAATCCATATATTTTTTGAGCATAGGTAATAGATTAATAGTTTTAACCCAATTTCATAATTGAAAAGTACTCTAAATCTATCTTTTTGATATTTATTTAAAAAAATTTTTATTTTTAAAGTTTTTCTTTTATTTTTTCACCATCACACTTAATTTTTTGATATCTCCTCTCTATTTTAAAATTGTTTTAAATTTACTCGAAATTTAATTAATTTAGTTAAGAAAGATTTAGAAAACTCTATGCTATATACTCAACTTAGTAAAAGTATAAAAGTGAATGTAGGAAAATTATTACTATTATTATTATTTCTATCTTAAAGGCAATTTATATTAGTATCAATTGCTCTGTTTTGAATCTAGTAACTATGTTGTTAAATAATCAATTTATTTTTAGGTTATTTGAGCTTAGCTTTATATTTTTAAAATAAGTTAGAGTAAAAAAGTTTTTGACGCATTTAATTGCAAGAATTTTTTCCTTAAAATATAGATATTAATAAATGTTTTTAAATTAAATTTTTTATCTTGTCTTGATCTCATCATTTCTTTAATTGCTCCTTTATTCTACGAATCTTGAATTTCTTCTTTTTTGCTTTCTCCATTTCTAGAATCTCAAGTCTTCCTGTCATTAGCTTCTTGTGAAATATTTTGATTTAAAAATTTATTACTTCCAATTTAAACCTTAAAGGGAGTTTATTTATTCTTTATTATATAGCAAAAGATTTCTTAAGTCATAATTCCTGATTTTTCCGACTATCAATCCCTTATACTAGAATAGTATATACATTTAAAGATATGCTCAAATGTCTCTTACTCTCTACACATACAATAGGATTATCAGCAGAATAATGACAATTTTAAAAATCCTTCCGAAAGCTATAGGATTAGGTTCTAAGTTTACATATAATGATAATTTATCATCTATACTATTTGTTTAATGGCAATTAATAGTAATAAAATAAACAACTTCAAAAGGACAATGATGACCTTAGAATTTATTTAGAGAACCTGGAGAAAAATTACAAGAAGATGGAAGAAAAATTCTATAAACTTATAGAAGAGAAAGAAGAATTATCCCAGTTTGAAATTGATTCAGATGAAGAATTGCATGGTTAGTGATGGATATAAAAACTGCTATTGTCTTTAATTTTAGGAAATGTTTCCTCTAATTAAAAATGACCCTAACCCTTTTAGTTAAAATTAATTAATTATTTGTTTAACTTCATATAAGTAATTAGTGGAAATCGCTAAAAATTGCCAAATTGTTCAGTATATATTTAGCTGTTATTATTCTCATAAATTTTTTATTAGTTTTATTATAGAATTTTTTTCTATTTTTGTCTCTTATCAACAAGGAAGCAAAAATTATAGCAAGTTGAATATAAAAGAAGAAGAAAAAGAAGCTTAGAGGCAGCTTCATTTCCATATATATAATTTAATTAAAACTCACTATTCATATAACTTAACTACATATTTTTAGGCTCTTTGTTAGTTATCTGCCAAATTTAATCTGATTAAATAAAGTTTAATGCTTTAACTTGCTATTTAATTTTGCAAACTATAATGATATCTATTGATTACGATATTGTAAGTGATCATCTACTTGAAATTAAGAGTTAGGCTCTTTTGCTCAGACTTCAAGCAATTGTGCTTAGGAGAATATATTTGACTCGTAATTTTGAATCTTTTCAATTTTTTTGCAGGATTTACGTTTTTGGAATTTTGTGTTACCAAAAGATTAGAAGGAATTGGATAATTGCTTTAAGAACTATAAGTTGTCTGATGCTTTTTATTTTCTATTTTATAAAATATTTGTGGCTTTTTCATTTCTGATCAAACAATTTCTTCTCATATTCATTTTTTTTCTAATCTGACCTCTATAAATCCTTTATTATAAATAAAATGGAAAATTACTTGTAAAAAATCTCTTCTCAAAAGGAATCATCTTAGTCAAGTTACGAGTAGTAAAAAATACTTTAAGAACTCCTAGTTATGCAATTAGAAAATTTTAAACTTTTAAGAACTGTAAAAGAGCTTGAAAGAAAAATTGAACAACTGATGATTAATTAATAACAAAAAAAATTGATAATAAACAGCTAGGAATTATCAGGATAGAATAATTAGAAACAAAATTTAACCAATTCGCAGAGTTAACTGGAATCATATTTCTGCAAAAAATGGAGATGAATGATCCGATGGATGTAGAGCAACAGCTTGCAATAAATTATATTCCCTATTGGAAAATAATGAGATGTTGATACTGCAAGCGACCAGGACACAAGGTTATAAGCTGCTTCCAGATCTAATGAAAAGAAAACAGTAGAAAATTAATGGAAAAATATTTTCAGAATCTTTTGCAATCAAGAAGGTAAACTATACAGGAAAAAATACTCCAGCTAAACAAAGAAGCTCCAAACATATAGCATGCAATTAACGAATTTAATAAGAAATGAATGGGAATCGACCTATCGGAAACTCTCAGAAAAAACAAATTAAAAATCCTTTGGACTTATGTTAAACAAGATTCAAGCAAATATGAAGTTTCCTTAATTTAACATTAAACTTTTGATTTGTGATTAACCAAATAAAGGTAAAATCGCGTAATTAATTCCTTCATTCATAATATTTTAGTTTTTTAAGTTAATATTATTGATTTAATATTTCTTATCTTTCAAAATTAATTTCTTCTTTAATCTTATTTCTTGCAATTATATTTATTGTATTTTTATGGTTTCCTCTTCATAAATTCTAAGTTCCTTAGCCATTTTCTTATTAATCTTAACTACTTAATCAGTTTATCACTTGATATTTATTTCTTAAGCTTCTGTTGTTGAGCATATTTATGTTTAAAACTAAATTATTCTTGTAGCAGTGTTTTCTCTTCTTCTTATTTCATAAAATCATATTTTAGCTAAAAATTCTGGCCTTTTTTCAATTTATCTTATAATCTTTTTTTATTACTTCAAGTCATTACTTTATATTCACAATAGCATTATTCAACTAATCTTTACCTAAAAGTGATTTTTCTAGGTTTTATTTGAAATTTATTGATTTTTCCTATTATAAAGCTAGCTTGCAGTAAGATATACTATGCTTTAGCATAGCATTGCATTATAAGGCTTGATCCTTAAATATTTTGTGTAAATAGCTATTAAATTCATTATTACTTGCCGTTATTATAATTTTTCCCAAGGAGCAAAATAACCATCCATAATTGTGTACTTCCTAGTAATAAACAATCTGATGCAACTGTAGAGCCTTTTTGTTTGCTGTTAGCTTACTAAACTGTAACAATTATAACTTTTCTTAAGGATTTAAGTTTATATAAGATTTATTTACATTTATCACTACTAAATTGATTTTATTAATTTTGCCATATAAATAATATCTACTAAGGCTGCACGATTAAATTATAGTTATCCTGCCGTGCTTGTATTATTTATATTACTCAGAGTATGATGAACTTTCCATTCTTTCTGCTCTCTTAATCTCCTAATTAATTTAATTATTTTGACTATTGGAATATCTTCTTTGTCTCTTTCTCTACTAAATGAAATCTACATCTAGATTTGTGATTTTACGTAGTTTTTATTTCTGCTTTTATTGAATAACTTTTTTGTTCTTTAAAAAAAATTATAAATCAGTGTAGAAAAAATGAGCATAATGAGATAGTAGCTAGTAAATGTAGTTGAATATTTACAGCTAGTCCAAAAAAGCAGTTCTAGCAGAAAATATATCTTTCTATTATTACTTCTTTTAACTGTCAATAATGAGCAAGCCTATAAAGGAAGATATAATCATACATCTTATGTCTTACGATAAATGCAGGACTTGAGATGCTGTATGATGATTCTTTTGAAGATCCAAATGATCTTTTCTTTATTTTAGCAATATTAAAAAGAGTATCAAAGTTTACTTATTTCTATTTATTTATAGTTCTTATTATTACTAAAATCCTTTATTTCAGGACTAGGATTATTAACACTTTAGATTAGCAAATTTCGAGAATCTGCAAGCGAATTTAGAAAGTCTTACATAAGTTCTGATGTTCTTATTTTGAAAGCATCTCATTTATTTTTTGTAAATTTAGCTTGTTCTTTTTACTCGTTTTCTTGAAGAAGGTTATCCAGTATTCTTAAATAAAGCGAACTCAAATAATTTAGGAATGAAAATAGTAAAGAAATAGAAATTTGTTAAACAAGCTTGAGATTTTAGATAGTTTATTGAAATGACTTATATCAATTAAACTTATTTCTTAATCTTTATCATTTATCTATAATAGTCTTCAATAAATTAACTTAAGTAGACAAAATATTATTTTTATCAATAGTATGTAGACTATTAAAAAATAAGCTTACGTAGTTTCTCTGTGCAAATTAGTTAATATGAAGTTATTAAAAGCAAGCTAACACAAAATAATATAGTTTGATGCTATTAAAAGGAGCTTAAACTCTTCTTTTTAATACTTTGACACTATCTTGCAAGTATATGCTTTATAAAATTTTAGCTTAGATTAATAATAAAGAAATTGTTTATATAGAGTTATATGTTTAAATAAAATCAGGCTTTGAAAAGCTGAGAAGAGTAATTAATAATGTTTATATGATAAAATAAAACAAACCAGGATATAAGGGATTTTTAAAGAGTAAAAGCTACAAAATGTAAAGCGATATTAAGGATATAAACAATCTCTTAATTTAAACTTTTAGTTTATTAATAAAAGCTCAGTTGTATTTTATAGAGCTAATTTCAGGCGTTTTAACTAAGTTTCGTTCATAGATAGAACTTTTTTTTGTCTTCGAAAAACATTCAATTGGTTTGCTTGTAAATAAATGACTATTGAAAGCTTGAAAATTTTGCGTATATTTCAAATTATTAAATTTAAATGTAATGCATAATATGGTTTCTTGACTAAGACCTTTATTAATTAACATTAATAGGCGAAATCTTTAGTTGAATCAATCAAACTCACTTAAATTTTCTTTTTGAATACCTTCTATATACTTTTCTAATCTAAGTGTTTCAGCTTCTTCATGAAAATATGCTAAATTAATTTTTATGTGAAAAAGCTAGACTTCACCGAAAGTAAATTTAGCCTAAGAGTATCGGTCACTCTTTCAAAACATTAGTAACTGGGTAAAAATAATTTTGAAAATATAACTAAATAGTAAAAGAAAAGAACTCTTTTAAGAGAAACAAATATAATCTGTTTTTATTTTTATCTTTAATTTGAATCTTTTCTTTAGTTACTTCTACTTATTATTTATAGCAGTACATTATCAATCATGTGTGTTAAATTTTTTATCTATAATCAATTTAGTTTTCTTAAGAAAATACAGAAAAAAGAAAGCATCTTCAGCTAAAAACAAGGAATGCTTCTTTTCTATTTAGTTGTAAATAAAACTTGGATTATGTTAATTATGAAGTTTATATATATTAATAAAGATTGGCTAGTTATATTTATGAATACTGTTTAATCGTTTAAAAATCATCTTTTTTTTATTTTCTAACTTTCCTCCTCAAAATCAGAAGTTTATTTTAGAATGTCTTAAGGCTTTTCATCAGTTATGTTTCTGAAAAGCTAAGAATATCTAGAATCTCTTTCTTTTTTTCCTTCGAAGTATAACTACCTTTCTGCTCGTAGATATAACTTCTGGAGATACTCTATCATGGATTACTTTCTGTGAAGATCTATATTTGTTGCATTTCTGTAATGAGACAACATTTCTTATAGTGTAATTTTCAACTACTATAAGTTTGACTCATTGCAAAATTAATATTATTGCATACTAAAAACTTTTTCTAAGCATTCTATAAGACCTGGCTCAGGAAGATTTGGGAATATTTATGGAAACATCTACTATAAAGAAAGTTGTTGCTACTTAATAATCCATTAGCTGTTTTCTATGGTATTTTATTCTTAAGTTATTTATTTTTAATGCACTCTATACATACATAAGGGTTCGGTCATTGCTGCAAAAATTACTTCATTATCTTTGCTTTAAAATAAAAATCTAAGCCATAAATCATAGTCCTCAGCTGTAATATAATTATAGTAAAACCTTTCTTTAAGTCTTTCCATTCTGACCATCGCTGTACAATGTTTCATAATGCAGGAAGAAGTCATCATCAGTTTAAATGGTTCATGTTAGTGAGGAAGCGATTTTTATTAATATATTAAATTTCCATTTTCTCCAATTTTGACAAAGTGTGAACCTATAATATCAACTTCAGGATGTTCCATGAAATATTTGATACTGATCTCTAATCTGTATGAGTAACTTATATCGTCATCATCCATAATAGCAATGAAATCTCCTTTTGACTAAGATATTCCATAATTCTTAGCGAATATGCCAGCTCCATAGTTATGAGAAAGCCTATGAACATTTATTCTGGTATCGTTGCTATAATATTAGAGAATTTTGATAGTTGCTGGGTCATCAGAGGCATCGTCAACAATTATAAGCTCCCAATTGGAGTAACTCTACGCTTTAACTGATTCTATTGCTTCAACTAAATGCTAACCTCTATTATAACTCGACATTACTATAGACACTAAAGGTTATGGAGATGACTGTTAACTAAAAGCACTAGTTAGGAAGGCCATAGTAAAAGCTAAGATCCAGTTTTTTGTTTAAGACATTAAATTTAATATTAATGTAAAATCCTCAATATTTTAAGAAAATTCTATTAATTTAGTTAAATTTAACCTTAATTTCAAATAAACTCTTTTGGCTAATTAAATATCTTCGCAATCTTCCCAAGGTATCCTATATTTACTTTTCTTGCTTTTTTATAAACTTTAACCAAAAATTTAGGTTCTTTATTTAAATGTTTTCATTGCTTTCAGATAATTATTATTTTGATTAGTTCACTAATTCTTCAGTCTTTTTGTGGTATTTATTTGAGATTTTTCGTTATTTCTCAGTGAAAAATCTCTCAAACTCTCATATCAGCTTAGATGAGTTTTTTCATTGTCTTTACGAATGAAATATTTCAAAAGTTTGAGTTTTTTGTAATTACTAGCAAAATACCTTAATCAGCTACCTTTTTAGAAAGATTTGTGCTATCTGAGCGTTACGTAATCAAAATTTCAAGAACCTGAGTAAACTTAATGCTAATATAAGGGAATTTATTTGAAATCTCAAAAGTTTCCAGCAAATATATAAAGTTGCTATAAACTCTGGCAGAATTATAATTAAGTCTTTCCCACTTCCGTTTTCATAGTTACTACAGGATTTCTAATTAGGTTTCTAAAGTTCATATTAAACTTAAATATCTATCATTTTCTTATATTATGCAGGGATAACTCTTTTCATTGAATTAGTTTAATTCCTGACAAACTAAAATACTGATATCTGTATTATTTTCCAAGAAGTTTACTTGGCGTTCTAGTTGGAAGAAAAAATATGATTTGAGTCTATTTTGGCAATTTATTTCCCTTATGCCAAAGAAAGATTAATACTCTGAGCGAAAGGTGATCTTGTGTTTCTCAATAATAATGAGCATTAATAAAGAAGATTTTATTTAAAAAGCTATTTAATAAATAATTATCAAGCGTTTAGTAGTTAGAAATGTATTATAGTAGATAATGACTCTCATGATAATTAAACACTTTAAATTTTGTAGTTTTATACCAAATTAAAATAAAAAGCCTTTTATTTTTTCAGAACTGGAACCTTCGCTAATATTTTGGTCTTTATATTGCAAAAGATATATCTTACTATGTTGATAACAATTCTATTTATCGTAGTTACTACAGAAGATAGAATAGATTTACTTCCATTGCTCGAAAAAATGAAGTAATAAAATATGGAGTGATCTAAGAGTAAAATGACTATGAAGTTTTTAAGTTTAGAATGATATTACAAACCTTATTCCTTGCTTTTCTTATTTAGTCAGAATGAAAATTCCTTTGAGAATAATAATTTTTTTATTATCTTCAGAAGATTATAACTTGTATATTTAACTCCTTTTGAACTTCCGTTGAGCAATAGGAAGATTATACGCTAAAATAACTGTTCTTACTAGTAAGATTTATCATGACAGCAATAATATATTAAGCGAAATCAAACATATTGTTGACTCATAATCACGAAGCCCTTAAAAGCTTTCTAAATTTAAAAAAATGTTTCCTCAAGATAACATGACACTTGATTAGTATTCAGTTATTAAACAAATAATAGACTACTTTAACCATAATTTGTGGACATTTCTTTTAATATAATGATTTCTTATTATAAAAATATGTTTCTTTTAGAAATTATTATTTAAATGAAACAATCCTAAATCTACTCTATAATAAGAAAAATCACTTTGTTAATTTATTACAGAGAAATCCAAACTACTTAATGAATCACGATATCTTTAAAATTAAGATTTATTTGTAACTACACAAAAAGATATTTCTCCAACAAACTTCGAGTTAATTATCAGAAAACTCTAGATATTTTCTTTAAAGTGAATTTTTTCTTTATTTCATAAAATATTTAGCTAATATTTTATAATTTTTACATGTCCTTTAACAAATAAAACTTAGATTGTATTCAATAATAACTACTATGGTAGTTTTTATTTAAATTGTTTCTTATATGGCATCTTATTCGCAGTTTAAATTTTATATAATTGACATTTACTTTTACTGTCAATATTAACCAATATAAAGACAAACTATTTCTAAAACCGAATAACTAACCTTTAAGAGTTATGAAAAACCCTTCAAAAGGTCTTAAAAAATGAGTTCTCAATTTAACTACTATTTCTTTGATTTTATCATGCTAACTTTAGTTTATTTAATTCTTTCTCCAAAAGGTTAAGATTTTAATTTACATTTATGGGAAATTAAAGGTGTTTTCTAAAATAAAAATTAATCTTACTTCTTATAGATCGCATTAAAATAACTATTTCTTTAATTAAGAAATATTATCTTTAAGTAAATAAAATTGATTGATGGTATATTTAATTTCATTAATTGAGATTCTGAAAGGTTTATATTGTTACCTTTTTTCATCTATAATTAACTAATAATTCTTTTATAAATAAAAATGATTTAAATAAACTTTGAGATATAAATTAAAATGGAATAATCTTTCCGTCTCTCAAAAAATTAAATTAGAATATTAAGGAGAAAAGCAGTAAAAGAAATAGAGAAAAATTATCATTAATATATATTTTAAATGTGGAGGAAAAATCCTCCAATTGAGATTAAATTAAAGCACAGTACCTGGAAGTACTTTAGGAGCGAAAAACTGATCAAGAATCTTGGTAGGAGCCAAGAAGAAAGAACTGAAGGCATTGAATTATTTTGTTGAAATATGCCAGACAATTAGGTCTCTTTGGACATCACTCCAACCATGCCCTATTAGAAGACAGAATATCTAAAGGAATGAAGCACTGGAGGTAATTTCCAATGAGAAATTTTATTAACATTAAATAAAATTAATTAAAAGAGCTGCGCACCATTGAGAGTGCTACGCGCTCTATATCTAGTTTATTTATTTAACAAGAGAAATCAAATTCTCCATCAGAAGGTAAAGTAGATATTAGAACGGCAGAAATAAAAAACCTTAAAATTAAAGTGAGGAAAAACAATAAATAAATTATGCCAAATATAAAAATTAAACTAAAAGAAAGAAGAAACAATCTACAATGAAGGAGGAAAATCAGAGAGAGTTAATTAACAATATTTACTAATAAAATAACTTAGTTAAAAAAAATGGACGAAATATAGAATTCACTAGTTTTTAATAGTGACTCTTCTTTAATTAATTTCAAAGAAGCTGCAAATTCATAGGAAAAGCATAGGCAGGTGCATTAAAATCTCCAAACGAAAGATTTGGAGTAACTACAAATTAAATAAGTAAACCTAATAATGAATTTATTAATATAACTACTTAAAAATTGTAGTCAAAAACCGGAAAACAAATTCATACGCGTCCCATTAAAACTACTTAGGAACTCTCTTCAATGTGGATATTAATTGTAGCGTATTATGAAAGTGAAATTAACCTATAAATAGATGAACAGATTAACCGCCTAAAATAATACCGCGAAAGATACGAAACGATTACCTAAGAAATCTTTCCAAAAATAAGATATTATCTTAGATAGTTAGAATTCTAAAGATATACCTTCAAATCCTAATTAAAATTCAAATAAAGATATCCTTTTATGGTAGTTAAAAATAACATAAACTTAAGATTAATTTTTGAATAATACTAATTAACAATTCTATTAAATTTCAAATAACGAAATTAGTCAGAAATAAAATAATATTACTAATCCTGATAATTCAAATAATCATTATTTACCTGATCTTCAGAGCAAACAACCTTAAAATTAAACTGCTGATTTAAGAAATGTAATATAAAATCAAATAATTAATTAGTCTAATGAGAGTTATTTACCTTAGAAATAAAAGAACTTAAACATAATATATAAAGACTTATAGATAAGAACCAATAATTAAATTAAATGCTAATTAATATAAAAGCAAAATATGAACGAGATATTGAAACATTGATAAGTAACTAAGAAATATCCAAATATATTATAAAAATTATATAAATAAAATTTATTAGAAATATAAACTATTATAGAGCTATTTTAGTCAATCAAATCTGATATATAGCAATATCACAAAAAAACGCTATCAAAATAACTAGTTCATAAAATTACTTAAACAAACTTCTCCACTTATTACAGTAACTAAATAGTTTAAACAGATGAAATAATTAGTATATTTAAAGAATTTAGATATAATAGAAACACTATGAGAATTAAGTTAATTCAATAGATGAAATATAATCTAATTAAGAGATTCAAATTGAAGCCAATGCTAATTAAAGCTTTAATTAAGCTTAAATGATAGGAGCAAATAATTCACTATGTCAAAACTTTAATAAAATTATAAATTTTACTTAAATTGAAATAGATAACTTTCTAAATAAAACTTAGCAAGGATATCAATAGACTATATTAGAATAGAACTAATATTTACTTAAACAAATTACCTAATAAAAAATAATAACCGAAATTTAACTCCAATAGTTATATTCTTAATATTAAAAATTATAAAACTAAAATAAGTAATTTATAGATTAAGAATAGAAAGCTTAAATGGAAATTTTAACTTTTAAAATCTAATTAGATAAGTAAAGATAATAAAACTATGAAATAAATATAGCTTTTCAAAATTAAATTCTATTAAAAAATAAGGAAATTCAAATATATAAAGAACTATTTTAGAATTAAATCTAACATACAAAAGTATTTAGTAATTAATAGTAATTTTAGTAGAAGTAATTTGTAGATGCATAAGCTTAGACATTATATGGAAATATTTAAACAAAGGATAGTATTATCTAAACAGATAATATAAATAAATAATAAACAGCTTTTTTGTGTAAAAATTTACTCAAACAAATATAATCAAGCAAGACAAGTTAATGTAAACTTAAAATAATTAATAGGAAGCATCAACTAATACTATTATAACATAACATAATAACTAATACTGTCAAGTTAAATTGCCAGATGAAGATTTTGTTTTACTATAGCATTAATATCACTAACTCAACTTAAAATTCATTTAAAGTACCCAAAATATGTAGACGCTTGAGATAAAAATAGAAGAGTTTTAAAAACTTAATTACTAAAAGATTAAAAAAAGATTAATAAAACTAAACAGATTCGATCAGGGCTATTTATCAGAATTAAACCTTGTCTTCCAATATTAATCTTAACATTCTTAAAAGGAAACATGAAGAAGAAGATAAAACAATTCCGCCAGCAAAACGTATGAGTAAACATAATAATAAAAAAGAGTGCGATTAAATAATATGTTATTTCAATCTAATTAGTCTATAACTTTAAAAGTTTATTAAATCCGAAACTTGAAGACGTCCATAGTACGAAATGTAAAATATATAGGGTAGATATGTCACAGTTACTTAATATTTAGAATAAGGTACATGTGATAGTGTGAAAAGTAAAATTGATATAGATAGAAAGCTACTTAAAAAATATACGACGTAAGTAATATATATTTTGATATAATATTTTCATTAACATCCTGAGTATGGAAAAATATTAGTACATATTTAGATTAACCAATAAGGATAGAAAAGCATTTGCATTTACGAAAGTGGTCTATCTGCAGGATCGGAAAAAATTAGAAAGGAATAATAAATTTAAAAAATAAAGATGGGACATATAAATATTAATGGAATAGCGAGCAAGTGCTTGAATATTGAAGAATTTATCAGAGATAGCAGTATAGATATTTTATCAATAAACGAAACCTGATAAAAAGATGACTTTCCTTCAATATTGATAAATGGATTTAAAACATATTTTAAGAACTCAGGAAAAGGAGGAGGTGTATGCTTAATTGTAGGAGAAGAATTTAATAGTACAGAAATACATATATAAGTTGAAAAAGAAATAAATAGATTCATAACAATTAAACTGGATAATATTTTAATCACATCTTGTTACATGCCTGATAGTGGAGAAAGTTAGGATGCTAAAGATTTAGCTTATGAACAACTAAATACATTGCTGAATTTATATAATGATAATCCAAATATACTAATGGGAGATTTCAATGCTCTTCTATAAGGTTTCGGTGATAATCCTGAAAATGCTTATGATAATACTATTAGACTATAAGAATTCTTACTATAAAACGATCTTGAGGTAGTGAATGATAGCAACATTAATACATGTATTCACAAAGGAACAGGAAAAACGTATTGTAATGATTATATCATTATAAACAACCATTTGAACGTTAATTAGTTTGCGAATTTCACTGCTCATAATAATAGTTTATTTTCTGATCATATTCCAATCACTGTCGACTTTATCAATAATTCTATAGTCTATTGGGAAAATATAACTCAGAGAAAATATAAAATAAATAGGTTATAAGATACAATAAATAGGCAAAAATATTAAGAATCTTTCCTACAAACTTATCTAGAATTCTTTTAAATAGATTAAGATAATCTTGAAGATTAATATGAATGCATCAAAAGTAGTATTTAAGACAATGCTGATCAAACATTAGGTTCGTTTATTCCAGACTCAAATTATAACAAACTTCCTCGAGATCTCACAAAGAAATATATAGAGGCAAAAAGAGCTAACTCAGAATATAAGGAAGCTCACATAAAATTTGGAAGAATAAACTAGCAAGTAACTAGTCTTCATGAGGAAGCAAAACGACTTTGGAAAGACTTCAAGTATAATCTATGAAAATTTAAAAAAAACAAAGCAAAAAAGAAATTTCTACTTCTTAATGGAGATTCTAAGGAAATTTTTTCACAAGCTAAGAAAATTCTAAATCCTTTGAAGAGAAATACTATGAACTTTAATTAAGAAATCAAAAATAAATTCATTGAATCATGGGAAAATTGTGTTTTTAACAAGCATTCTAATCTAGCTCAAGAATAGATAAATCTTAGTAATTAAAAAATAGATAAAATATACGATAATATTTAAGAAATTAAAGATTATCCACTCTCGTATTTGTAAGGATTTGATCTTTTTACCATAAAAGAAATATAAGAAATTATAAAAGAAATTCCGAATGAAAAAGCAGCTGGTCCAGATGGAATAAAAGGCGAACTTCTGAAATATGGTGGATAATATTTATTAATAATTCTTCATTCTTTTCTGAATAATATGCTAAGACTTGGAAGAATCCCTTAGGAATTAAATATATCGGTGATAATTCCAATATTTAAAAAAGGAAATAAAGATGATTGGAAAAACTGAATACCTATTTCTCTTATTAATACTATTCTAAAACTATATGATAAAGCTTTAACAAAAAGACTATACAATCTGATTTATTAGAGAAATTTGATTCACCTTTCATAAATGGGATTTATGAAAAACAGATAAACAACTTAATAAATTTGAATAATATAACAAATAATTGATAACTATGGAAATGCGCTAACGGTAAGACTAAATTGATAGCAACACTGATAGACGTTGAAAAAATGTTTGATTCAATAGAAAGAAGACTCTTGTTTGATTAACTTAAGAGAGTTAAACTACCACTTGGAATAATAATAGCCTTAGAATCGTTTTATAAAAACCTAAATTCTTCATTTATCATAGATGGTAAGAGCACCAGAACTTTATAATTCAACAATGGAGTTATGTAAGGAAGTTCTCATGGACCAGTTTTAGCATTATTGTATTATGACATAGTAATTAGATATCTGGAAAGTAAAAGTAACTAATTGGGATTTAAATGCCAGGATTCAAGTATTAGCTTCGCTTGTAGAGGATGGGCAGATGATCTTATTCTTCTTTCCAAATCTGCAAAGTAGATGTAGAATTTAATAAATGAAGCAAATAAAGTTTTTGCATGAACACATTTAAAGATCAATGTTACCAAATCTGAATGCATCTAATTTCTAAAGAAGAATCAGAAATAATAAATTTTAAATTTATAATTAGGAAATTAACCAATTGCTTAAAAAGAACAAGTAACATATTTAGGAGTTATTCTACATCAGAAGAAGAACTTGAATCCCCATTGCAAAGAAGTTGCATCCAAATATATAGCTGCAATGAAGAAAGCTGTTTTTTAACTGATGAGATATAAGAATGTAACTCCTTGACATTTTAAAACTTTATATAGACTTTTTACATTACCTAAAGCAGAATATGGAGGAGACTTAGTACCTTGAAGTATTTAAAAAGGAGTAACTGGAGTTCTGAACAGAATAGAATCAAGCATGAGATTAATTTCAAGAAAAGCTTTTTAAGTAGCGACTTCAACATTTAATGAATCATGTTATATAGACCTGAATTGATTACCCTTTAAGCATATTATGGCTATAAAATTCTTCAGATTCGATCATAAAATTAAATAAGAAAGTATTTATTTTCCAAGATCAACAACAGGCTCTCTTTTCATTAATATATGGAAAAAAGGATTTCAATACTACGATTAAGTGTAGCAATTATCAGACCTTTATAATATCGATCTGTAGATTAATAGAATAATACCAATCTTAAAACTTTTACTAAGCATGTAAGAGAAAAAATACAACAATATTTCTACAAAGTAGCTACTAAAAAAATTATGAGAATGAAAACAGCTAAAGTATATACTGAATAATTTGGTAATCTTTTAGCAATTTCCACAAATTACTTATACTAAATTAAACAAATAGTATAGACGAGAAATTATCAGTATATATAAACTTAGAACCTAAACTTATAATTTCCGTAAGGATCTTTAAGATCGTCATTACCCCATTGATAATCAATATTGTATGTGTGGAGAGTATGAAACTTTCGAGCATATCTTTAAATGTGTGTACTATTCTAATATAATGAATTGATTATCGGAAAAGATCGGAAATTATGACTTAAGGCGCCTTATACTATACGATCAAGAATATCTAAACTCATTTTCAAGGTCTAAATTGGAGTATTTAGACTTATAGATCAAAGTATTTCATAAGAAGCTAATGACAAGGAGACTTGAGATTCTAGAAATGGAGAAAGCAAAAAAGGAAGAAGCTAAAGATGAATAGAAAGAAGAACTAATTAAAGAAAAATAATGAAATGTAAACAATATTAAAAAACTATTTAAAAACATTTGCTAACGTCTATAATTGAAAGAAGCAATTCTTGCAATTAAAGACGTCAAAAACTCTTTTAGTTTAAATTTATTTATTTATAAAATAACTTAGTAACAGATCTGTAACTTTATGATATAATAGCAAAATATGGTTGTAGGAGAAGACTTAACTAAATTAATTGATTAAGAAAAATAGTAGAAAGAAAAAACAAAATAAATTTACAAAAGCGAATAGAAAAATTGGAAAAAACTATTATAGAGCAAAGCAAAAAAAAATCAAAAACTGCTTCTACTATAATTCAACTTACTATTTTTTACATGTACTTAGTATGGAAACAACATGATAAGAGAATGAAGAACATTAAGAAGTTTTGATAAACTCGGAATAATGGAAAATTAAATTTATAAATAGAACATTATTCAGATGATTATTAGTGATAGCCTATTAAAATAGAAAAAGGTCGTGGTATTCATCCACATAAAAAAATGGCAGTGTAGGTACTTGGTTGAAAGATCAGGAGAAGTTAAATTTCAACATTTAAGTATAATATTTTTATTATCAGCATTGAAAATAGTTCATAAAATATGCATCTACAAAGAAAAGAGTTGAATTTTTTATGATAAGGTACAAAAATATAACTTTTTGCATTTTAGGAATTTTGTAGAATCTCTAAACTTCTATAGGTAGATAATATAAAAACTAGTTCTTTAAGTAATCAAAATGAAATAATAAGAATATTATAAAAAGAGAAACAAATATAAGAATCATTTTTAAATTCTTTTATACAAATGCATAATTTTTAAATGGGCATGCTTAAAGATTAAAATTAGTTACCTTTAATCTCAAATATATCTCAAAGATTATCGAAATTCTATTATATAAAAAAATTAAGTATAGCATTTCCTTATTTCTAATAAGTCATATTACATTAAAAGCATTAAAGAGAATTTGAATACTTCGATAGATTTTGATATCTATTTACTTTTATTATTATGATTTGCAAATGTTCTAAATATAAAAAAGTAAGAAAATTTTAAGATAGATAAAGAAAAAATTACTTTGTATTTATATAAATGAAACTAATAAAATTAAATATATGAAAACTGCTGCTAGTATTACTCACTAAGCTTTTTAAAATCTACACTAAGATTTATTTACAATACTTAGATTTATAAAAAAAATCTTACAAATATGTTTACTTTTAGAATATTTTATTTGGAAATGAATAAATTGAAAAAAAAAAAAAAAGATAGGAAAAAATGATCTAGAGATGAGAAAAATATGATGCTTTTAAAATAAACATTAACTTCTTTGCTTGAAAAAGAAATTTAAAACAATAAAAGTAAATGTCAATTATATAAAATTTAAACTGCGAATAAGATGCCATATAAGAAACAATTTAAATAAAAACTACCATAGTAGTTATTATTGAATACAATCTAAGTTTGATTTGTTAAAGGAAATGTAAAAATTATAAAATATTAGCTAAATATTTTATGAAATAAAGAAAAAATTCACTTTAAAGAAAATATCTAGAGTTTTCTGATAATTAACTTGAAGTTTGTTGGAGAAATATCTTTTTTATAGTTACAACTAAATCTTAATTTAAAAGATATCGTGATTCATTAAGTAGTTTGGATTTCTCTGTAATAAATTAACAAAGTGATTTTTCTTATTATAGAGTAGATTTAGGATTGTTTCATTTAAATAATAATTTCTAAAAGAAACATATTTTTATAATAAGAAATCACTATATTAAAAGAAATGTCCACAAATTATGGTTAAAGTAGTCTATTATTTGTTTAATAACTGAATACTAATCAAGTGTCATGTTATCTTGAGGAACATTTTTTTTAATTTAGAAAGCTTTTTAAGGACTTCGTGATTATGAGTCAACAATATGTTTGATTTCGCTTAATATATTATTGCTGTCATGATAAATCTTACTAGTAAGAACAGTTATTTTAGCGTGTAATCTTCCTATTGCTCAACGGAAGTTCAAAAGGAGTTAAATATACAAGTTATAATCTTCTGAAGATAATAAAAAAATTATTATTCTCAAAGGAATTTTCATTCTGACTAAATAAGAAAAACAAGGAATAAGGTTTGTAATATCATTCTAAACTTAAAAACTTCATAGTCATTTTACTCTTAGATCACTCCATATTTTATTACTTCATTTTTTCGAGCAATGGAAGTAAATCTATTCTATCTTCTGTAGTAACTACGATAAATAGAATCGTTATCAACATAGTAAGATATATCTTTTGCAATATAAAGACCAAAATATTAGCGAAGATTCCAGTTCTGAAAAAATAAAAGGCTTTTTATTTTAATTTGGTATAAAACTACAAAATTTAAAGTGTTTAATTATCATGAGAGTCATTATCTACTATAATACATTTCTAACTACTAAACGCTTGATAATTATTTATTAAATAGCTTTTTAAATAAAATCTTCTTTATTAATGCTCATTATTATTGAGAAACACAAGATCACCTTTCGCTCAGAATATTAATCTTTCTTTGGCATAAGGGAAATATATTGCCAAAATAGACTCAAATCATATTTTTTCTTCCAACTAGAACGCCAAGTAAACTTCTTGGAAAATAATACAGATATCAGTATTTTAGTTTGTCAGGAATTAAACTAATTCAATGAAAAGAGTTATCCCTGCATAATATAAGAAAATGATAGATATTTAAGTTTAATATGAACTTTAGAAACCTAATTAGAAATCCTGTAGTAATTATGAAAACGGAAGTGGGAAAGACTTAATTGTAATTCTGCCAGAGTTTATAGCAACTTTATCTATTTGCTGGAAACTTTTGAGATTTCAAATAAATTCCCTTATATTAGCATTAAATTTACTCAGGTTCTTGAAATTTGATTACGTAACGCTCAGATAGCACAAATCTTTCTAAAAAGGTAGCTAATTAAGGTATTTTGCTAGTAATTACAAAAAACTCAAACTTTTGAAATATTTCATTCGTAAAGACAATGAAAAAACTCATCTAAGCTGATATGAGAGTTTGAGAGATTTTTCACTGAGAAATAACGAAAAATCTCAAATAAATACCACAAAAAGACTGAAGAATTAGTGAACTAATCAAAATAATAATTATCTGAAAGCAATGAAAACATTTAAATAAAGAACCTAAATTTTTGGTTAAAGTTTATAAAAAAGCAAGAAAAGTAAATATAGGATACCTTGGGAAGATTGCAAAGATATTTAATTAACTAAAAGAGTTTATTTGAAATTAAGGTTAAATTTAACTAAATTAATAGAATTTTCTTAAAATATTGAGGATTTTACATTAATATTAAATTTAATGTCTTAAACAAAAAACTGGATCTTAGCTTTTACTATGGCCTTCCTAACTAGTGCTTTTAGTTAACAGTCATCTCCATAACCTTTAGTGTCTATAGTAATGTCGAGTTATAATAGAGGTTAGCATTTAGTTGAAGCAATAGAATCAGTTAAAGCGTAGAGTTACTCCAATTGGGAGCTTATAATTGTTGACGATGCCTCTGATGACCCAGCAACTATCAAAATTCTCTAATATTATAGCAACGATACCAGAATAAATGTTCATAGGCTTTCTCATAACTATGGAGCTGGTATATTCGCTAAGAATTATGGAATATCTTAGTCAAAAGGAGAGTTCATTGCTATTATGGATGATGACGATATAAGTTACTCATACAGATTAGAGATCAGTATCAAATATTTCATGGAACATCCTGAAGTTGATATTATAGGTTCACACTTAGACAGAATTGATGAAAATGGTAGTTGGTTGAATTAATAAAAATCGCTTCCTTATTAGCATGATAAATTTAAACTGATGATGACTGCTACCTGCATTATTTAACATTGTACAGCGATGGTCAGAATGGAAAGACTTAAAGAAAGGTTTTACTATAATTATATTACAGCTGAGGACTATGATTTATGGCTTAGACTTTTATTTTAAAGCAAAGATAATGAAGTAATTTTTGCAGCAGTGCCCGAACCCTTATGTATGTATAGAGTGCATTAAAAATAAATAACTTAAGAATAAAATACCATAGAAAACAGCTAATGGATTATTAAGTAGCAACAACTTTCTTTATAGTAGATGTTTCCATAAATATTCCCAAATCTTCCTGAGCCAGGTCTTATAGAATGCTTAAGAAAAACTTTTAGGATGTATCCAAGAGTACTTTGCAATGAGTCAAACTTATAGTAGTTGAAAGTCACACTATAAGAAATGTTGTCTCATTACAGAAATGCAATAAATATAGACCTTCACAGAAAAAAACTTATGATGGAGTTCGTTCAGAAGTTATATCTACGAGCAGAAAGGTAGTTATACTTCACAGGAAAAAAAGAAAGAGATTCTAGATATTCTTAGCTTTTCAGAAATATAACTGATGAAAAGCCTTAAGACATTCTAAAATAAACTTCTGATTTTGAGGAGGAAGGTTAGAAAATAAAAAAAGATGATTTTTAAACGATTAAACAGTATTCATAAATATAACTAGCCAATCTTTATTAATATATATAAACTTCATAATTAACATAATCCAAGTTTTATTTACAACTAAATAGAAAAGAAGCACTCCTTGTTTTTAGCTGAAGATGCTTTCTTTTTTCTGTATTTTCTTAAGAAATTTATGCTTGATTAATGATCCGAAAGTAAAAAGCAAGCCCGTATAAAATATCACAAGATTATACTCTTAGAAACTATTCTATATCAGGAAAAAAAAAGGCTGCTGTCAAATGGAATAACATTGGTAGCTGCTGAAAAATTTCTGCTGTCTAGATTTAGATACTTATTACTTAAATTAGAACAAAAATTTAAATGAGTTAAATGTAAAAAATTAATAAGCTAACAAAAAAGGTTTCTTCGAAGTCCTTGAACATACTTACGCAATTTTTTAAGACCTTAAACATACAAAGGAAAATTTATTACATAGTGATTAAGAAAAGATTTAAAATGAGTAGTTCATTAATAAACTTTATCTAACTCAAATTTTAATTATAATCATTTAAAAGTTATATCAAAACATAATCATTTAATTTTAAGAACTTATTTAGATTATTAGTAATGCCAAAATAGAATACTGTTCAAATTATTTCCATATAGTATTTAAGTAAGAATAAAAAATGAAAAGATAAAATGTAAATAGCACAAAGAAAGTCCATAAGAAAATATTTGAAAAATCTATATGCATCATTTAAAGAATTGCACTATAAAAATTTTAACCGAAATAAATTTGAACAACACAAAGATCTATAAAATTCAACAAGAAGTTATAAAAAAATTAAGAAATTATCAAGAAAAAGAAAAAGCAGACAAGATACAAAATTCTAATAATTATTTAAATAGAGTTAAAAAGAGCTCAAAATATAAAAAACATTAAAAGAATTAAAAAAAAGGAAATAAACAGAGAATAAGTTAAAGTTTTTAACAAAAAAAATCATACTAAAGAAATCTAAAAAAACGCAAACAAATTTTTAAAGGAAACAATAAAAATAATATAAGATATGAAAGCAGTAAAATAATATACACAAAATATATAGAATGGGATTTAAATTTAAAATAACTTATATAGCAACAAACAAGGAATTAATAAAAGAATAAAGCTATAAATTAAAACAAATAATATTTTTAAAACTAATCTCTTTAAAGACGCATTGATTAAGATTAACTATTATATATTATATATTGTAAGCAATAAGAAACATTTAAACACGTCATTGATTATTTATATTACAGATTGATATCTGAAAAGTAGAAAAGAGTAAATCTTAAATAAAAAATTAAATTAATAAAACATAAAATAAATTTGAAAGAAATGCTAGAATATAATCAACTATTAGTAAATTAAGAAACTAAAATTAATAAATATTATAAAACATTGATCTTAAAATTAAAAAAAACATGAACTAGTATATAATTAAACATTAATAAACAATGCCATTTTAAGAATGAATGAGCAAAAAATAAATCTTTAGCAATATGAGAATGAAAAGACTTTAAATAATTATTTATAAAATGAACGAGATTAAAGAATAAGAGAAACAAAAAGATAAGAAATTATAAGTGCATTTATTAAGGAAGGAGAATCTCGAATTTAGGAAAAAATAAAGATAATTAATTAATTTCAACCTAAAAAGTTTTTGGACCAGAAACTCCTTTCCGATTGCACGACCCGACGCTCTATTTTTATGGAATAACGGGGATATACTGTTGTGCTCCAGGCACAGGTGCTAGGGAGCTCCATCACTATGAGCAGCCAGGCTTCAAACCCCTACCAAGACCGGATAATCTCAAAGACAGCGTTCCCTTCAGAAAATGACTCTGACCAGGGACTTTCTCAGCGACAGGAAAGGAACTTGTTCCTAGCCATAAAACCAGAAAGTTTAGTCACGAAGGTCATTCTCAGCTCCAACCAACTTTTCAATTATGAAAAAATAAAGATATTATATATAAGCATAAATTAATTATCTAGGAAATAAGAATCTGTAAATAATTTATATTAAACAACTTTTTTTATCTTTTTCAATAAATGAAACCTGAAATTAATAAATTTCTATTCCTATTATTTAAGAAATACCGAATTTATTTCTAAAATGCAAATAATTAAGGTGTTGGTTTCATTTTGCTCGCTAAAAAAGAACTTGACACTTGCTAAACGGAATTTGATTTCTCGAAATTTCCTTGGCATTTTTTGAGTTTTAAAATTGGAAAATTTCTTGTCACAACATATATGTTAACGAACAAAAATCAAAATCCAGATAAAGATATAGCATATGAATACCTTAATAATATGATAAATTTTAGCAGTAAAATTTCTTCTTTTCTTTGTGGTGATTTTAATGCTAAACTTCCTAATTATGGTAATAATTAATCTAGAATAATAAATAATAAAAATTTTCTAGATTTTATAATAGTATATGACTTAAAATCATGCTAAAAGTAAATTTCATTATGTAAATTATTACATTTATGTACAAAATTCATCAATTTTCGGTAAAAAAAATTTATAATTTGTATATTTCATTTAAAAACTAATCATCATTAATGAGTTGTATTTTACAGTAGATATATTTCAAAATAATTAATAACATAGCTAAACATAATTTATTAGTGTGGAGATACTTTTGTTTGATTTGCCAATCAAAAAATATAAAGTTGTTAGGTAATTTAAATAAATAATTCTGGTTTTGATCTGGATCGATTCTTTCTATTAAATAACTGTATTACCAGATATAAATTTTCTTAATTGTTAGAATTTTGCTTAAATTTTAGCTTTATCTAAACATTTGTGTTTTCTTTTTTAATCGATAACAAATTCCAAAAAATAATCCCCACCAATCAATTTATTCCTGTAAATTACAGCATATTTTAACTAAATCTTTCATGCTTTTTGCTTTATATTATTATTTCCTTTGAAATTTCTGCAATCGCTATATCTATTTCCAATTATTTTTTCTTACAATTTCTATTGATGTGTCCGAATTTTCTGCAGAATTAGCAATTTTTTAACTTCTATTTATGATTAAAGATCTGCTGTAGAATGCTGTTCTATAGCCATGAGATCTTGTTGGGGATTAAGAAAACTATTATGATTACAGCGCTTTTCAAATTACTGTGTTTTTTGTTCTGTTTTTTACAGTTCTTAGTTAAGCTTGATCATAGAAGATTTAAGGATTATTTCTTTTTTTTAGGTCAGACTTTCTTATTTTAGAGTTTAATTACATTAGAAGCCATAAAACTAATTTGTTTACTTAACTCTTCAACAGATTGTCATAGTTTTTTGTTTTATAGCCCAAAGGATTAAATTTCTATGAGCTATTCTTACTGTTAGTTACTTTATATATCTTATATAATTTATACCTTTGGTGTCATTATTCCTTTTTACCATAATAATTTAAATCAGAACATAAATTATATTAAATGTCTCTTATCTCAATTGTCCCGAATATTCTATATCCTATGTAAATATTGCTGCTTCTATTATTTTCCTCAACTACATAAATTTTCATTTTTAAACTCTATATAAGTATACATTTTTGAGTAGGTTAATTTAAGCACCAAAAATATATATATAATCAGTAGATATTATCTTTATAATACAGTGAGGTTATCATTCTTAGGTTTATCACAGACTAAAAGTTAATAATTTTCTCTTCTCCGTTTTTTTAAATCAAAAATTTGACTTCTTTCTTATTCCTTTGTTTTGAAATTATGTTCGAAGGTTGGAGGGAGATGTTTATAGTGTAATTCCAAATTTTTAATAATATTACAGCTGATTTAAGTTCTTCTATGGTTAAATTGCTAAAATCTATTCATTTTGGCCACTGAATGTCTTTCCATTCCTGATCTCATGAATCAGTCAAAGTAGAAGAAGACAAAGTCGATTATGGGCATTTACTTCCCCAACTTCTGAAGAAGTAATCTTTTTCTTCACTCTTCGATTAACAGTCTCAGTTTCAGCGGAAATCCCAACTACTAAAGCTTGGGAGCTTCCATTTTTTGAAAATTAGTGATTATATTAAGCAAATTTATGTGAATCATTGAAGCAAATTAATAAACACTTTTCATATATATAATTTATTATTACCTTTAGCTTTCCTTTTTTTATTTAGCATTATACTCTCACATCATAAAAAAAAGTTCCAGAAAGTACTACCAGGATACCGACTAATAAAACTCGCTTATTGGAATTTACTTCCTTGAAGTAGCAAATAAAAAACTTTAGCAATAATTCTAAGACTTAAATCAACGAATCAATCTCTAAACTTTACTATACAACAACTATAAAATGAAAACCAATTAATAAAAAGGAAATTAACACTAAGGCTTCAATGTCGCAAGTTAATTACAAACGTGAAAAACGGAGTAGAAAATAGAAGAAATTAATAAGCTGAACAATTATGTATAAATCATTACTTATCACAATCCTAATAGCGTTTCAATTGTAATTGAAGAATAGAATGCAAAAACTCTTTCGAATCGGAAAAAATATCTAAAAATGTCAAAACTAGATCATGGCTAAAATGTTGTAAAACACGATTGGACATATTTTAGTAGAAACAAGAACAAATATACTTAAGAGATATGAAATAATATGGCTAAATTATACTACTCCAAAAGGAAAGATATACAAGAAAAGATATACAGTGGAAATTATTTACTATTAGACATAGTAAATACTCAAAAAAGAAGAATAATATAAATGTTTGGGCCAAAATGAGATTGAAGCAATATTCCTGTAATCAAGAAAAATTAAATATGCACAAGTCATAACGAAATAAAAGAAGTGAGCTCTGAAAAGACTGCAATGATCCTATGGCCGCTTGAAACAATGCTATCACTCATAAAAAATACTTATAAACTTATCAGTGATAAACCTAATAATGGAAATATCACCTTAATTATCTTATCTTGTCTCATAATCTTTTTTGTTAAATAAAATATTTAATTAAAATTGATAAATTTTAAGAAAAATTTACTTTCATATCAGTCAAAATATTAAAAAAGTGTTCTACTTATTTAATTAAAGGATTTTAGTGGTATTAAATGAAAATATTTGCTTACTAACTTTTATTACATTTTATATTAGCTTTAATAATTTTTTCCTTTGTAGGCTATATTTTATATCCTTAAATCTAGAATGATTTAATATTTGCTATTAAAATATAAAATTAAATGTATAAATAAATTTAACTTTGCTATAATAGAAATCTCAATTATCAAAAATTAAGTGCAAAGCTTTTATAAGAAGATATCAATTATTAAAACCTTATTTAGTCTTTTTTATTCTAATCTTAAGATTTTCCACAGTTTGATTTTATTTTGATGATC
The DNA here is from genome assembly GCA_946699065.1 of Loxodes magnus. NCBI lineage: Eukaryota > Ciliophora > Karyorelictea > Loxodida > Loxodidae > Loxodes > Loxodes magnus. Next base: position 173,709 of record CAMPDV010000101.1, read on the forward strand.
AAGTAGCATAATAATTGCCTAGCTAATTTTATAATTACTTTAAATATTGAGACTATGCATTTTATTTATTTCATAAGTTCTTTAAATAGAGTAAGATAAAAATGTATAATTAACCAATTTAGTTATTTTTGCTTGCTTAAGATAATCCTTTAAAAATCTATATCCTTTTTCCTCATTCTAAACAACTTTTTTCAAGATAACTAACCTGTAATCTGACATAATTAAGAGTATACTCTCCAAATAACTTCTGCTATTATTCAGTCTGTAATCTAAATTTAATATTTCTCTTTATTTAGTACATTATGCTAATTATCTGTTATTCAGTATTATAATACTTAACTATTAATTAGACTACTATATCTCTCAAAACATATAATAATCTCTTATTTTTAGCTAAGTAGTTTAATAATCCATTAATTATAAATTTAAGTAATATAAGCTTTAATTATAAGGTAAAAAGGTAGTTAAATTAATAGCATTTTGATTAATAGACTAGCTATTTAATTACTATTATAGAATACATTTTTTATTATCATTTTGAAGAATTTAATGCTAATCATTGTCTATTTCTTTGAAGAGCTTATTTTAAACCTTTTCTCCAAAATAGTGAGTTAAGGAGAGTTAGCTTAATCAGGCATTACTATCAACTAATTATTATAAGATCCAAATTGTTTATAATTATATAAGTTAGAAATTTATTTTTAAAGCTGAGAAATTAAAGCGTTCGCTATACCTGGCTTAAGTATAGAAAATATATCTTATAAAGAAATGAAAGGATTGAGTATTGAAGTGTAGAATTGATTAAGATATAATTAGGGTTAGCATTTAGATTTATCTCATTTATTAAAATGTTTGGGGAATAGTAGCTTAAAAGGCTTTTATCTCAAAACTTCCTATATAAAGTTTCATATAACATAAATAAGAATCCACTTGCCAGTGACTTTCTCGCAAATCTTGGAGCAAATCCCAGTCAAAATTAAGTATATCCTTCCTTTTGAACTGATTATAGGGCATTTGTTATGCTAACGGTTTATGTTTCTATTTACATTTTAGTTTTTAGAACATCGAAAGGTTAAGTTAAGAATGTTGCTGTAGCTCCTGCTAAGCTGCCACTTAGGAAATTATTAAATGGAGACTCTCTTCCCAAACTTGTTGTAAGTTAAATTAGTTATACATATTGCTAGTAACTGGAATACCATAAAGCTTAAGAAGGTACATCTCGTAAAATTGTTGGCAGTAGGCCTTTATATAATTAATTAAATCCTCCAGTCTTTATGATTTTTCTTAATCCATCCAAAGTATTTGAATATTCGTTAAATCCTTGAAGTTCCATTCTGCATTTTATCACAGTGAATGGTTAAGTTACTGTAGTCATTATAATTCTAGAGTAACCTGAAATGAATAAATCTTATAGCATTTTATCTTAATTGTTTTGCTCATCATATTTAAAGTTTTATTTTAATGTATCAATGATTAGAAAATTAATTCCTCCAGCTACTAAAGTCTTGAAAATAGTAGCTTCAGTGCCTCTTCATAACCCCTTGAAAAATCCTTCTGATTTAATGATTTAACTTAAATTAGTTATCATATTTTAATTATTTATTATTGCATTTGTACGCAGAACATCAAACGGTTGAAGGACCATTCCAGTCAGGGCAGAAGAAGCAGCTCCGAATACAAAAGATTTAGTTTTGGTTTTTTTGCTTTTTCCTTTTAAGTTAAAAGAATCAGCATTTATCATTTCACTTTCCTTTTTCGCGTTTTTCTGGAACCACTTGGATTTGTCTTTAACATAGTTTCAAAAAGTCATTTTATTTTAACAAATTTAATAAAAAGAAAGGACACACCTAATTAGACATGCTTATATAAAGCTTTTATTTTACTTACTCAACTATTAAACTAAATTTATACTAACTCCCTCATTTATATTCAAGTCACTTAATCCTATTACTAAACTAAAACGTTGAAATCACTTCCAATCTTTATCCACAGTAAAGTTAAGTGTATACTATTAATAAAGCTTCTAAAAGAAGGAGATTGAATAACCTTATAAAAGCACCTGAAGCTAATTTAGTATAATATAACTATATTGAATATTAGATTTGATATAGTGTATACATAGTGATTGTTGTATAGTATACTTATAACTAACTAACTAGTTGCCTAAGTATTGTAATTTTCTACTATGGTAGCATATAAGTTAAGCAATGGAATGGTACTTTGGATAAATAGCAATGGAATGGTACTTTGGATAAATAGCAAAGTACTATTTAATTATATCCTAACATGGTATATATACATTAGGAATTTAGCTCTTTATTTAGTAATTAATAGAGCTTTGTTGGGTATTTAATAGGATAAATTAAGATTTAAGGAAGCAAATACTTATATAACTTGTAATCTCTAGATATGTTAATTCAATAATCTTAGTTTATATTGAAGTTTATCTAGAACGTTAGCGAGAAGCAGAGTAAATCTTAATTATTAGTGAAAGATGAAGATTAATTCTAAAGCGTAAATTAGAAAATCCTTCTCCTAATAATTTTAAAAGCATTAGTATGAATAATTATATCTCTTGCTAGTTGAATATTTAAAATGGCTGATCTAGTTTAAATTTGTACTAAATTAAACTAAAAAGGAATCTTCTAGGAATTCTATAAGGTTTCTAGAAACAATAGCTAAAATAGAATGTTGTGAATAAATTTAACTGCGCAAGTTTAAAAAGTCCAGTTTACTAAATATTCCTAAATGATAGTACTTAGCATTATTCTTATAGCTATTATAGTTAAACTAAGCTTGATATATTATAGAAAGTAATAGAATAATAAAGTATAAAACTTATGTAATTAAATACTTTGGAGGAAAATCGATCTTTTGATGTAATAAAGCAAAGATATCTTTTGATCATCAAGCAATCCTCTAAATATGGATTAGTTTATATTAGACCAATCAGCTATCTTTTTAGTATATTAAGGTAACTTATAAAATTTTAGAGTATAGCAAATTAAGTAAAATTAGTATTTAAACTAAAGCTAATTAATTAACTTTAATTATAATTAACCAAGCTATAAGTGAAGAGATACCCAATTTAGCAATTTGGTATATGATTATTCCTAAATAGCCATTTCGTTAATAATTAAAGCTATAGTATTTATTCGCAAAAAGCTTTTCTATTCCTCTTGCGGTTTTTTTTAACCTTCATGAAACTAATAAAAACCATTGATAGCGTATTAATATATAATTGCTTTATAAATTATATGAATTTAGTACTTAAACGTAGATAAAAAGAGGCATATAGTTAATAAGAATCTAAAACTGAGTATAAAAGAGAATAGATGTTACTTTAATAGAAAGACTAAAAGAAGCAATAAAATAAAGAATATTAAATTTTAAAATGCTATAAAGCATACTAAGGTAAATAATCATAATAGTGCTATAGTATATAGGAATGCTTCTAATAATTATACATGGGATATAATAAAATGATGATGATATTTTAATTATAATTGATAGAAAGAAGTTATTATAAAATAACAATTGATTCTTAGAGTAATTTACTTCACTAAAGCTGTATTAAAAATTATTTACAACATGTAGAGTTCAGAAAATCAAAAGCCTAATTAATAATCAAACCAAAACTTAAATTAATAAACTATTCAGCAAAACAAATGGGGATTAGGCTCCTGAACATCTATTACAGGGAAACTTAAAGAATACAAAGAGCATATCCTAGATGTAGCAACTGCAGCTGGAGGTGATTTTTCAGAAGAAGAGGATGAAGACTCGTAAGAAGATGATATTGATCCTGCTTAAAATAAAAAAGATAACGAACCTTAAGAGATGTAAGAATAATAAGAATCAATTATAAGTAATTTGCAGGAAGAAAACTAAACTTTGAAGGTATAGTTGAGAGAACTTAAAAAAATAATCCAGAAATAAAAAAATTATTTAGGCTGTGTTGATGCTTCTTGAATATATGCTTTAAACTTAGATGTAGAGTTTACAACAGACGCTAATATAAGCGATTTTCCTACAGTGTAAAAATCAGAAAATCGACAAGAAGAAAATGATTTGCAGATCGTTTAACTATTGAAAGAAGAAACATAAGAGCTCAAAAGAATTATTCAAGAATAGCAACAGGAAATAATTGAACTTAATCAATAGATAGCAAAAATTTAAGTGGAAAGAGAAAAGCAAGAACTAAGCTTAAACTCAAAAGAGAACGAATTCGTCTAAATATAAACAGAACTTATGAGTTTGAAACAAGCTTTTGATTAAACTTGTTATAATCTTAAGTCAAAGCAGGAATAAGCCATTCGATTAGGATCTGAAAATGATAAACTATAAAATTTAATAAATTAGTAGATATAAAGTATCCAAAATTTGGAAAAACTACTTGAGGAAGAGTAATAGTCGAAAGACTTAGCGCGATTAGCACTTGAAAAAGATTTATTAAGAGCAGATTAAAAAATAAAAGGCCTACAAAAACTTCTAAATGAGTATGAAGAAATTAGAAACCAATATAGTTAAGCCATTTAAACCAATTTAGATCAAGAAAAAGAGATTTAACTTTTAAAATCTAGATTAGAAAAAGCTATAAGGGAGAAATTAGAAATTAGTGAAGAGGCTAAGGAGTTAATCAAAAGAGTAAAAAAAGAAAACTCAGAAATAGAATATTTGGTAGATCGAAGAGTTATCAACAAATTCTTGATAAACTACTTGCATCCTGAGTTAAGCTAAAAAGCAAAATTCTAGATGTTAGAATCTTTAGCTGGTATTCTTTAATTTACAATGTAAGAAAGAATTTAATTAGGCCTCGAAGGAGCTGTTAAAAGTACCATAGTTTAGGGAGAATCTCCAACAAATGCTAAGGATTTGCTGAAGAATCTAGCAAAGTATATGGAAAATCTTGAAAATGATTGAATCATTTTAATTTAAATTTTAAAGCTTAAATAATAAGACTTTTATACAATGCTCTATGTTAGCGTTAAATTAAAGCAATTATATAAATTCCAAACAAAAACATTTACTTAAAAACAAAGTAGCGTTATCTTTCTTAGCATCAAATCTCATTTCTTATAATAATAAATAAGAATTGCTTGCATTCTTAGCTTTTAAAATTCTTAAGCTTTTATTTTTCCATTGATGATATTTTAGTACTGTTTAATTTATAGATATTTTTATACGTTTGGCTAGAAAAAGAATATATTTAATACTTCAACATCATATATATACGTTTGATTTAGATATAGATAAGAAGTATTTGATAAAAATTGAAGATAGTTTCCAAAATGACTCAGAATTACAAAAATTTAAAATAAAAGTTTTCAGCTTTCTTCTTATCTTCAGTTAACTAAAGAAGGTTAGAGTTAATTAGGTATGCTTTTATTTTTGGATTACTTTTATGTTTTACATTTTTATTATTTTTGCTACTTTTTAGTGTTGTTTGGTTCGTTTTGCTTACCTTTTAAATGTCTCTTAACTCTTCTAAGTACCTAATTATAATAATTATGATAGCAAGATTTACATAGGTTTTTAGCGTATTTTTTGGTTCTATGATGTGAGCATTAAGGTTAGTATAGCGCACTAAGATTCACATAAGTTATGTCTGAAGGCAAAACTTCTTTCTTTATCTTAATTTATTTCTCTGGAAACTAAAGTGCAGGTAGTTTTCTACTTAAAGGCCATTAGCTTCCAAATCTTAAAATTGGATTATTCGTCAACAAACTTGGCAATTGACAGAGTACTGAAGGTTCGTTATCTGAACTCTCAATGATTTTCATATTATATGTAAGAGTTATAAAACCATACGTATAAAAGCTTCAGCTATTACAAAAATTTGCTAATTTTTACTCAAAAAATGTACGCAAAACAGAAATTTTGTAAAAAATAGGGGTATTTTTACGTATATTTTACCATTCTTACGTGCTGTATGAAAATAAATATAGTTGTCTTGTCATTTAAATAACTTTATAAATAACAAGACTCAGATTTAAATTAAAATTGAGCAATTTAAAAATAACCCTTCTATATTTTAACTGTACGTATGACTTAATATTACTATTCCTTATGTTTTGGTTTTACTTTTCTATTTTGTTCAAATTAGATTTCCACACTTTTACATATGACTTCATGTAAAGTACTTACTAAATATTTATATCGTAAGTTAATAGAAGACACTTAAAAAAATTACCATTAGAATGGGAAAATTTACCAAGATTTAAAATACGTTTGATAAAGGATTTTAGTTAGGGAGTTAAGTTTCAGTTTGATAGAAAGTGGAAAAACTCTTTGCATAAGATGCCTATCACTTTAATAATCAGATTATTTATTTAAATTTGCTATTTCTAATGCCAACTTTTTCTATATCATATTAGTTAATGAAACGGTGTATTATATTTAATGTATTTTAACTAGAAAATTTATCTTCTTAGAATATAATCGATGAAATTAATTATTGTCTTCTACTTTACTAAATTCATAAAGACAGAAGAAGACAAAAAGGGGGATTTATAGGTTTCGTAATTTGCATAATTTAACTATAATATCTAGCAATGAAACACTTTTATTTCTCTCTTTTTCTCTTTTTTCTTCTATACTTTCATTCTTCATTCTCCTCTAATATACTTTATCCCTTTTATATGTTAAATATTGCTTGCTTGCATTTACAGGAAGTTAAATAAAGTTATCTTTTATGATTAAAAGCAGCTAAATTTATACTTAAGAATTATTAAAGAAATCAAATTTAGACTAAAATAAGATGCAAATTTGCTTATTTAATAGCTCATCTGACTTAATCAATATTTCCTATATAACTTCTTTTTTAGCTATTATTGTATTACTCTACTAGTACTTAATTTAATGTAGTTTATCTCTTAGTAGGAATGAAAGCAATTTGAGTTTATTCCTTCCCTTTTAAATTTTAGATTATTAAAGTTAAGTATTTATAGAATAAATTAACTTTAAGATCGTTAATTCTAGTGAACTGGATGACTATTTAGTTCCTGACCACCTACTAAACTCTTAGTTACGTTGCTTTTTATAAAATAAACTTACTTCCCACTTTTATCTTTATCTTTGGAATCGCTGAATTTCTACTCGACGTAGTTTTAAATTAAAAAGCCTAGATATTAGCCTAGTATTATAGTTATTATAGATAATGCACACTATGGAGTATTAAGACTGTTAACAAGTGCAGGGCCTGGACAAAATCCCCCAAATCCCCATCCTAAGCCAAATAATGCATTTCCAAGAATCATAAGTCTCTCTAATTAGGTTTTAGCAGGAATTTGAAGTTTAGCCCCTGAATATGTGCAGTTCTTTACTCTTATAATATAATGAAAGGTAACTACATTTAAAATAACTGCTCCACCCATTACAAACATTAGACTTGGATCCCATCCTTCCTTTATTGTGAGAAACCCTAAAATTTTAGATATTCTACACATTCCAGAAACCACTAATCCTAAGCCAAAGATGCATCCAATAAGGAACTAGCCAATAAACATACTTAATGAGTCTTTTTAAAGAGCAATAACTATACATCATGCAATTCCTACAATGCCAAATATTATAATTGCAATTATATTTCAAACACCTTCTCCTAAATACTCTCCATGATCCATTATTCCCGTATAATGCTTAAAACTTGCCATTGCAAATCCAGTTCCCATAAACACACAAACAGCAACAATGCTTCTTAATGAAAATCGAGGTAATCCACATACGCCATGTCCACTTGTACACCCATTTCCTAATTTAGTTCCGATGCCAACTAGAAAGCCTGAAATAAGTCATCCAGCTATATGAAGATCTTTAACTGCTTCTCTTACACCATCAAAAAAAACTAAAGTAAAGTCATTTGTAATTTTTATGCTTCTACCTGTACTTAAGAAAATGATTTCAGGAACTAATACTAATCCATATATAAACGAAAATCTTCAGGTTAAATCTTTCTTATCCTAAGGATGAACTATTCCAAAAACAGTTCCACTAATTCCTGTTATTTTACCATAAGTAAACAAATTAAGCGTAGAAGAAATTCCTATTAGAATACCTCCTATAAGAGCAACTAAATACTCTCCTAAATCATAATAAATGACCGTCATATTTAAATTAGTTACCTATATATATAATGATTAACCCTCTCTTTAGCAAGAAAAAGCTAAAGTAATTATTTACAAATAATCAAGTCTTGCTAATACCTTTGCTTTACTATATTAACTTTACTAGTTTAGAGTTAATTTTTACTGCTTAGTAACATAAAAAGGGATAGAATTATCAGAGCTTGTTAATCATATTAAATCTTTCAATAGATACTTTAATATTCTGCTACTAGTAACTCTTAATCTAAGCTTTGCTTCTAGCACTAGTAACTAGCATCTCTTGCATTAAACTAAACACTATAAATAGAAACTTTATAAGTAATAAGATCTGAATAGCTATCATTTATCCCTTTTAATATAAAGGGATTCACCTTCTAAAGGAATTATACTACAAACTTTTATGGGAATGGTAGAATGCAAATAAATAAGTAGATATAAGACTAATCATACAGTTCTAGAAGTAGGAAATATAATGCTGCTATTAATAATTAAGAATGTATCATTAGATTATATTCAAAGTAAGAGCTAGAAGTAATTATCTTCCTTTGATTTATGATTATTACTTCATATTATAAACAAGATAAGGGTATCATATTATATTCAGTCTGGATAACTCATTTACTCTATGCGAGAATAAAAAGATAAAATGTTTGCTTCAGCGAGTAACTTTATTTCGTTGGAGCGAATCTAGTTTAAATTAAAAGTCCAAAAGAACTCTTATTTGTAGCGTGCTAAGTTTATTTAGTTATAGTAAGAAATTAAATCAATTCAACCATAGTAGAAGCTAAAGCCAATATTATTAAAAATAATATACTTACTACTAAGCTTTTCCTATTAAACTAACCTATTTCATTATTTTCCTTTTAACAAAAGAAACCAATTTTTGCTAAACTAGCAAGCAAGTTTATATTAACTAATAATAGAAGCAATTTCTAAGTCTCAACTCTTTTATTATAAAGAAGGATTGAACTAAAAGAATGAAACTAAGGGATAATTAGCATGAGCTAGTTTAATTTATAAGTGGTATGTAACAATCACCTCTATAAAAATAAAATGTAATTGAATGCTCTTTATACTATAGATAATTATCCCTGCACTATCATATGCTTATTAATTCTTAGCTGAATAGCTTATTACTATAGCAAGCTTATTTATAACTCTTATAAATTTCTATTATTAATAGCAGAAATAAACTACATATTTCCTAGATTTAATCTTGTAGAACCTTAGAGTATATTAATTTAGGTAGCTGTGAAAAAGCCTATTGAAAAAAAGCACTTAAGAGTGAAAAATTTGAAGATGATCTTAATTTGACTCAAGTATGAGAGATATAACTCTATTAAGGCTTTAAAAGCTAATATAGATAAAGAGGATATACTAGCTTCATTTAACTAATGCTAATTATAATCAACTACAATCCAGCTACTCCTAATACTAGTTTTTCTAAATATTTAATCAATAGAGAGGCTATATTAAACAATAGGGAAATAAACTTCCAATAAATATTTAGTCATTGCTTAGTTTTTTATTAAGAGAGATATAGAGAGTTAGTTAAGAATAACTCAAAGTTTCATTGCTAAAAGGAAAAATAAATATTGTTCAGCTTAGTTAGTGCTTCCTTTTAAAAGATATTCTATAAAAATAATCAACATAAATACTTTCAATTTGATGGAAAAGCTATATGGACTATTAAAGAACGAAGAATGAACTTTATAAAACTAAAGCGATATATGATTCTTTATTATAGTAGTTAACAAAAAAGTTTAGCACTTAATAAGGGAATGATAAAATGCTTCTTTAAGAAAAAAACTCTTAGTATCTACTAGTGTAAAAGTTAGAGAGATAGTGAGAATAATTAATAGTTTGTATGGAAAGTAGGGAGTTAAAAATAGATAACTAATTTACTTTAAATTAAAGATAGGAAGAACTATTTTTGAACTAAGTAAATAAACTGAAGATTATTTTTCAATTTATAATCGAATTTATTGTATGGGATTAGAGGTTTTTTAATAAGATAATTGAAAAAGAAAATACTTAAGTGTAGAAATAAGTAAAAGAAGTTGGCTAAAAATATTTTCTAAATCTTTAATCAATAAACCCGAAAGAAACAAAATAATAAAGATAATGAAAATGTAATGGCAGGATTATTAAAAACGAAGAAAAAAAGGTTTAGCAAGATATAGATTTAGAAATAAGTGGAATAGAGTAAACTTAAGAATTTCGGTAATAATGCTAGAAGAAACTTTAATAAGCTTTGTTAATTGTTTCTTTTTGAAATCTTAAATTTATATTTATTTATTTTCATATTCAATTTTGCTCGAGTGTTGTAACTCTTTTTTCTAAATCGCCGATTCTCTTCAAAACTTGTTCAAGTTACTCCCTTAGCTGCAACAATTCTGCATTTTCAGGTTGCTTTTTCTTTTTGGAGATTGATTTTTCACTTGGAATATCTAGAGCCTCTAACTCAGCAAGTAGCTACTTATCTTTGTTTTGACTAGTCTATTTTGGCTTTTTACCAGTGAATCTCTATTAAGTATTCTTTTTAATCTATTCTAAAGCATAAAAGTAGTTTCTTCAGAAATTTTCTTCGGTTACTTTTTTAGGAACCAGCTTACTAAACATCTTATCAAGCCTTTAATCTTCAAGCATTAATTATTGGATAATTTTCTATATTAATTCATCGTCAAAATCAAAATGAAATTCTTCAGGAGCGTTAAGCACAAAATTCGCTTCTTCAGACGATAAATCTAAAATGTTTTATTTCAAAACTTTTTTCAAAGATTTGTCTTTAACTTCTCAAGGTAGAGGAAAGTCCTGCTTAGCATTTTCTGGCTCTCCTTTAATTTGTTAGTTGATGAGGTTGAATAATTATTCCATATTATATAATTTAATTATTATATATGAGATTATTTATTTACTTCATTTAGCTTATTATCCTTTCATTTTCAGCACTTACAACTAAATTTGTCAGTTTATCTCAGTAGTAAAGATCTAAGGTGCCTTAATTATCCCACTAATATTATTTAATTTCTCGCTTTCTGATTCAAATCTCTAATATTAACCTTTTTATTTAGTTTAGGATTTTAGAATTTAATCCCTTCTAAACATGAATCCTTCGGTTAAAGAGGAAGTAGTAAGTTATATCTAAGTTAATATCCTAAATATACTCTAATCTATTTAAACATAAAGGTTTGTTCTTTATTTTTGATAGCCTTATTTATCTTAGTATAAATAACCCTTTTCCTACTATTTCTATCTTAATTATACATAGATCTAGTTCTATCTGTATGGAATTAAAATAAGCATTCCTATAGTTTTTAACAGCGATTTATTTAATTAACTGCTAATAGTAAATTTTTAACTTTCATTGGTATGATTTAATAAATAGATCTCTTAATAGAATTAACTCCTATAAGTATCTCAAAATGTCATCACTTGAATATAGGTAACAGAAAGTAACTACTTACTTCTATATCCAAATTAGCCTAAACTAGTTATCTACTTAATAGAGTCTTAATATCTATACACTCTAAGGTACTTTTTAACCTTTATTATTAAAAATGATACCATGCTTTAATTATTAGCTTTATACTTATTTAAGCATTTTGTCTATCCTTTTAGGGTTTAAAGATACAGTCCATCAAGATGTGTATAAGCTTAGTTAAGTCTAAACCAAACTAATGAATTAGATAATTGAGCATAAAAGGGAGATTTATCTTTAGTGAAGATATAAAAAGGTTAGATATTTAATAAACCTCTATTTAGAGTTTTATTCATGCTAAGCAAAAGAATGCTAGAAGCAAAGTGATAATTGAGAGAAAAAAGTTAGAAAATTAGACTATGATATGTAGAATATCTGCAATTAAAAACTAGCAAATTGCTTATTTTATATAATCAAGCAAAATATTATATCAAAGATATTAAGATTCATATTAATAGAGAACTAGAGAAGGCTATTAATAAGAATCAGATTATTAAATATTCCAAGATTTAAAATTAATTAGTTAGATACCAGATTTTGAAGGGTAACACATAGGTTAATCTTTTAAAGAAAATCTAATCAACTAAGATGGTCTTCAAGCTAGATAATTAAACTAATAGATTGAAACTTTTTCGCTAATTATAGTATAAATAAAAAGAATAAAAGATGATAATAAAAGATGCTTATCATTATTAAAAATCAAATAAGTCTGTCAATAAAGTAAAAAATTACTTTAGTAATAAAAATTTATAGAAAAAAGCTTGCAGAGAAGAGAAAAGCTTAGAATTTTTAACTCAGTAAGAAAATTATGAAAACTATTAAAAAATTATAAATAACTGAGTTTAAACGCGTTCACTACTAGGAACAACCGCTCTTCTAATCTCCTTCAGCATTAGGAGGAGCTTTACCTTCTTTAACCTCTTCGCTTTAATTTTAATTTTTACTCTCTAGTGCATCTTCGTCTTCAATAATTTCAAATTCATCTTCCTCATCTAATTCTTCATCATATTGTTCTAAATAATAATCGAGACAGTAAGGAATTAAATCAACTAAAAATTCTCTGCCAATTTAAATATCTTTTTCAGCTTAATCGACAAGCTCTTTTTCAGATTCATTTTCTCAGTCTTCATCAATATCAATAGTTTCAAAGAAGTTGAAAAAGGATTTATTTTTCACAGTTTTAGTTACTGTTCTTGTTTTATTAGTTCTCATATGTCTTTATTTTTACTAAATCTATTTTAAAGTAAAATTTCCTTATTTTCATTCAATCTCAGTACCTTCAACTAAAGTAGCTACGTTTTAACTTCCCATAAAAACCTTTTTAGTCAGAACTTTGTTACTAATATAAGGATTCTCAGCGAAATAGAATTCAAGTGTAAATCCGACTCCTTCTTTATGCCTAAATCCTTTTATATTTTTTATAAATTTAAGAAGTTCTTTGTCTTATTCGGTTATAAACTCTCCAATAACTGAATTTTTTTGCATAACCTATAATCAAAATGATTCTATTGGATGTTCATTTAAAATCTTCTCAAAATTTTACTATAAAGGTTCAAATTTTTACTCAAACAATTTTTCCATGTCATGCAAATCCTTTTCTAACTAATTACTAATTTTTTCTTATCCCATATAGATTTGATACATTTCACATAGCACTTCTTTATTTTTTTAATCCTCATCTATTTTTGCCTGCATGTATTTATAATTCTCATCTATTTGCCTCTGCATTTTTACTCTTTAAGATAGATATTTCTATGATATAATTAGTTTAGAGCAGATAAGATTTAAGACAATTTAAATAGCTATTTCCTGTTCCTTTTTAAAGCATTTAATAGACTTTAGTTATTCTTTATTATGTCTCCTTCTTTTATCTTCCTAATTATTTTTATTTTATGCTTTGCTTTCAATGCTAAAGTTTTAGTTGCATATTAGCTTGCTATTTAAAACAATACCCAACCATTAAGTCTATTTAAGCCATTTACTCTCTTCCCTAGGTTTGTAAATTTGGCTGTTTAGACTTATCTTTAGTAAACTTAGTTAATAAAAAGTCACTAAAATTAGATACTAATTAAAATAGATATTTTTTAATCTAGACACTACATTAAAAATATAAAGTTAAAGGCTAGAAACAAGAAAGTGACATAGAGAATTATAGTATGATAATGACTAGGAATAGAAGCTGCTTTACTATAATTCCCAATTGAAGAAATTACCTAGTTTAAATAGAAAGGACTAATCATACCTTATGAAATTATGAAGAAGCATAGATATTTATAAAGGAAATTAGTGTAACTAAAATAGAACTAATTAAAGAAATTGAAAGGTAATTAGTATAGCTTAATTAAGTAGAATCTATTCATTTAAATTTAATAAGATAAGCAGGGTAGACCATTCTAATATGATTTTAGATATATCTTTTTAGTACTTAACTGCTTAAAGTAAAGATACTTAAGAACTTTAATATACTTTAGTAATTTTACTTAACAAGAATATATTTTGTCCGTTGACTGTAATAGGAAATGCAATGAAAACTATTAAATCGTTAAAGGTAATAAATTAATGTTCATTGGTAAAAGGCAAAGCTTTCAAAATAAAATGTATTGATACAACTATAATAATACTAAGATGGAAGCTGATTAAAAGTCATAAAGCTTTGCTATCTTTGAATCTAAGATCCATCAAATGAATGCTCTTCCATATCCTATATTTTATTAATTGCTTCTTATTATATTAAATTCTAAGGAATAGGTTAAGACTAAGCTTTATACTTCTTAAAGCTTTCTTTGATTTATGTTTCTAAAATGGTTTCATTTAAGTTTTTATTCGGTTGTGATTTATGTCCAGTAATTTATTTTATCTTCTTTTTATGTCTTTTTGCTTTGATTAATTGATTATATCTATTCTTTATCATATGCTCAGTTCTATTGCCAAGCTTTTTGGCAATTTAACTTCACTGTCATTATAAGTTTCTTAATCTATCTATGATTTTATTCTCTCTCTCAGTTCATTAACCCTCTAAACTAAAATCTTACTTTTAAGTTCTGGATTGATATGATTTCTATACCTTTCTCTTACTTATTTATTTGTTCAATCGAATCCCTTTTAGCTAAAAACTAGATTTAGTCTATTTGCAATTTTTTACCAATTGTTTTAGTATTTACTATAAAGCTCAAGTAACATATTATCTTCTTAGATGCTTCAGTTTCTTTTTTAAACTTTCTTCCTTTTCTTTCATTACTGTATTTCATTAAATTCCTTTAATTTTTCCTTTATACTACTCTTTTCACTTTACTTCATCTATTTCTTTCCTTTTTATTTTAATATCTTGCTTCCACGTATTTATATGATTTACCACGACTGTTATAACAGACTTTTATTTAAAAAATGACATTCCTAATATGTTAATAAACAGATGCACTTTACTATAAAAAGTGTAGCTGATAGAAATGGCTATTTACTTAATATATAAAGATAGTTACATTAATTAAACATTGATAGTTCATTCAGTTAGTTTATTTATATACCTCATGTTATTCACCTTTGTTTTTGGTACATCTGTAGAAATCTTGTTAAGCCAAAAATTCACACAAGTTGAATGATATGACTGTCCTATTAATTCAACTTCTGTGTTATTCACTTTTGAGTCTTCGTTTTGAGGTATAAAACCTTGTAAGCAAATACTACATAATTTAGTGATGGTTCTTTAGTTTTATTCAAGCTCTGATTCATCAATCTAGTATTAGAATAAACTTACAGTGAAATAGGACTGAGATTATATTGCAGGATGTATGATACTATTCCAGACTTTGAAGCATTTATCAGTTTATTGTAAAATTTCATCAAAGCAGTTAGATAATATAAAAGCTGCTTTAGCTATTTGCTTTATCCTTTATATTACTCTTAGAATCTCAAAAAGACCTATATAAGGGGATTACCATGCAGATAATTCTAGAAGGCGCTATTACAAAATATTTACTACTTGTTCTACTAATTTTCCTAGATTACAGCTAGTGCTTTCTATATTATTTTCTAACTATTCTCAAACTCACTAATTGCTGTTTCAGTGATTAGTTTGCATTGCAAATAAAATTAGTTAACGTTTTCTTTAGGAGTTAAGTTAAACAAAGCATTATAGAGGATAAATCCTTATATCTGCTATTCCATTGCAACTTTTAGTATATTTTCATCTTTTTCAAAGTTTTCTAGGAGCTTTTCTACATCATAAAGGTATTTTTTGTTATAATAGTCTATAGCTGCCTAACTATATATACGCTATAAATTCTCTATTAGTTTATTTTAATCAATTCATTAGACAGAATCATCCAGCCAGTCCTAAATCTGAGACTCATTAGCTAGTTTTTTTTCTAGTTCCTATATTTGATTTTTTATTTGAATAGCTTCTTCAAATTTATTATTCTCAGTAGCTACTGTTTTTTATAATTTTAGGCTTTTTATCTTTTTTACAGTGATCAAATTGAGATTACAGTAGAATGCATCTGATAGTCTTTAGTTAGTTATTAAATGGTTTATTAAGTTCTTCAATGCCTTTTCATTGTCTTTTATTTATTTTAATGGAAGCTTTCTTAGAATTTTTAGCCGAGTTTTTGGAGCTTATTTGCGTTAAGATCCACTTAAATAAGAGTTATCGAATTCTGAGCTTTCTACTTCTGCACTAATTTGTTGGTTAGAGAGTTCAGGTGTTAAAGGGGGAGTCAAACTGTCTACCTTTAAAGAATTTTAAAATTTATTGAATTAGGGAGTTTGTTAATCCAAGTCAAACGGTGATCTTTTAAACACTTCTTTTTCCTCGTTTTTTTACTACTGTTCTATTTCCTATTTCTTCAATGCTTAGAAATTAAGTTCTCCAAAGCTTTATTTGATTTAGCTTTAATACTCTTCTTATTTCTAATTGTTTCAGTTGAATAGATCTATTTACTATCCATCTTATGGTAGATATTCTTGTATTTCTGACACATCATTTAAGTTTATGTTTTCGTTATCTTAATTTTCCTAGTTGCTTTTTGACTTTTAAGGAGAGTTTTCAGTATAAAGATCTTCTCCTTCAGTGACGAAATAGAGGAAATTTTCTCTCTTATTAGGACTTGGAGAAAAATTAACACTTGATTCTTACTTCTCAATTATAGGCATTAGACCTTACATTTCCAGTCGATTACTTTTTTATTAATCATTTTATTAATCATTTTATTAACTAAAGCTTAAACGAAAGCCATATTTCAGAGATTCTTTTGGCTAGTTTTAAGATTCTTCTTCATTTTACTTATCTGGATATGAAAATAAAACTTCACTTTCTATGATTTAATCATTGAACTGAACAATATCTTCTTCCTAATACCTTTGTTGTTTAGATGCTTAACTTTAATGATCAGTATCTTGCTTTTTAGTTGTGTTATATTAAACTTGATCTGTTTTTTGCTTAAACTTTGGTGTGCTCATTCTAGGAGGGCATTGCTCGTTTTCAGCTACTTCCAAGTTCTTTTAAACATTTTATACCTGCTCTTACCCATTCTATGCACTTTTGCTTGTATCAAGCAACTGAGATTTAGTGAACTGAGAAATATCGAAGTTTAGAAGACTTGAGTCAATCTAGATATCATTATCTTCAATTATTTCATTTACATTCAGAAATTTATTATCCAAGTTTATTTCTTAATGGCTTTTGCCACTTTGAGTAAAGGAATTTTCGGTTTCTTTTTGAAGTAAAGCATCTTATGCTTATTTAATAATTTAGCTTGTATCTTCTATCAATGACTGATGAATAGGGGAAATATACCCTGAAGAAGCGTTATGTGAATTTTAACTGTTCTCTTCAGGCAACTAAATTTCTAGCCCTACGTTCTATTTTTCATCTTCTGCTCCTATAAAATCACTAAACTCTTCATCAGAATTATGTGAATACATGATTTCAGAGAAGTCACTATACAGTTTCTTAACATCACTATAATTAAACTCAGGAAAGGACTTTTACTAGTACTTTTGAATTTGACAGCAAACCTCTTTAAACTCCAAGAAATCTAAATAATTAGAGTCATTATATTTAGCATTCCTCCAAAACTACTTCAGTTTCTATTCTGGAACATTAGACGAATTCAAGAATTTTCATGCTTCTTCTCCTTTAAACTAAATCTAAGAGTCTTTAGTCACTATTTTTCATAAGCTATAAATAAAACTATCCATTAGTGCTATGAATATCTAAAGGCTTAATTAAATAAACTAGTATAATTGAAGTAGTCTTCATTAAATAAAGGATATTGAATCTAGCCTTGCTAATTCAAAGCTAACTAGCAGATATTAATATCAAGGATCTTTATTAGATTATGTAATCAGAGGTTTAGTTTCTTATGCCTGATTTCTTTCACTTTGATAGAGAAATGTTTATAACTTATTAAATTCTAGATTATGTAGCTTAGGCTAAGTATATACTAAATAAGAAGAGGATTTATTTAACTGTCGTACTTTTACTATTTAGTGGCTTTGTGAGGATGCTTTTTATTAGCATCTAAGACTTAATGTAATTTAAGACTTTATATAGTAGGACTAGGCTAGCTTTACTAAATTATTAGTAGTATGCTAGGTTAACGCTGTAAGTACTTAATTGAAAATAACTTGCTTAGATAGTAAAGCAAGAATAGGGTTTTAAATACTCTAATAAATAAGAAACCAAGGGATAAAGCTAATTAATGCTAATATTGCTAGCAAGGATAGAAGCTAATATCTATAATAAAATTAGCTTAAAATGTATAATGAGTAGATGAATGTTAAGTAAGCATTTCTAAATAGACATTAATGATCCATAGGTTAAATTCCATTATTTATTATGTTTTATTCAAATATTCTTATTTACTATTAATGTCCTTAATATACACTCTCTTTGCTACTATAACAAGAAGATTAATCTAATATTTTAGATTTGATAGTGATTATAAGGAGGTAGTATGATTGAAGCTATGTAAGGAGGATGGAAGGAGATAAGAGGAAGTAAAGGAAGATTTAATAATAAGAAACTAAAATTATTTTTGAAGTCGATCAGTAATTTCTAGTACAGCAGCAACGTGCTCCTTCAGTCTATAATCTCCAGTTGTCTCTTCTGATTGTTCTTCTTGGATCTGGCTTACGGATTAGATATGGAAGCAAGAAAAATCCCACTATAGCTAATGGAACTTCTTTTCTTGTTCTAAATGGAGCGAACCACACACCAAAAGTCATATTTATTATTTAAAAAAATGGAAAGTTAGATAATTTAATCTCTAATGGAAAATAGCTTTGAGTCCTTATTATCTAATTATATACTAATTAAGCTCTTATCTCCTAAGAAATCCTTATAAAGAGCTATTCAAATATATACTGTTCAGAATCAAAGACTAATCCTTGAAATCGGTAATTCACTCTAGCTTTGATTCTATAAGAAACATAGATACTGTCCCTACTCTTAGTTTTCTAAATCAGGTTAGAATAAAGAAAACTAGGAAGATCTAATGTCCTTATATAATAAGTTTAGCTAATTAGAATAAATAATAGTTGCTTATTTAAATAAAAGGGAAACTATAAGCTATTTGAATTAGGATTACTATACTATTATAAAAGAGTACACTTCAAAGATTTTATCTTGGGATTTTAAATTATTAAAAGCGTTTAAATGTTGGCTATTTAACTGTTCTACTTTTTATTTTAAAGCTAATAGATTTTAAATAGACAACTATAAAGGTTTTTTAGTTTTGTTAATTTAGGATTCAAACATAAGAAGTTAAAGCAATCAATTTATTTCATACTAATAGCTATGTTCCATTGAAGTAAAGCTATTAATTATCTTAGTGGATTAACAATAATATCAGAACCTAAATAGACTTCTCATGGACTGGTAAATAAAAACTTAATTTAAAGATAAGTTAAAGTGCTTAATTAATGGAAATACTTTAAATAAAATTAGGTTATTAATAAATTCATTTCTTATTTTGCTCAATTTCTTCTTTTAGTTGTTTTAAAATCTCTTCTTGTGAGTATTTTCTAATTTTATAGAACCTCTACACGCAATTTTTAAGACATTCTTTTTACTATCTGCTCAGTTAATTCTTCGGCAAACTTATGCACTCCTTATAGCAAACAGAGGTCAATCCTTCTACCACATCAAGAAGCAATTATTGTTATAGACTTAAATTTTCCATTAGTTTCTATAGACAATAATTTTATTTTATATACCAATACTTCAATTTATTAACTTTACAACTTTATTACATTTAATACTCCTTTCATTGCTTTCAATATAGGTATACAACTAAGATACTGCTACTGTATTCTATAATTAGAAAGAAAAAACCTCCTCAAAGTATGAGTATTGCTTTAGAAGGCTTTTCTAGCATTTCTTGCTTAAAAGATTATGATAGAGGTACTACTAAGCTCATAATAATCAGGCTCTAAAGTGCATATACAACTTGAGTTTGATTAATTATAGAAATGAATCTTTATGTACAAGTAAACTTTAGTATATAAAGCAATAGAATCGAAGCTTTCTTAAATACATTTGCTTATAATCTTAAATTCTATAAAGCAGATACTTAATAGAACATTATCTTCTTATAAATCTCGATTTTGGTTATTTCCCTCCCACTAAAAATAAAACTTTTAAGGACATAAATCAAAATAATCTAACCATTTATATCTAGATAGCTTTAATTGCTTAAGTATAAAGATATGATCTTTATTGCTCAGTAAGTCTAAATCATTTTATAAAAATGAATTTAATAAACTTGAAAAAATAAAAAAATTTGAAATAATGAATTTGCATGGTTCATTTCTATGATTTTCTTTCGCAGCACCATACAAAAGTATTCAAATCTTCGTAAAGCTACTTTGCTTAAATTCTTATCTATTTATTTAAAATCTTACTTATCCTTCTTTTTTCTTTAGCTTCCTTAGTCTTGAATTCTGCAGAATGTTGGCAAACTGAGTTAAACAGTTTTAGCATTTCTTTATTCTCTCTTCTCTACTTAGGTCAACAGCATTTGTAACATTGGCTGTTAATGTTTCACTTACTAACTAAAATAAAAGCTTACATTGGAAAAATTCTTAAGAAGTGTAGATGTTGCTTGTATTCCTACATTATTATAGCTTTCATATTTACTATCAATCAAGACCTTTATATGCGGCAGCATATTTATCGCTTAATCCAAATTAATGTTTTTTGGTCCACCTGATTGAAAACTGTACTTTATAATGTCCATAATCAAAGATTAATCATTCGAAACCATATTAAGGTAGTTATATGTAGCTTATATGTTTCCTTAATTAAAATAGTTCAGAGGTAGCTATATTAGTTCATTTCGCTTTCTAAAAATTGAATAGATTGTATTCGAATTTAATAATATATCTTAGCATATTTTCTGTTCGCTTTCATCTTCATTTTATGTCATAATAGGGGAATTAAATTCGTTTAAATTGAGTCCTAGAGGGGCATTTTAATTTAAGTTTGGAATGAAGGTTTGATCTCAGTTTTAGTTTCTAGCTACGTTTTGTTAGATTGGTTGTGGAGATATTTAATTATAAGGTATATTGCTCTGCGGTATTTGCTTACCAGGAATTCCTAACTCGCTCTGACCATATTTTAATTGCTATCCTGCTATTAGGAACTCTCCTTATGGAAGAACTTGAGGTTTTGGTTGGTCACTGTATTGATATTTTAGAGCTTAAGGTTAAAGTATTTACTATTATTGAGAAAACTGGCTCTATAAGACTGGTTGCTAGTACATCGCTTAAAATTATTGTTACTGAATCTACTAAGAAAAGTTTTAGTTTTACTGCAACTACATTTGAAGAGGGGATTACTACTAAAACTCAGTTGGTAAGATTTATTCCTTTAGAACTGGTATCTACTATATCTAAGGAGGGATATTTCCATACTATCCAACCTATTATGCTGAATATGGTATTTAGTCTGAGTTTTGAGGAGGTTAAGCCATGTACTAAGGTTGTGGGCTATTAAATTGAGGTCCATTCTTTTATTTCCCTGCATTAAGTTGAGGCTCTTAAAAGTTTGAGTTGCTTTTTTGCTACTTTTTATAAGCAGAAACCTTTCTTTTTTACTGCTAGCTACTTATTTGATTTGGTATTTAATTTAAGTTTAATTGAGATAGGTTATACCCATATAACTCAAGTTCCTAACCTCTCTAATTCTATCATTTAGATAACCCTAGCAACATATCATTTTGCTAATTCTTTTACTGACTTACTTAGAAGTCAAGCAGAAATTTTCAGGAAGCTTACTGTGAGTCTAAAATTACTGACTTTTCAAATTCATAAACTTTTAAGGATTCAGTTGATGCTGAAAAAAATGCTAATCCTTCTTCAGGTTCCCATGCAATCTTTTAAATAGCAGTAGATTCATCGGTTGTACTTGATATAAAAGTAAGAGTTTCTAAATCCCAATTTCTTGTTTTTCTGTCTCTATATCCTGCTGCCAATGTTAGCTAACAAGGATTAAACTCAAGACAAGTTAATTAAATTTCAGTTCCTAAAGTAAAATCTGTTAGTTTCTTTCCAGCTGTCAGGTCATAAATTTTAATATATCCATCTTCGCTTCCACTCGCAACAAGTTTGCTATCAGGACTGAATTAGGCACAAGTGACTGGCTTTGTATGTTCTTTGAAGCTCTAGACGCATGATTTTTTTCTTATATCCCATATTTTTATGCTACAATCGATGGACCCAGAAACTAAATAATTATTTTCTGGAAATTAAGGTGACATGCAATTTATTTTACTTAAATGCCCTTTTAAAGTTCCTTGTATTTTCTAGGAGTCAAGATCATACATTATGATAGTTCCAGAACTTCCACCTGAAAATATTTCTTTTTCAGTTCCGCTAAAACAGACACTTGTTACTTCAGATGTATGACCAGAAAGATGAAAAATAGGATTTTCTTTACTACTCATTCATAGAGAAACGCAAGGTAGATCACTTCCTGTAGCAAAAACTGTGAAAGACTTTTTACCAAAGGCACCACAAGTTATATTTCCAGCAACACTCTGCAAATTATAACTCATTAAAAGATTCTATTTCTGCTTCTTCATTTTTATTAGCTAATACCTATTTTATTTTCACTAGCTTCACTTTTATAAAAAACTCTTCCAACTTTTTGAAATCTTAAGTCTATCTCACTAACTAGTCCCATTATTACTCACTACACAGTGTATCTTTCTTATTGCTTGAATTAGAATAATTTTCCTGATGCTTGTTCTAGATACAAAAATTGAAATTATACTTAGCTTATTTTATCTCTATGAGGAAGTATACAATAAGGAGAAAAGCGCTGATTATAGAAAAGATTAGGAGTTAAAAGAAACCTAAGGACAGAAAGTAAGGAACATATTTACTTTGGTCAATCATAGGAAAGTCAAACAACGTTAGAGATAAAAATGAAACACCTAAAACAAGAATTAATACTAGTCATAGATGAAAATCAATTCACTTAAAATCATCGCTTTAACATTAGTTACTATGGAGTGAAACTAGAAAGCATGAAGGAGTTCTATTTTATAATTACAAGATATGAACTACCTAGTAAAGCTACCTTTTATAAATAAAATTGAAAGCTTGT
This sequence comes from Loxodes magnus, assembly GCA_946699065.1. Classification (NCBI taxonomy): domain Eukaryota; phylum Ciliophora; class Karyorelictea; order Loxodida; family Loxodidae; genus Loxodes; species Loxodes magnus. The sequence continues at coordinate 196,903 of CAMPDV010000101.1, forward strand.
TCCCTTAAAGTTTGGTTATGACATAATACTAAAATAAGTATTTAATCAAGTAATATAATTTTTAATTGCATGAAAGCTAATTAAATCTAGATAAGAGTTTTAGACTTATTTTTACTATAAGTTCAAAGAGGATGAAATGACGTTAGTGGGTACTTTTATTCAAATTTTTATTTAAATGAAATATTCTTAAACTGCATTCAAAATTAGCTAAATGTATTAGCTTTAAAAGTAACTTGTGCTTATATGAGATAAATATCAACGAGAAACAATTGCATGATATTCTCTCAGTTTAAATGATTCACTGTTTGTATACTTTATTAGTTATACTTGGTGTATAGAAAAGAGACGAAAGATATATAGGAAAATAAAGAGAATATAAGCACAATATTCATAAGATTTAAAAAGGTCTAATTAACTTTCTTCTCACTTCATCTGATTGCGCTCAACAAAAATAAAGCCTTCTTTCTCCTCCTTCTCTACACTTTTTAATTCTTCTTTTTCAATATACTAAAATTCGAAGGATTCATCCTTAACTTCTTGATAAATTTCTCTGTTTCTGTCAAATTCAAGTAAAGTTTTATCAATGTTTTCTAGTCTTAAGCCAACCGATTCGAAATCCTTTATAAAGCAAGCTAAAACTAAAGAGCATGTTTCCATAGAATCATATCAAAAGTAATATTTTTATTTATTAAACTTATCTGATAAGCCTTATTCTAGTTTAACTTGAGGATAGATACCTGCTCCTATATCCATTATCATGGTTATAAATTCAATGAACTCCTTAATTGAATCCTATAAAATGCTTTTAAGTTCTTTTAATAATTGATGGTCATTTTGCATATTTTCCTGTTGCTTGTAAAACTGAATAGATTTATTTACTTCGTAATCAAGGAACTTAGAGGCATGTAGACAAATCCTAAGACATTCTTTATTATCCTACTTACTAAGCTACTCTCATAAAACTTCTGATCTTTGCTTAGTTAACTCTAATATGCTTTTTAGAGTTTAAATTTAAAAGAAAATCTCTTTTTCTTCTGCTTTATTTTTAGGCTAAGCTTAGATTTATTACTCCATTGATCCTGATATTTCAGGTTCTTCAACTTCTTCTTTGTTTTTATTTTCTTCCAGTTTTTGCTATTACTAGAATAACTCAGGAGTCAATAGTATTTCATATTCGTTCTCTTACATTTGCATTCCTTATTTAATTCAGTCATTTTCAAGTAGCTGAACTATATTAGGTCTTTAGTTTTTATCATATTGAAGTAAGCTTCTAATTAGATTCTAGCACTCTTAGCTAACTTGTACTCTAAAGAAATCTCTTATTCCAAACTTTTGCATTTCTTTAAGTTCTTTTACAGTGGTGGCGTTAAAAGGAGTAACTCCTACTAATAACTCAAACATTATGATACCAAAAGAGTAGAGGTCAGCTTTAAAATCATACTCCTAACCCAATAGAACTTCAGGAGCAGAATACAAAGGAGTTCCACATACTGTTTTAGCTAATTAAGATTCCTAAAGCGATTAGCTTAGACCTAAGTCTGCAATATAGAGCATGGCTTTAGTACTATTCTCTGAAAGCAGAATATTTTCTGGCTTAATATCTCTATGAACTATACTGTTTTTATGCATTGCTGAAAGTCCTAAGGCTATTTAAGCTGACCAATATTGCAATTACTATTCTGAAATTTTCCTATGCGTGTTAATATATTACCGCAAATCCCCACCCTCATAGTACTACATCACGAAATAATAATTATTATGCGTACACACTAAGTCAAACAGTTATACGATATGAGGGTTATTGCTCAATTTAATTAAGTTTATCTTTTCTTCTTTAAACCTCTCTTGCTAATTTTTACTTAGATTCAACTTAGGAATTTACTTTATCGCTATTTTTACCGATTAAAAGTTCTACTGAATCGACCTCCCTAGATATACATTTCCAAACACACCAGTACCAATAAGATTACCTAAGTAATACGATCCGATTCTCTTTTGCTATACAGTGTTATGCTTCAATTTTTGCATTTTTATAATTATACTAAATAGAATTACTATAAGACATATTTTAAACTAATGCCTATTATTTTCTTTTATCTACTCTACTAATCCTTACTTTAAACCATAACCTGTTATACTTCTTTAAATCCTTAGCTTATTATTACTGTTTCCTCCTTTTTCTAATTTCCTGGTTAAACTTATTTAGATCAAAAAGAAACTTTCTTTGAAATTTCATTCTTGAATAGTAAAGTTTATACAAATGCTGCACAGATTAAAGAATAGCATGTCTTATTTCAAACTAAGACTCATACAAAAATAGACAGAGTGCTTTGTAAATGAAGCATATAAATAAACTGCTTAAGTAAAGTACTTTAATTAACTAATCGTATATCAATTATTAGCTTTAGCTTTCTAATTAAATGCTACTTTTTTAAACTTCTATAATAGTCATCTCCTAGTATTTATAATACACATCCTATGCTTTTGATTGTCTATAAGATCATACTATGATATAGTAATTCGATTACTAATACTATTATAATATAGCTAAGATAAAGAAGCGCTTATAGTTGAGGAAGAAGAAATTACTTGAGGCTTATGAAATGAATAATCATATTGTAGTAGAAGGTAATTAAAGTAGGTACTAATAATAGTTGTACCTATTAACCAATTATTTAAATACAAGTCTAACTATAAAAGGGTAGAAGATAATATCCTATTTTAAAAGCTTCTATAAAGATGAGTTATTTAGCCTAATCTTTATCCATCTTAAACTATAAGCATTGAGATATCTAATAGATCAAGCTAATATGAGAATACCTTATTTATTGAACCACTTTACTTAGGTGTAATTATAGAAAAGAGGTAAAGTTCTAGGATTATGAGTATGGAACTACTTTGAATACTAAGTGAGTTATTTTATTAATGCCTTTACTTTAATTCTTTTATCTATCCTTTTGAATTTCTATTCTCAAGTTCTCTAATATATGCTCCTGCTAGCTTAATTATGAGTGATTTAAGTAAAACGATAATCTAGATTTTTAGTAATAATACAAAAATTAAAAGCTTCTTATAAAACTCCTTAAGAGGTATTTACTTTCTATTTTAGTTGAAACAGGTAGTAAGTAACAAGTCACTTGTATTTCTAATTTAATTAACTATGGTATTACTTAAAATAGAAAATGGTAGAACAAATGTAAAATGCTTAGAAGCCTCTAGAACTAAATGAGATAAATTTAGATTAGAAAAGAAAGTAGATTTATAATACTAAATAAGATGTTAACTAACAAGAATGGGCAGCTAAAGGACTAAGGTTTCCCTAAGAAGGATATAATTGGCTTATATTCTAGAGTAAATCTGATGGATCAAGATTACATACTTATAAATGAGAAAGCGCTATTCAACCACCAAAAGCAGTGGTAATTCTAGTACATGGATGGAATGATAGTACAGAAGGATTTGCTTATTTAGCATAAAAAATGTCACAATTGGGAATTGAAAGTGTAGGCTTTGATATGAAAGGTTTTGGAAAGAGTGGAGGAGAAAGAGGAATAATAAGAAGCTGGGATGTTTTGGTGGAAGACAATAATAACTTTTACTAATAGATAGTAAAACTCTATAATGTCCCTATTTTTATATTAGGACATTCTCTAGGTGGATTAATGGCTGTTTATACATATAATACTATTAATACTGCTGGATTAATTTTAGTAACTCCTGCTTTGGCTCCTAATCCGAACTTTAATCCTTGCCTTAGAAAAATTGCAAAGTGTTTAAATGCATGTTGTTCTTGCTTACCAATAATTGGATAATAACATGGTCTAGCTAGTAGAAATATTTAAGCAGAGTAATAATGGTTTCAAAACAAAAATAACTACACTGGTAAAATTCACGTACGAACTGGTTTTTAAATCATAGTTGCACTTGAGCGATTTCAAAATAGCAATCATGAAATAGCTGTTCCTTTTATAATTCTTCAAGCAGGAGTTGATAAATTAGTTGATCAATTTCAAATAAAAGAGTTCTTTGACAAGCAAAAGCAAATTGATAAATAATACTCCTTTTTTGAAAACGCATGGCATGATATGTTTAATGATCCTGATGCTGATAAAATAATAGATGAAATAACACAATGGATAAAAAAACATTGAAAACTCTAATAACATAAATAAACTCTTTCTATTCTATATTTATATTTGCTTTTTCTTTGCTCACTTTACCTTTTTCCATTTCTCTTAACTAGTCACTAATTCAACTAAAATTGACTTACTATTTTCAGCAGTATATAATTAAATAGCCTTCATTAGTTAAATATTGTCTAATCTATTAAAATTTAATTACTTACCTGTATTTACTAAGGTTTGATAATTTCTATAGTAAGTATAAATCTTTAAGACTATTCTAAAGACTCCATATAATCTAGCACTAAATTAAGATATTCAAATTATAAACTTTATTAATTGGCTAGCAATTTATAAAACTATGTTGTATTCATTTATCTTTTTGAGTTAAAGGCTAGTTAATGTTACTGTATTAATTTCCTAGCAAGTATAATTACTTAACCATTGGTTTAGCAATTATTTTATTTATATCACACTAAATAAGCCTTTAGATTTAGAAACCTCTGTACTATTACTAACTAACGTGTTAAATAAACACGCCATATTTCTCCTATTTCTCTACTTTAAACTTGCCTTTTAATCCTTTTTAGACCTATTATCTCCATTCACTTTAGCTTAACCTAACTCTCATTGAATCTTTTGCTCATTCCTTCTTTCTCAGATACTAATGAACTATACATGATTAAAGCCAACGCTTTGAGCTTAGATAATAGTGTATTATTTCGAATGATTTTAGATATAGTGAATTAGTAGTCTAAAAGTAGAGAGACTTGATTAGATAATTATAAAGGAAGATTGATATTAAGTATGAATAAAAGTATAGATTTTTATTGTTTGTCAAGATTTGAATATCACTGATTTTTGTTTTTCCTTTTAGCTTTAACTATTTTTCTGACAACTGTATTCTCTCCTAGTTGTCTATGTATTTAAACGCGTCTGCTATATAAAATGTTCTTCAAAGCCTCCTGCTTTACTTAGGAAAGTTAGCCTACCAAGGCTTTTAATCCTTCTAAGGCATTTTCTTATAGTTTTTTAATGAAATCTTGAAAGTATTGATACTCATCAACTGACTGTAATGATGACTATAGCTGATTTATGGAAAGCTAAGCTTCTGTTTCTTCAGACACAATTTCTTTCATTAGTTCTTATTAAGTCATAGGGGAGTCATTTTAATTGTTAGTTGTTTCATTGTTAAGGAAATCTTCCATGTCTTGTTAGAACAAATGTCGTTCAATCTCTTTCATATCTTTAAGCTCTGCTTCATCAGAATCTTCAGAAGACATTGACATATCCAAATTATTTTTCTTTTCTTCCTAAATCTTCTAGCTATTATCAGTATTAGCTAATATAGTAATTATAAGTTCAAAAATTTAAGGTATTAGGTCCGAAACATCTGTGGGGATATTTTACTCCATCAAGATAGTACAACAACCCAATATCACTATCTTCTTATCATAGGAAGTTACGAAGCAATTAGCATACTAAATAGTCTCCTAGAGCAAGTACTTTAAGTATGTTATTGGTGGTTAAGATTATGCCATGTTAGCACTCGAAAGTATAGTCATAGTCAACTAAGAGTTATATAAAATTGAGCAGTAAAAGACATTTAAAAGTCTAGCTCTTAAAAATTTGCAGTAAATTTGTCCTTACAAATATCTTGTCACTACTGCTTCTATTATTTACTATAACTCCCCATCAAGAATGTTTGGTAGGCTCTGAGTTAAATTCTTACCTAAAGCATAACTTAGAATAAGAGACATCCTTCTGCGTTTAAAGCCTCGTTTAATTTATTTTTGCGAGGAGTGCTAAAGACATTACTTTTACACATTTCAACTAACTAAATCCATTAAAACTTACGAATTGGACATACTAAATGTTTTACTCCAAAAACTGCTTTCCATACAAAATGTAGCAATTTAGAGTGACAAACATATGACTAAATCCTCCTTTATATTTTAGTTATACTTTAGGAAAATACTAGTAAAGTTCCCATCCTAGTTATGTGATAGTTTGACTCTTTTTCATAAAGGAGTTTAGACAAAGTAGTATATCATCTTCAAAGTCTATTTCTGAAGGTTCTCTTATATAAAGGAATAAGTTTAAAAGGTTTTACTCGACTTCCTATAGTCTGGCTGGAATGATTTCCTTATTATCACATATGGATCTTATAATATTCCAACATTTCACTATTGTCAATTGGTCTTTTTTTAAATGAGTGCTTTGATTTGCTTATTTACTCATTTTCACTTTTTCCAGCTCAGTTAAGATTCTTTAAGAGAGTAAAGTTAGCAAAGGTACTAAATACTCATTGACTAGCTCTGTGCAACCTTAACATATTTCCATCATTGCATCGAAAAATGCTTTTTCACTTGCACTGCTTATTGCGTTTATGAGGCTAGGAAAGATACTTCCTATCTAGGCGTCAATCCTCATCATAATATCTTCTTCCTAGACTACATAAGCTAAAGTTTCACTTGCCTGAATCATTATTGCTTTTGAATTTTCAGGAGCTAAGGAATTAATAACAAAAGTTAGAAAACCTTAAAAGTAGTTTTCATTCAAATGGAATAAATATTCAGCAAAGAAGTAGTAAAAGAGGTTAAGTCTACACTTTATTATTCCTGAGTTTGTTGAAAAAAGGACTTAAAAGTTGTTAACTAAGGTTTTTTCTAAAAGGTCTAATAGATCGTCTCTTTTAGATAGGGAGAAATGAATAACGCATAAAGCCATTAGAGAAGTTTCTATAACTACCTCACCTTCACTTTAAGTCAAAAACTTGCAGTTAGCTATGGCTTATAGTTCTGGTAAGTTCATTATACTCTAAGCCTCACTTTCTTAGTGTTGTAATGAGAGATCGACGAACTTACAAATTAACTAGACTACGTAAGTTAGACTTCCATCTATATGTTCGCATAAGCTTTCTAGAAGTTGAGCTGCTACTGTTTTTGGAGTCTCACTTTCTTGTCTTTCACATGTATCTTGACCTAAAGCAACAAATTCGTCTGGACTTTCTTCGAAAGTATCTTTCTCATTATCATTAATTTTAAGAAACATAAAGCAAATATCTATTAAAATCTAAGTTCTCTACTAGGAAAATATCTAGAAAAATTGAGGCTCAGAGCTACACTTATAAAGCAATTAAAGTGATTCAATCACTAAATTTGATATAAATTCTCCTTCTAGCAGTTCATCAAAATTAGGGTTATTAGTTAGATAGATTAAACTGTTAATTACAGTAGGTAAAATATTAATGGCTATGCTCATAAATGGATTGCTCATTATATTTTCATTCTAAACCTACAATTAGCTTCCCTTTTCCTTTTCCTTTCCCTTTTCTTTTTAATTCTTATTATCGAATAAATGGCCAATGATGATGTTAAAAGAATTCAGCACTGAACACTTTAGTTCATCTAGTACAATTGAGTTCATAGAGCAGTCAGTAGATATTATGCTTTACTAAAGCATCATATTGGGCACTTCTTAAGGATTGTGCTTAGTGATATAAAGAATTTGCTAGAATATCTAAGCTAATTCTTGCTTATCAGAGAATAGCTTTATGTATTTAGAGCATTGCAGATCAAAGTTTTCAAGTATGGTAGCAATTGTATACGCCCATTCCTATAAAATGTCTAATGCTTCTTCAGTAATTTTCTCTGCTTAATCGGTGTTTATACTCTATGAGAGTTATGCGATTCCTTTTAAAGCAACTTCTACCATTTGAGGAGTAAAGTTATGAAAATACTTCTAGATTTGGCTACTGTTGTTCATATTGTTAAATATTGCCCTAAAAGTTCTTAAACCTCCTTTTACTGCGTCTCCGTTCTAAGACAAAGCTTGGAATATTAGAGGTAAAACTTTTTCGAAAATTTCTTGCTGTCCCTCTTCAATAGTAAATATAGGATTTAAAGCAAAGCCTAAGCTAGTTCTGATATGTTGATCCATAGGCATGACAATGGTCCTAAATATCTCTTCAATTAACGAAATTCTTTACTGAACTGTGGTGTTATTTAGTTCTTTGCTTAATGTTCTTAAAATATTCCTTAAATTAAGTGCTGCACTATTTTTAAGATGAGTTTAAGTCTAAGCATCATACTCTTGATGGACATTCTAAATGATTTAAATACAAGTGTACAAATACCCTAACAAATTTTGAGAAGCGAGCTATTTAAGTTGAGTCTCAACTTAATTTCTAACTTCATTGTTTTGCTCATTAAAAGTCTGTAATAATAAGTTGGCAACCAACTAAATTTCCTATGTGTTCATATTTATAGGAGGAATCAAAATGTCTGATTTAATTTTATCACGGGATGAATAAATTTGAATTTAATTCTAATTTTAGAATTTCCTTTAAATTAAAAATTTAAATTTAGTTATTTCACTCACGAAATATTCTTTCTCTATTAAGCATTAGAACATTTGTCTTTCTTGTTTCTTCTTAATCTTCGTTGCTTGAATTTTCCCTTTCATTTCCACTTGATTAGTCTCCAGATTATTAATGACTCTAATAATGTTGATCTCTTGCACTTTCTTCTTTTTAGTATATCTGCTTAAATTGATAATTTTCTTCTCTTTAACTTTGTTTTATATCTTTCATATAACTCTGTTACTATTCTTGAACTCTTCACTAATTTAAGTTTTCTTCAAATTGGCTTGCTTCTCTTTCTTTGAACTTCTAACTTTGCTCGTTTATTTTTTCCAGCTTCTATTATTATCTATCTTTCACTTAAAATGTTTATTGATTAAATTCTTAACTTCTAAATTAAGAAGAGAATTTATTCTAAATCTTTTACGAATTAAATTATTAAGTATCATTTTATATTTTTAATTCCTCATATTACTGAATAAAACTTTCGTTTTAAGAGTTATTTGAATATAACTCATCTTATATTTCTGAAAAATGACTTTCCTCAGTTTATTTTTCTTCATGAATATCCGATTAGCTTTCAAGCTTCTCAACAGCTTCTTTCTAGCTATCTTTTTTGATTTCTTTTTGCTAAATTTGAGTGTTAGAACTTTTGCTTTATGATTTAATAGTTTGCTGAGAAGTTTACTTCTATGCCGTTTCTTACTAAGGTTTGGGTTCTTTTGAATTTTACTCAAAAATTTTTTTTCAGTCTTCAGCTTAAATCATTGGTGTAACACATTCTTCATCTTCTTTTTGTGAATATCCAGAAGTGTATCTATTCGGTTAACCATCAAATTCTCTAAATATTTTGGTTTATTTTACTCCCTTATTTTGAATAACTAACTTATCTCTAGCTTTGCTTTACTTGTCTTTTTAGATGTCATTTTCTTCATCTGAATTGATTTAATGAATTATTAAAGGTGTATTTTGAAACATCTTTCCTGCATAATCGCTATCTTCTGATGAAGATTCCTATTCTTTTAAATCATAGTTCCTGGTATTCTTCATATAATCTAAGTGAGCTTCTTACATACTAAGCGGAAGAACTTAATCGCTTTACTCTTAATCTTTATATTCACTATATAAATGACTTGAAACTTAATTTTAAGTCCTATTTTCTTGTTTTTATTTCTTTTCCTTTTAAATTTTTTCTTTTTTCTAACTACTTTTTACCTCATTTTATTTCTATTCGTATGAAGTCTTCTTTGCTTCCTTTTGCTTTCCTTAAGTCTATATTCCTTCTTTTTAAGCATTTTTATTTAACTATTAAATCTCTGAATTTATCTATTTCTTGTAGTTTTTCTCTTGTTTATTTTCTAAACTTTTCTTCTCCGTTATTATTACATTTGTTTCTTTTACTTATTGCTTTTCAATCTTCTACACTTTTTTATTCTTGCTAGCTTAGTCAATTTATTTTTATATTTCCTTCTCACTTTTTTTAATTTATTTATTTTAGTTTACTTCTTCATCTGATTGATTATCTTGCTAATAGTCCTAACTTTCAAATTATAAAGTAAAAGTTTGCTTTTATGGTTAAAATGTTTCTACCCCTACATTAGAACTTTCTAAATACTGCTTTTTGCTCTTTTTAACAACTTAGATTTCTTAGCTATTTTCTGATATAATATTAGTTTCTTAAAATTGCTATTTTACAACCTTTTTACTTTTTATCTATTCTTCATTAATCTAAGTTTGCTAGGGGCGATAGTTATAGCTTTATTATTTAGTTATTTCTAGATTTTTTTAAGCTGTTTAATTTTTTCCTTAAGTCTTAGCTTATTTCTACATTTGTTAGGCTTAGTTTTGATTTCAATTAGGTAAAGCATTTTGATTAAACTACTAAGCATCTACTCTCTCTTCATTACTGAGTCTAGGTCTCTATTTAAATTACTAATACTAAGGCTAATTAAATACTTATTTACTCTAGAAATGTGTAGAAAATAATTTTGAATCAAGGGGAAAATATTAAACTGTTTTTCTCTCTATACTTTCATAGTTCGGTTAAAAATTTTCCTATTTCTCTGACTAAAGTTTTTATTTCGAATTAGGCTTTTCTGAGTATGTCTATCTTTATTTCTACTATTTCTTCTAGTTGCTTCTTTTATTCTCATTTTTATTTTCGTTTTTTTTCTTTTTCTAACTCCCTAAAGGTTCGCTGTATTATAACTACTACAAACCTCCTGATTTTTTCTACTTAGCAGTAGATTAAAAAGTAATCTATTAGTTTTCTTCCTAAGCTTGAAGTTCTTTCTCTTTAAGGATTGTTTCTTGCTGGCTCATTTCTGACTTAGATTCTTAAAGCTTAATTTTTACTTTTTTTCTTTCTTTCTTCTGTAATAAAAATAATTACTTTAGTACTCTAAGGCTCTTCATCCTATTTGGTAACTTCCTATATCTTTACTTCCCTTTCATCAACACAGTTTAGCATCCCCATTTTCCTTACTTTCTTAAACTATTAAAATCAGCAAAATAAACCATTTAAACTATAACTACCCCAATTTTAGTCCTTTCTCTCTATATGCTAATAAGTTAATTATCATACTCAACTTCATTGTAATAGCCAATTACCCCTTCTCAGCTAGTAATCTAAATAAAATAACTAAAATAAGAGCTGAAAGTAAAAGCTTAAGCACAAGGAACAAAGCAATTAAATACTTAAAGAAGCAGCTAACATAAGTAAGCTATCTTACTATAATGAGTCTAGAAGACACTTAGTAGCAATAAGAAAGTAAATGAACAAAATATTAATAGTAGCAAAAATTATGGCTAGCTGGATATAGAAAAGAGTGTTTTTGTAATATACACAGATCTATAAATAACATTCAATATTTATTGCATGATTTAAGAATATTCAAATATGTAAAAACTAAATTACCTACCTTTAAAACTCTCAGTGAGAAAATAAAAAAGACCCAGAAAAATGTGAGCTATAGACTAGAAAGGCATTAATTAGATTAGTAAAGCTTGTAAAATATACTGTCTTAATAGTGTTGTGTAATGGTAATAATATTATATAGTAAGGATAGAGTAGGATATGAATTAAATGATTAATAAATAAATATTAAGTTATAAAAGAGTGAATATGGGATAAAATAATGAAAAGTAGACAGAAGATAATTCAACTAATTAATAATAGAAATTACCTAAACCAAGTGCTATTGTAAATTTGGGAAAGATACGTATTTAACCTGTTCCTGGTTCAAGAGGAATTCGTAGTAGAAAGTAAGGACTTATTTCTGTTTACTGCGAAAAAAATAGGCAAATTTATGATATAAGGCTAACTCCTGGACTTACTGTAGGAGAGCTAAAGGAAATTTTAACAGCTAAAATAGATCAAAAAATATTTTCTAGACATGTTAAGCTTTATCTATCAGAACAAGAACTTCACAATACTATCAAGCTTTAAGATATTATTCAGAACAAAAATTTATTGAGAATGGAAATTATCGATCCATCTGATCATTCTGTCATGGAGCATAGCTTAATGAATATAGTTTTATAGTCATAGAAAGGAGAAGTCAGGTATTAATATAGAAAGAACGGACCAGTAAATCAAGTTAATAGAGCTATTATTAGTCCTACTAGCACTGTTCATAAAGAAGAACAGAGATTTGACTAACAAAACTAGAGATAAAACGGAAGATATACTCCTTAAAATAACTCTCAGCATTTAAATAATTCCTCAAGTGAATCTCATTCTAGCTATAGTGCTAATAGTGCACCTATTCAATTATTAAAACCTTGAGATATTGATTTGTCAGTCTATAAAGTCCCAGAGATAAGAATCTCCTCTAAACTATTAAGAAAAAACAAATAAGCATCAGTTAAATTATAGAATACATTGGACTACCACAGTTTTAACAACTAAAATTAAGTACTTTAGTAGGTAAAAAATAATAACTTTGTAATAGAAGAGATGGAAGAGGAAGAAACTGGAAAGAAATCATTTGTCTAGAAGAGCTGAAACTAATTAGTAATGTAACTTGAATGAACTTTATTGCTAAATATATTGTACTCATTTAACTATTTCTAACATCATATACCTAACTCTTTTTTCTATTACTCGCTAAATTCAATATCTTTCAATCTGTATTAATAAGCCTTTTAAATAGGTTTTAGAGTATAAGTTGCTATTAACGCTTTGAATTAAATGATTGAATGTTTATCGTTAGAAAGGCAAATTTATCCTTAAACAGACTATAATATTAATAAGGTATTTCAAGTGGCTAATTTATAAAATAGCATTCTAAAGTTCGATAGCTTATGAATGAATAAACGAAAATAAGATTAAAATCAGTTCAAAAAGAAATGAAAATAAATTCTAAATAAGTTGAATGCAAATCTTAGGTATATATGTTATAATAACTGCAAACATATTCCAACTTAAGAGCTAATTAAATCCATTTTCAAGATAAAAGTAATTCATAAATTAAATGAAATTATACATTTAATTAAGAAATAAACTCTTTCATTATGATTAACGATTGCTATTCAATTATTGCTATAGATCTAATATAAAAGGATATCATATCGAAGACTTTGAAAAAGTTCAAAAAGAAAAGAAAATTTTACGTTTCTTTGATTAAAACTGAAAAAAGAATCTAATTTAAGGTTTAATAATAAGAATAAAGCTACTAGCTGATTATACTTTTGCTAACTGTATAGCATTTCTATTTATTTCATTGTACTTGTACAATTTTAAAATCATTTTTTCCCTGAAAATTATACTGAAATTCTTAATAATTCAGAAGCTTTTTTATTTACAAAGCTTACCTCTTGCTCATAATGAAAATTTCGCTTATAATTTGCACCATTATTCTCACCTAATTTCTTAAAGTTAGGTTATTCTTTACTACTTCAATTCCTTTATGGAAAAGAATGAAAAAACCACTTAAATTAAAGAATATAGTAAGCTAGATTTACCTTTAGCATTTTATTCAATTTGATAGATCTTTTCTAATCTCTTCAACAGTATTCTCAGTTTCTCAATGAAGTGGTAATGTTCAAAGAGTAAGAGGATTTTATTAATAAAGCTTAATTTTGACTGTGAGGATTTTTCAATTAGGAATGGAGATTTAAGCTTTTTGTGAAATTTAACGCAAAAAGTAGCATCTAAGGTATTCAAATTTCAACAAGTTACTAAAGTAATTTAAGTTTTGAATTAAAGTAACGAATACTCTGTTTAATTAAGTAGTCTCATATAGAGACTCATCACTTACTGAAGATATATTTATAATCTAATTAAGCTTAATAAATTATAGTTGCTTTAGTAAGATAATAGTGGCTAATGGAATTTATGAGCTACACGTTTGGATATTTGGCTGTATAAGTATATTAGAAAACTTAAGATATTGTCAAAGTAAAATTGTTTGAAACCATAATTAAATTAAAATGCTAAGATACTGCTACTTTATTTTTATTCTTACTTGTATATTCTAGACTTTTACTGCTACTCGAACTTGGTGCTTGTCCAATTTATACAGGCCTTCTCCAGAAAGTAGTACTTGCTCAAGTTGTCCAGCAGGATCTGCTAATTGTGAGTATTGCTATTTAAACTAATAAGGTAAATGTGATATATGCTGGCCACCATCCTATGTCGAAGGTCCTAATTGTGTAACAAAGTGCTCCCCAAATTATTTCTATGATGAAAGATCTTTCGATTGTAACAAGTGCTAAAGCGGTACTTGCACTAACTGCAAAGTCAGTTCAGATTACTTAATCTGTAGTAACTGTAATGGCAGAGTAATTGCTGACACAAGTAGTACAGTAAAATGCACAAGTGATAGAGCTACTTCTGACAAAACTAGATGTAATGTCTTAGTTGCTAGTAATTAGCTATGATATTACTACGATTCTAATTATTGCATAAGCTGCGGAAATAGATTCATTCAATCAATCTATCAACCTTGCTACTAAACTTTATATACTCATAGGTCTCTTTATAAAACTAATCCCATCTTAAATGCACATAAACTATGCTCTTAAGGATGCTAAGAATGTAGAATTGTAAACAATGAGGAAAGTTGCGATTAATGCTGGAATCCAGATAGCTAAGGAACTACTTGGTTCTTGAAGTAAAACTATTGCGTTTCTTCATGTGGACTTAAATACTATTTAGACATTAACACTTATACTTGTAAACCATGTTCATCAAACTCAGATAATGACTGCTTAAACTGTATAAATATGAATGGTATTTGCTATTAGTGTGATAAATCTAATTGTGATTAGTGCTATTATGATGGCACATAAACTAAATGCGCTAAATGCACTTACAATGAAGCAACTGGCTAGAAATATTACATCTAGCTAGATGGAACTTGTGACGTTAAATGTAAAGCGGGTTAATACCTTAAGGGTAGAGAATGCAAAGCTTGCCCTTCTGGATTCTCTTGCATTAACTGCTATTATAGATAAACTGCTAGTTAATGCTATTCTTGCTAAGAATATTGCTCAATTTGCATTGAATCATCGAGTGTATAAGGAACCTCTGTTTGCATAAGAGGATCTGAACCTATATATTACGCAAATCAATTGGAAATTCCTTCAACTTCATGTTCAAATGCAGCAAGACCTATTATAAGAAAAACTGATTGAAGTTGCATTTCTGAGTCTTAATGCACCTAAAACTCTTACATAAAAAATTCCTAAGAATGTGTATAATGCTTTATATAAGATGTAAAAGGATGTACTGACTGTAGTCCAGATAACAAGTATTGCACTGCATGTGGAATAAATGGAACAACGACATACTTTTTAAGTGAAACTAGTTGTGTTTAAAACTGTGGTGTAAAATATGGAGCTATATAGTCGAATTCAAATAACTGTTTAAGTGCTTGCCCTTAATTTACTTACCTAACAACTCTTGCTGGATATCCATTCTGTAAGGACTGCAGTATTTATAATAATCTTCCTTAGTTCTGCACATCATGCTTAGTAATAAATAATGTAGCATCTTGCACTAAATGTGGAGTATCAGATGCTAATATAATTAGCTTTTTGTATACTAATGAGTGCTTATTTGAGTGTCCAACAGGAATGTATGGTGTTTTGTTGAATGCGGATTTGCCTAATGAAGAATATATCTGCTAGCCATGTACTTTTAAAAGTGATTAGTCATATTAAAATACAATTGATGAAAAATGTGGAAAGTGCTATAGTTTGCTATAATAGCTAGGCTTCTCATAAGTTGTCTTTTGTAGCGGGTGTAAATTAACTTAAGGCATATAGTACTATTGAGATTAAGCAAGCCTAACTTGTAAAACTGTTTGTCCTAATTATTATTACGAAAAAGTTGATAATGAAGGAATCGGAACTTGTCAAGCTTGTCCCAATACTTAAGGAATATAAAAATGTGCCCTTGATAGCAGTGGCAATATAGTACCTACTAAATGTGAGCTATACTAAGGGGTCAACTATTATTATAACTCTATAGATAAAGTATGTGCTAGCTAATGCCCGCAAGGCTATTATGAATTAAATAATGGATGAATATGTGCTGGCTGTGGATCCTAAATTAATGGTATTTCAAAAGCATGTCTTGATTGTGAGTATCAAATTGTAAATGGTGTAAAAACAGAAATTTTGCTCTGCCTTGCATGTGGATATCTACAAACAAGCCAAACATTTTTAGATACATCAAATAGAATATATGATTGTAGGACTTAGTGTAGTGATGGGTATTTCGGAATATGAAGTGCTTAGACCTTAACTGGAACATGCTAATAATGCATAACGGTTTTACCAGATACATGTGTCAAGTGTAACACTACTAATTCAGGATCAGTAATTTGCATATAATGCTAAGAAAATATGTACTTAGACACCAATTTCGCTTGTGTTGTGTAATGTGATTAAGGCAAGTACAAAATAGTAGAAAATTCAGTTAAAAAATGCAAATACTGTAGTAATATTGATAATACTTGGCAAGAGTGTGAGTTAAATGATTAACAAGTAGTTGTTGCTACGAAATGCAAATAGTCGACAACAAAAATATACTACCTGTTTGAAGGGAATTGCTATCAAAGCTGTCCAGCAAGAGCGTTCACTATTTCTCGTTTTGATAGTACATTGAATAAAGAAGTTCTTCAATGTGTCGCATGTGGAGATATTTCGTAATCTCAAGCAGTTTAATACTGCGATGAGTGCAGTTGGGATGGAGAAGCTATCTAAGTAACATGTTCTAAATGCATTGCAAAACCTTAATACTTATTAGTTCAAGATACAAATAAATGTGTCAACGATTGCACTACTTTTTAACTATCTCCTCCTTGCTATTACTCAGATACCAATTTTAATTGTATTGAGCATTAAGACGGAAATTGCACCAAATGTAATATGACTAACTGTTTATTATGCAAAACTGGCTTTTTAGCTTAGGAAAATGGTTGCGCTACTTCATGTAGTTCTGGATACTTCGAGAGAAATGGGTAATGTTTAAAATGTCCTCGCTATTGTGATAAATGCTAAGAAGAAACAACATGTTCTTCATGTAAAGCTGGCTATTATATAAAGAATAACATATGCTATCAAACTTGTCCACTTAGCACTTATCCAGATAATAGTGGAGTATATGGAACTTGCGAAAATTGCGTTATATAAAGCTGTGACGATTGTACTTCTAGAAAAGAATGCTTTAAATGCAAGCCTGATTTTTATTTCTTTGAAGGTAGCTGCTTACTTGGAAACCCTTGCTAAAAAAGTCAAAATTTAGATAAATCAATGAAGATTTGCTTACCTGAAATCTATAAATACTGCTGCACAAGAGATCTAAACTGCTTAGAATTCTAAGAAGGCAATGTAACTCGTTTTTCTGATGCTGATTGTGATAAATGGTTTGCTCCTAAACCAATTTATGCAACACTTAGTGCTAACTAAGATGATATTATAGTAACTTTCGATAGAAAAAGTGCATTTGAGGATGAAATCCATAATTGTTCTCTTTTATTTACTAACGATGAGTTAAAGAAGTTTTCTAATTAAACAGATATAATGAAATGCATATGAGCAAATTCTTTCACAAAGGTACTGATTCCCTTAGGTGAAGAGGCTAAACTAACTCGAGATTTGGAAATAAATTTTAAACCTAGTGTACTAAATAGCAGCCATATTTATGGAATTCCACAGTATGAAGATCTAAGTGTTAAGTTAACTCTTGAAGGTCCATTAATTTCTAGAGTAACTAATGTTCAAATACCTTAATATTTAGATTTTATAGTAACTGGACGCTTCGAAGTGCAAGCAAATGATCGCTTTCATTCTTCAGTAATATATCACTGAAACTTGTCGTTTTATAATGATGATGGTGTATAAAGACTATAAATTATCTATCCTTTAGACCACTTTTTTCCTGTGAAATATTCTGAAGAGAATTCTCATATTTTCGTTTACCCTTATTAATCTAAGAATAATGACCATATTGATCTAGAAGTCTTTATAGAAAACTGAAGCGATTTACCTGATAAATCTGCATACTATAGATAAACTATTCTTATATATGGATGGTAAGAAACTAGAATAGAATGAGAAGGATCAAATAATAGTGAATATTTAATATTCGCTAAATAAGGAGGCACTGTTAAAGCTAAAATATACGAACCTAATAATCCAGTCTAACCTTCTTACAAAATTTAATGACACTTTACAGAAACGACAGATCCAAAAGGAACTAATTAGTTGGACACTTAATTTCTCACTGACTCTGAGAATAGCACAACAATATAATTTTAGCCTGATACTCTAGTAATCGATGAAACATACTATCTATAAGTATATTTAGATATGTATAGAAACTCTACTTGTGTAATTCATGCTAAAGCATACGATTTAACTGCAATAATATCTAGCAGTAAGATAAGATAAATCAGTACTTCAGGAAAATTAACTTTAAGTGCTTCAAATAGTTTCGATCCATATGGCTCTACGTTAACTTATTATTGATAAAGTTAATTATATGAAGACATAGATGGAAACGCAATTGGAGAATATGACGATTAGACTTTATGTGAAGATAGAAAAAGTTCCGATTGCTATATAGATGGATAACTTCTATAATCAAACTCAACATATAAAGTAATAGTTTAAATTGGAGTTACTAGTGATAATAGAAAAAGCTCAGATTATATATGGTTGAAAGTAGAAAATGAAACTAATTATTTGTACATCAATATATAGACCAGTAATGGACTTTATTCCATTTTAAATCAAAATTAAATCATTAATATCATTGGCCAGGTAGAAAAGACAGAAAGCTAGCAAATTTATAAATGGTCTCTTTAAAAGGAACTCTAAAAACTGGATATAACTAACTATGTGTCAACTCCCATTGACTAATTAGTCATCTAACTAATTAGCCTGTTTGAATATGATCAGACTTATACTTTTACTCTTGAAGTAACTACGAACGGGAAGAAATATTACTCTTCTATAGCTTTGAAAGCAAATAGTCCTCCTGAAATTTCATTAGATGTTAGTCCAAAAAAAGGGAAAGGTTGGGAAACGCAATTCCAATTTGTGATTATTTCTTCTTATGATGAAGAGCAACATTATCCTCTATATTTCAAGTACTTTATACTAAATTATGACTATGAAGAGGTTTTAACTGAGCAAACTTTATTAACTACATATACTACCTTACTCAGGTCAGGCTCAAAAGCAAATACTTAAATGATTTAAGTAGGAGTAAGAGCGTTTGATATTTATGGTGCGAGTGGGCAAAAAAGTAAATAATAAGTCAGCATTGAAAGCTTGAAAAATGGCCTAACATTATAAGAATAACTGAATTTAATAAAAAATCCTGAATCATTAGGATTAACTGAGCTTTAAGTTTAGCAATATATATAAGACGTTGCAGACTAAGTTTAGTAGGGTGAAGGTAGTTTAGAAGCTAACTAAATAATAAATTTATTAGAATAAAGTGGAGATATTATCTCCGAAAATGAAATAGGAATTGCTTTGGACAACCATAAAATATTAAGCAGTCTTACTGGATAATTTCTAGTTGAAGGTATTGAATAAACTTCAAATTTAGTTTAAAACTAAATTCCAAAATATCAAACTGAGCCCTTTTAGTGGAAAGATCTCTAAAAGGTTGCGTAAATTGTTACCAATTATTTCAATGTATAGAAGCAATTAAATTAAACCTATTTAGCATCGAAGAGTAGAAGGCTATAAACCATTGATAATTAAAAATCTCTCTATAAAATTACTTAAAGTGCTTGCGTTTCGTATGCCTATGTCAATTATGTTCCAAATTTAAAATCGAAAACCTTAAAGTCTGATGGAGCTATTTGTGAAATAGGATAGATGGATCTAAGCACAATCTAAAAAGCATATATGATCGATGATATCCTTAGAGTAGAATTTATTTCTAATGATTACTAAAACGTTTTCAAAAGCTTAAAATGTATAACGTATGTAGTTTGTATTTATAACTTAAATCCTGTGAACAACACAGACAAAAATGTGACTAAATTTACATCAATTGACTTTTATTAAATATGCGAAGAGGACGATTCAGGCTAAGAAGTTTATACATCAGACTTTAAAAGGATAGAAAATTAAAATGTCTATTACCAATATGAAGTTACTATTGACTTAACGACAGATCAAAAGTTATATAATGATAACTTGCAATGCAATATATATTATCCTGATACTAATAAATGAAATAGCACTTCTTGTAAAGTTTCACTTAAAGCCAAAGACAATTTTGTTTGTCAGTGCAGCAAGTTTGGAATAGTATTCCTTTCTAATTATACTAATCTATTGCAAGAAGAAAAAGAGTCTTCAAATGAAGATGCTAAATATTATCACGCAATCATAATCCTTTCTGCGTATACTGGAGTCTTTATTTTTGCTTTACAATTAGTTGCGATTATTGAAAAAAAAAGAGTATAAAAGCTAATGTCAACATTTGCTATTTCTAAAGTCATAAAATCTGAGGATGTCAAGCACTAACAATAAATAACTAAGTTAACCTAAAGTGAATTTATAATTTCTTATTCCATGATTACTGGTCCTTTTTCAAAAACACCTAAGGTAGCAACAAATATTCTCATTTGAATCATGAACTGACTTATATGCGGCGTCCATTTGATAGCCACTGGATTATTATAATATATCGCTTGAGATAATTCCTCTAAACTCTTTTATGAGAAAGATAATAGCAATATTACCCTTACAGACTTTTTACTTTCATTGATTACCGCATTTTTTACAATTTGTTGGAGATTTGTCTTTCTCTCAATTTCCCTTTGCACTTCTATAGCTAATATTATTCTTGGCGTTTTTGCTTTTATTATCATAGGTGGTGCTATAGCTATTATAGCAGTAACTTTTGATTAAATGCCTCTGGATTACTTTAATCATTGGCTATTCACATGGATATTTGGCTTTATTCTAATTATTCTAATAATAGACCCCATAACCTTGGTTCTTTTTAATAAGCTACATAATATGAATATTGATAGCAACTTTAGGAGAGAATAACAAGTTCATGAGTTTGATTATCATGGAGGACCAACTAATTATACTGGAAGATCTTATGGATAAAGCACTGAAATGGATGCATATTGGAAATAATAGCCTTAAAAGTAGCAAAAACAATAAAAGTAGCAAAAGCAATAAAAGTAGCCTAAATAAAAATAGAAGTAACCCTTCAGTCTAAATAATTTCCTTGCTAATACTATTCAACAAAACTAGGAACCTTAAAAATAGAAAAAGAAAAGCGTAGATGATTAGAAGAATCACAAGGGGGAACAGAAGAAGAATTATGTGGTTAAAAACCAAGAATCTTACTTCCCTAATGTTATAGAAGGAGACACTACTTGGGCTATGTGATCTATTACTATATTAACTTAATTATCTTAGAATTAAAATATTTAATTATCACTTATAATTCTATCTATCATATAAATGAAAGTCCTATATTTTAGCTTCTATAAAGCTAAAACATAAAATAATTTAATCAGTAGCTTTCATAAAAATTCCCTTTTATAATAATTCTTCAATGGAAGGCTGATTCTTCAACTGAGCAACAAATTTGAATATGCTGATAACAGCTTCTATAATTAACTAAATTGGTAAATGAATATAAGAGGCTTTAACTAGGTATTATGATATAACTGGAGATATCTATTAAGTTTATAATTAGTAGAGTATCCTAGTATTATCATTATAACCTATTATTACTATTTAAATAAAATTACTTTAGCACTTACTTAATTGATATATTTCAATCTCTGCAAGTTTCTATCAAAGCTGCTTAAAATAAAGATATTAAGATTTAGATATCTATATTACAACTTAGTAGCAAAGTAGAAGTTTATTTTAATTATTATTACTTTATTATCCTAAGAAGATGTCTTAAATAAACCTTCTATGCTAAAGAACTTGCTAGAATAAGATTATAAACCTTAGGAATCATTTTAGTTCTAAGTAGTTAATATCTCAGAGTGATGAGGTATGTCAATAAATAAATACTTAGGCTTGTATTTTAGTTCTTTATAATGATTGATAAAATAAATAAGTTCTATTAAAGTAGGTAGACTCATTAATTATAATAAATGAGTATTAGTCTCTGATAGCTTAATATAAGAGACTATAGAAGATAATAAATAAAAGATTATCTAATGGCTATTTTTATTTCCTCATTTCTTTTGCTTTATATTATGTCTCATTCTATCAAATACATCCTGCTTAAAATATTTGACCAAATAGATTATTATTTTTCTTTTTGGAAGATTTATTTTATCTAGTAATTCTGAGTCTATTAAAACCTTTAAAATAATTGAGGACTTTTATTCTTAAGTTTGATTAAGCTTTGCAAACTTTAAAAACTAGTTAGATACTAGAGTCTCACTTCTTAACCTTTACCTAGGTTAAACCTCTTTGAGTTAATATAGTTAATAAGCTCCTTTTATTATGAGACTACTGTACTACTTTTATTCTTTATTCTTAGCTAGAAATAATTTATAAAGAGAGTAAAGTAATAAAGACAAATGAGTAAGCTCATATATAAATTAGCCTTTTTCAAGCATTTTATTCCACTATTATCTGTTATACTTATACCATTTAAAGATATATAGCTTATATATAAAAGACTGTGCATTTGTATTACTATCTTTAAATACTTTGCTTTAAGTTCTATTTTGGTGTTAGTAATATAAGACCCATGATTAAGTAAGATACAAATTTAAGTTCGTATTTCGTTCTTCAATTGCTTTTTTCATCTTCAGATTCTTCCTCTGATACTTCTTCTGATATTAAACTAGATTTCTATCTACTTGTTACTTTAGAAATTTCTTCGCTTGAATTATCTTAAATAGCTTATTTTATTACTTAGGCAAACCCAAATTACTCAATTTTCTTGGCTACTTCCTCGTTTTCTAAAGCTTTTCTACGTACCCTTCTTCTCTTTTAAGTCTAAGTAACCACCTCAGCTAAATAAACTTGAGTAGAGTCTTTTTCAATTCTCTTAATTTCTTATAAATAAAGTCCTCTAACTATAGATTTAACTTCTTAGTCAGCGTTGCAAGACTCCAAGAAGCTAATTTTTTTTTCTCACTTATGATAATTCTTAATATTTTATCCTATTATGATAGATGGAATTTTAAGCTTCAATAAATCGTTTGTTTTTAAGTAATTATACTCAAGACAGAACTCTGTGAAAGACTTTAAATTCATTTTAGGCTTGAAATTTTATTAATTAATCTTCGCTCTTTCTTTTAATGCCATTCATGAGTTTCTTAAATTTCGTTCTACTTTCTTTTTAGGGAAAAGTGCTCTTATTTATAAACTAGGGTAATCTTTACCTTCTACATGTGTGAATAATCTCTCGAACTCTTTAGGATATATATGTCTTAGAATAATTGCCAACTATTTAAATCCAATTCCTTCTTATCCTACACTCAAAATTAAATGTATTTGCTGTAGATTTTTTATCATATCATCGAAGTTTTTTTGCAAGATCTCTAGAATTTCGATATTATACTCCTCAGCAGCACATTCAGGCATTAAGTGATGGAGTTATTTAAAATCATTCAATATACTTTCAGGTATAATAGCCATATATTTTTCTTTAGGTATTATATTGAACCCTGTTTATACTAGAATCTTCGAGAATTACTACAAGACAAACGAACTATATTTTCCATTTATAGCGTTTAGCAAAATTCTCGATTTAACTGATTGTTTTTCTGTTACAGTCAATGAACAGTATAAAGACTGAAAATTTTTATTTGCGTTTATTTTATCAAATGATAGTTATTCGTCTAATATAACATCTGCAGAAGAAATGCCATAGTTTTAGCAAATTAAAATGATCAATTATTGGCACTATATACCTAATTCTGAGCTTTCTATGATCTTCATTCTCTTTAATTATTTTTCTGTTTTTTCCTAGATTTCTTAAATTAGCTTTTTAGCTTGAGTCTTTTTTTATTTTCCTTTATCTTGTGTAACTTGTTGCTTTACTTCTGGTGCAATTCTACCTTCTTCAAATCCCCCAGCTTGTCCTTAAATATAGCCAGCTTTTTTTCCATCATCATATCCTTTATCATACCCCTACTGATACGAAATCTGTTCTTTAATTTCTACATCCTATTAGTTTAAATAGATTTGTTTAGTTTAAGCTTCTGCATCATAAGTTTAAATTTTTTTAGGTGGTACTAAATTAATTCTCTTAGGTAAAGGAAGAACTATCGGTAATTTTTCTTATTTATAAATTATTCTGACTTTTCGTTTAGATAATTCATCAGCTAATGCTTTTTGAGCTTCTTCATCTTCAAGCTTAAATTGCTCATTTAAATCCTTTAAAATATGTATTTCAGGTTCTTCATCTTCCGCTTCCTGCTTTTTAGCCTTTTCTCTTTATTCTTTTTGATGCTACTCAAACTCTTATTTGATTTTTTCCTATTCCTTCATTTTCAGCATCTCTTCAACAGGCATTTCTTCTTATAAACTGATAATCTAATCCTCTAATCTTTTGTTTTTTGACTCTGCGTATTTTAATTTTTCTTTCAAGCTTTCTATTTGGTAAATAAACTCTTTCCTTTCCAATTTTCAATCATTCTCTTTATCCCTAAGCTAAATACCGCCATCAACTATTTTTTTAGTAAGCTCATCAGTTTTTTTTTTAAATTGTAGCACTCTTTCATGGATATGCTAATGAGCATATGCTTTTTCTAGATGAATCAGTCTATACATTTGCTTCTGCAGTTTTTCAAGAGC
Organism: Loxodes magnus; assembly: GCA_946699065.1. Classification (NCBI taxonomy): domain Eukaryota; phylum Ciliophora; class Karyorelictea; order Loxodida; family Loxodidae; genus Loxodes; species Loxodes magnus. The sequence goes on from CAMPDV010000101.1 coordinate 221,659, forward strand.
TATTCCACTCTCAATGCAAGTAATTCCTACTTAACGTACAAGTTCTCTTCCAGCAAGCGTTAATATCATTTTTAATCTATTAGCTTGCTCATTAAAAGTTAACTCATTAGTAACATGCATTTCGATTACTTATTCAAATCAAGAAATAAACTACACTAACTCATTTCTAGAAACAGGTGCCCCTAATGTCATAAATTTGCTATTTTCCTTTCTAAGAAGCTAGCTTATTTTTGGATCTTCTTACGGAAAGTCAAAATCTGTGTTATTTAATAGTTTCTTTTTGTATATCTGCTAAGCATGCTCTTCAATACAAAAATCCTTATGACACTAATAAGGATTTCCATCCATACTTACAGGTTAAGCTAATGAATCTGTAATCCCAACTAGTTTTTTAATTAAAGGTCACTCAGTAGGAAATTTTCACTTTTAAATAGGAATTTAAAAAACCTCATTGTATAATACCTTTTACTTCTAATTGCTTCTGATAGCATTCTCCATTTCTTCATCTTTAAGATCTTATTAAACATTACTATACTACCTAACATGCTTAGACTTTAAATGCGAAACATCTCTTGAATTAGAATGACCATCGATGAAAGAATGGTTCTTCAAATCAGGAAACTATCTATCAGTTTAAGATTTTCTGGGTAAAGACATTAAATAATATATACATAAAATACCTATTTTAATGCATCTATTTCTTATTACTTCAAACCTTACACTTTATCTTTAAATTACTCTCTTAGTCTTACTTTACTTATAGTTTAGGAAATTTGGAAACACCAGTAACTTACCTTGCTTAGATTTTAGTACCTTATGGTAAACTTTTTGAAGGTAGTTAAATTTAATTTCTTAAAGCTAAGTTACTTTCTATGTGTAGTTAAAATTGTCTCATAAGCTTCTCCTTTTAAGCTACACATATTAACTAGTCTAAGTATTTCCTTAAATCTCTCTAGTTAAACTTCAAATTTTGTACTTTTCGCTTACATTTTAGTGAATATTTTAGCTAATCAATTTGTTTCACTCAGTCTACAAATTTCTATTAATTAAAATATACTAGAGGATCATAAAATCTTTGGTAAAGAGAGTAAAGAGGATGAAACGGTAATTAATCAGTGATATTATAATAAACGAAGCTAAATGTAAATGATTAATGATAGAGTGAGGTACAAGAGGAGGTTAGATATGCATGCAGAGTAATAATAATCTAAGGACTATGTCTTATTTTCTTATTTCCTTGCTATCTCAAAGAAACTAATCCTTATTTAATTTATTTAGAGGAAGGGAAGAATAAGACGGTGATTAATGGTTATTTCAACTATAAGAAATAGATTTAGAGATAGAGATATAAGTTAAGTTAAATCAAACTAGCAATTAGTTAGTCGATATTATATATAACTACTAAATGCAGTTGCTTAAATTGATCGAAGCTCAAGTTTAGGAGTCTTGGTAGAGCTTAAATAAAACTGCTAGTTTAAATAGAATTAGCTTTTACTAGAAGATATTAGAATTTTATATAAATGAAGCATAAAAACAATAATTAAGAAGAAGAAAAAAATTGTTGAAACTACTAAGATAAAAATGGACTTAGGATTTTTAAAAATTGAACTGTGGATTCTTCTTAAAGCTAAAAGAACTTATATCAACTTTTACATTCTATTTCTGGAGCATGATCCTTTAATATAATTACTAATATATAAATGATCTGTTGGATATACTAAATCAATTTATAATATGCACAAAAAATATAAATGTAAAAATCAAAAGTATAAACTTTTAAAATAAGCTATGCTAATAAGTTTGAAAAGTACTGAAATATATTATTTAAGTTTTATATAACAAAGATAACTTTAACTTCAAATTTTTGTTTAGCAAATTGATTTGAATTTCATTATAATTTGCTAAAAATTATTATTATTATTATCAACTTAAAATTTAGTAAATATTTGCTTTCCTTTAAATTTCAACCAATTCCAACTATCCATTTTTTGTCTATCATGGGTTACTATATTATTTTTTATATGGACGGTTACCACTCACTCTCCATCTAATTAAGATCTATTCTGTTTACAATCTTATTTGTATCTATACGCTATTATAAAAAGTCTTGCTAATTCTCTTCAGATTTTTTATGTCCTCTTGTTTTTTGGGTCTTTTGCAACCAATGTAGAGTTTTATTAGATGTTGTATAGAATTGCAATAATGTACCTTTTTGTCTTCTTTTTTTGTTTCTATTTCGGAATAATTAAGTTAACAAATCTTTCTAATATTCTAGTTACCCCAGTTCTTTAAATTTCTGTTTAATCATTCATTTTATTAGTTTTATATCAGTCTTTATTCCTTCAGTAATTATTGGAACTTCCTAATCTAAAATGTATTAGGACTAAGGTACAATTATAGTTCTGTTAAGATTTTGTTTAACAAGTTATTGCCATAAATAATTAGTTTCAGAGGACAATGGTTCAATATGTGTAATCAGTTCTCTTATTCTGTCTGAAAGAATGTAAATTACCTCATCCTATTTGTTATAGATTTTTCTTCATTTTATCATATTATTAGATAAAAATTCCTTTTCTTGTTCTATGCTGAACTCCTTCCTTGATTCCTTATTTAAGTTTACCTTGAAACGATGAGAGAGGTTTCGGTAATTTCTGCTTTTTCTTATTTATAGTTTGGTATAACTAAGCAGTAATTTAATTACTCTATTTTCCGAGTTTTGTTCTGATTTATTTATTTTTAATTTTGTTTAAAAAAATAAATTTGATTCAAAGGAGAAACTCTTAGAAAGGCGATAATATAATCTATCAAGTATCTTACTCAACTTAATAAACGAAAATAATAATAGCATTAACTTGTAATGATAGTACTTTATTATTTAATTAAGCTTGCTCTTCTAATTTAATCTGGTATATAACTATAAAAATAAAAAGCAATCCACTATACCATAAACTTAAATTCTATTTATTTAATTTCACTGCATTATTTCTAGTCAGCTGTTATCTATTGATTTTTATATCTGGATCAACGAATAAATCTTGGAATGCATATAAGTAAAAAGTGTATTGTTTATTTGGATATTTTATCTATCGTAAAACTATCTGATTGAGATATAATCTATTAATTTATTGTATCTAGTTACTTATATTAGAAAGGGGCATTTATTTAATGCTAGCTTTGTTAAAACAGTTCAAATACATTAAAAATTTTAGGATAATAAAATGGAAAAAACCTGGGAATCTAAACCTTGAATTCTAACCTTAAAGATCAATCTTAAGTCTCAGTTAACTAACAAGAACCAAGAATTCAAAAAAGATAAATCTACTCCTGTTAAGGATTGGGAAATACGGAATTTCCTAGCAAACTGAAAAAGCTTGAGAAACCCCACGAGCAAGACATTATTTAGCTTTATTCATTAATTGAGAAAATGAATACTGAAATATAGATCCTGAAGGCGGAAAACTTGAATCTTCGGCTTCTTTTTTAAGATAGAAAAAAGGAAGATCAAGACTTGGTAAGTAAAGTTTAGTTTTAAATTGAAGCCTTAACTACCTAATTTGAACTATTAGAAAGAAACCTAGAAGCAAATCAATAGAAAATCAAAGAAGAAATTCGATTACCAATCAAAAAAAACTAACTTCAATCAGAAAAGATGGAAATTGAAAAAATATAAAAAGAATAAAAATTTTAATTCAAGCCCTTAATAAAACGTTGCTATTGTTGTCAAAAGGCTGGACATTTTTGGAGGTAATGTCCGAAGTGAAGAAGAGTGCTTGAGCAGCACCGTAAATAATTTGGAACATATTGAGGAGGCTATATTGTAACTACTTTGGAGGTATTTACAGAAAGAAGCTGATATTAGATGATTCAAGTGTGACACTAATCAAACAGGATCTTGGTAATTAATAGTAACAAAATAAATAGCTTTAAAAGGACAACAATGACCTTAGAATTTGTTTAGAGAAGCTGGAGAAAAATTACAAGAAGATGGAAAAACAATTCTATGAGCTTATTGAAGAGAAAGAAGAATTATCTCAGTTTGAAATTGATTCAGATGAAGACATGTACAGTTGAGTATTGAATATAAAAACTTTTATTGTCTTTAATTTGAGGAAACATTTCCTCTAATTAAAGATGACCCTAACCCTTATAGTTAAAATTAGTTAATTAAAACTTTTAGGATAGAAATTGCGCTTTATTACCTGTATAGTGTTCTGGATTTTAAATACAGTTATCTTCTTCATTTTTATTTTTTTCTGGTTTTCCTTTGCTTATAAGAAATCAAAGGAAAATGTGGACAAAATAATTTTTGATATTTAGGTGTTCTTCTAGTACAGGGAGTAAAATAGGAAATAGGATAAATAGGTGGTGTAACTAAGTGCTTTTATAAATAGCAAATAAGCTACTAGAGAGTGGCCAAGCATGAAAGCTGGAATTTTATATATACTTGATAAATAACAATAGAAGTAACTTTTTTCTTATTTAAATTAACAAATTTGCTTACAATGCCCATTTTTCCTTCGTTTTTACCATAAGCTTTCATTACAAAAACTAAACTCTCTAATCCTTTCTAAGAAGGTTTCAAGCTAAAAGAAGAAATCGCTCAGTACTGTAGTTTCATTCATATTTCAGCTTAATAGCAAAAAGTTGTTTAATGCTCAATTTATATAGTATCAATAAGAGCAATTTAAAATTAAGGTTATTCATTTATTTTTATCTGAGTTTTGCTATAAAAGTGATCAAGCAAGATATTTTAGTATTAAGATCTAGGATTTAATTAAAAATTTAAACTTTAGAGATACATTCTTTATCTCTTAACTTTCAGTCTGTAAAGCTAGCTTTAGATTATTAATCGGGCTTTGTCTCAGAATTGAGAAATAAAGCTTTACTTTGACTTAGCATTTTTCTATTTATAAAATTGAATTATTAAGGAAAATAAAATATGGATGTCGGCATTGGTCGTGAGAACTAGTAGGTAATCTTGTGTGTTATACTGTATCTCGAGTAAACTCGCACTAGATGCCACCACAAAGAAGGATGAAAAAACTCGGAAGAGACAAGTTTAACTTGCCCGAGGTTCTCGCTTGTAGTATGAACGTTTGACTAACGGGCCATCTAATATCCTTAATTACTAATTCTTATTTGGATTTTATTCAAGAAGACTGGAGTATTTAGTTCAAAAATCAAGAATAATCTTTAATAAGCAGATTCTCCATTTGGAGAAGTTGACTTGATTCATTGGACGGGTAAAAGACAACAAGAAGTTTGAGAATATTTTTTCAATATTCGTATTAATACTGAAAGAGCCATACATCAATAAGAGGCTAACGATTTATAGACAGATTAATTAATTTCTTTAAGAATAGAAATGATTAACTTAAATAATCAAAAAATGAAAGAAAAATTTTAATTGTCTGATTAAACTTATAAACCTAAGATAGGATTATATTTATATCCAAAATCCTGAATTCAAAGTATTTAAACAGTTACCTCTATTCTTAGCAAGGCTTGATATCTATTATTATGAAGTAAGTGTATGGGGATCTCTACTAGCAGAAAATAACCAGCAGAATTTATCCATTATTTTCAATAAGAAGCGTCTAGAGTAATTAGCATGGTAGTAATATAACTATCCTAAAATATTCCAATAGTAGATAAAAACGAAGTAAATTGAAAAGATAAAAAGCAAACTAAATTACTATCAAAAAACCAAAAAAGTATAAGCAATAAATAAGAATTATTAGTTCTATAAAAAACAGACCTAATATTCCTGTCTATTTAATTATAAGCTATTCTAGAAAATTAAATATTATGCAAAAGATCAAATTTCTTTATAACAAGAAAAATGTGTAAAAAGAAACAAAAAATATTAAAGTAGAATTTTAAAAAAGATCGAAGAAAAAAATTTAAGCATTATTATAAGAAACAAAATTGAAAACAATACACTGAGAAGTTAAAAATCTAAAAAGGCCAAAAACGTTTTAAATAAAAAGAGCTAATAAGTATTAGAAATCTTTATAAAGAAACTAAAAAACTAAAAAATATTAAAGATCAAATAACTTGAAAATAAGCGTATTATTAAACTTAATTACATCAATGAAGTAAATATAAATAATCAAAATGAAAACAAAAAAGATTAAAGAAATAAAAAGTGAATAAAAAGGATATATGAAGCAAACTAGCAAATTATGATGTAAATCATTTTTAATTTAGAAAAGGTATACAATTTGTAATCTTCGAAGGCATTATCTTGATTTAGTCATATTCTAAATAATATTTTAATTAATTGGTTTATTAGCTTTAAGAATATAAATTTACAGTTCCTTTTCATAATTAAAAAATGAATTTACTTTAATATTTTCTGCTTTATTGATATAAGATAAATTTTTGCTTCTCTTAATTTTTATTGTGAAGAATATAGTTTTGAAAGAATTAAAAAATAATAGAAAGAATTAAGATTAGCTAATAAAGGTAATAGATGTGAGATTAAGCTTATAAAGTAAGATACTTAAGTTAGGGATTAATTTAATAATTTAAATAGGGAGGAAAAATTCCCCAACTGAGATTAACTTAAACTCTGTTATTAGAAAGTACCCCTGGAGCGATGATCTGAGCAAGAATCTGGATAGGAGTGAAGGAGGAAGAACCGGGGGCATCAAGTAGCATTAAATGAAAGATACCAAAAGTTAGGTCTCATAGAAATCACTCCGATCAGGTTCTATTAGAAGACATGATTTCCAAGGGAGTGATAACCCTGAGGTAACTCATAATGAGAAATTTTTCAATTTTAAAAGTTTAATTAAAAATATCTGTGTACCAACGAGGCACTACGTGCTTTATAATCCAATTTAATCAATTAATTAATTATAAACTAAATGTAAAAAAAGAGTTTAGCATTCTCTGGGATCTCAGCCAGGTATTTGCTGTCATTTTTTTAACGAGGATGGATACTACGACCTTCTTGATTAAGTGGAAGGTAATCACTGTTGATTCTCAGTCTATCCAACAAATATTTTTCTCTTATAAATTCCATTTGATGTAATTCAAAGTTTGCTAATTTAAATTCATGTTCTGTTTTGTTCTTTTTCGTTCAATTTTTTCAAGCTATACATTTCCTTAATAAATGAAATCTTGATTTGCAGTATCAACATTGTTTAAGTTCTTATCTTGACTAATTTTTTATAAATATCCTGTTTTCTATCTTTTCTAATCTTTTTATTATATTCTGATCTTAAATTTCTAATTATGAGATTTCTTCTTTTTTTATTTAAGTTGGAGTTTTTTTTAATTCCATTATTTGATTATTGGGTAAGTTTGATTAATATTATCTTCATAATTATTCTTCTGTTATTAATTAATTTTATATTAGTTATTTTCTTAAAATTTTTTATTCATTATCCTGAAAGTCAATATTACTCGTAAGTTCTCTTATTTATATGCTTTGGTTATATATGGTTTCTTCGTATCGGTAAATTTATTTTTTCATTTACTCGACTTAATTCCAGAGCTTTTAATATGGGTCATTTTTTTATTCTTCTACTTATTACATTCCAACCATCACTTTACCTTTGGAAGAAGAACTAGAATCTGATACAGTCATCTACTTTTATTTTTCTTTACCTACCTTTCTTTTGGTTTTTCTATTTTAATTTCTAGAAAGGCAAATCAACTATTCCATTTTAACCGAGTAATTTTCCATTTTTTTTATAATCCAATTAATTTATAGTGTAATTTTTGAAATTTTTTAGCTTTAGATCATTTTTTATAATAGATTTCTACTTACTAAATCATATTTAAGCTATTTATCAAATACCTAAATAAAATAAATTATAAAATAAACATAGTCACTAATGATAAAAACGAAGACTAATTAAAAGTAAGATTGTAAAAGTAACATTAAATAAAAGTAAAATAAATAAAATTTAAAACTTATTTAGATTTGCTTAAGGCTATTTAATATAAACAGAGTACTAAATATAGTGAGTAGCTTCTAAATAAAATTTCTTATATGTTATAAAATTTAATGCTATAAAGACTGATTATTTTAATTAGACTTATAATCAGTTTTATCTTTCCATATTTTTTTGGCATTTTTAGTAGAAAAAAAATTACAAAATTAGTAAAAAAAAATTTTTGCAGAGTTGTAACTAAAAAATATTATAAACGATGGCTATTGATTAAGAGCTGTAAATAACTAGTTTAATACTTAAATATTCCTCTCAATCAAAATCTTCTGAAATGCTAATCTAATTATTTAAAATTATAAATATGGAAAAATAAATTTGATCGTTTCAAAAACTTTATGTTATAAAAAAGAGCAATTTGAATATCTTCGAAACTTTAACTAAGAGAATGAATAAAGTATTGGATCAGTAAACAAAAAAGTAGTAATATCAAAGAGAGATTAGAAAAAATAAATACAGAAGATTTAGAAATTTATATAAAAGGGAAGAAAATAAAGAAAGCAAAGAACTAACTTATTATAAATTCATAGCATTTTTGTAAGATAGTTCATATCTATAATTAGCAAACTAGTATTATTAAATATGCTAGATTAAATAAATAAAATAAAACAATAATTGGCTAAGTAATTTATTTATATCTAATATTTAAGCTAAGATATTAAATGGTTTTAAGTTGGCAAAAGTTTATAAAATAGATAGTAAAAGCGTATAACTAAAATAGGGAATAATGAAAAGAAGATAGAATATTGTAAGTAAGGTATAAATTAATCATTATTTTAATGTTAAGTTTGATATCAAAAATAGGTTATAAGTTAGTTTATTGACTTCTTTCAAATAATATATTTAAGGCTAGTTTTTTCAAATTATTTAATAAAAAAGGCTTCGAAGATGGATAAGGATTATGTTATATAAGCTTCTGAGTTGCTAAAGTAATCAGAGATTGCTAAAGGTGGATTTGGAATAGTATACAAGGGATAATGGTAAGGAGGAATAGATGTGGTGATCAAGGAGTTGTACAATCAGAAAATGTCTTAGTAAACTTTAAAAGAGTTTGAATAGGAAATCATCATAGCAAGGAAAATGAAGCATCCTAACATAGTAGTGCTATACGGATATTGTGTTGATCCTTTGAGTTTAGTGATGGAATATTTACCATTAACGTTGTATCTGTTATTACATTAGGAGAGTGAAATATCTTGATAGATAAGATACAAGATAAGTCTGGACATAGTCTTTGGATTAGAATACTTGCATGAAAAGAATATAATTCATAGGGATTTAACAAGTAATAACGTCTTATTGGACAGTAACATGAGAGCAAAAATAACGGATTTCGGGTTATCAAGAATAAAGTAAGAATCAAAATTAAAAGAATCAAATTTAAGATTGGGAAATTTAAGTTGGATGTCTCCTGAGATCTTGTGTCAGAGGCCAATTTTCAACTAGAAATCGGATATATATGCATTAGGTATGATTTTATGGGAGATAGCGTCAAGAAGGATTCCATACTAAGATACTGAAGATCAGTTAATCTAAGAAGGAGTGAAATAGGGTTAAAGGGAAACGATACCTAAGGACTGTCCTGAAGAGTTTAAGGCTTTAATAGAAGGATGCTGAAGATAATTAGCTAGCGAAAGAATGAATTTGTCAAGCATTAAGACAACGTTACAAAATTTAAAATAAAAGGAAAATGAAACAGAAAGTAGTATACAATCTTTATCTTAAGCAATGAGTCAAGAAAGAAAACTGAAATAATTCTAAATAAAAGAAGAAATAAAAGAAGAAGGACAAAACTAAAATCAATTTATTTAATCTTAAGATAGCGACTAAGGTAATTAATATAATATAAATGTAGATCGAATATTAAAAGGACATGAAGAACTTGTTTACTCTGTATGCATTTCAGTTGACAACAAATGAATAGTGTCAGGAAGTAGTGATGGAACAGTAAAGATATGAGAATTTGAAAATGGAACTTGCTTGAAGACTTTGAAAGGACATTAGGACTAAGTTTAATCTGTATGTCTCTCAGTTGACAAAAAGTGAATAATATCAGGAAGTGACGATGAAACAGTAAAAATCTGGAATTTCGAGAAAGGAATTTGTAAGAAGACTTTGAAAGGACACGAAGGTTTTGTTTTTTCTGTATGTATCTCATTAGACAATAAATGAATAGTATCAGGAAGTCTTGACACGACAGTTATTATCTGGAATTTCGAAAGTGGAACCTGTAAGAAAACTTTGGAAGGACACGAGGATTGAATTTAATCTGTGTGTCTCTCAATTGACAATAAATGAATAGTATCAGGAAGTGGCGATTAAACGATAAAGATCTGGGACCTAAAGGTTGGAACTTGTAAGATGACTATGTAAGGGCACGAGGGTTTTGTTTACTCTGTATGCATTTCAGTTGACAACAAATGAATAGTATCAGGAAGTGGTGATGAGACAATAAAGATCTGGGAATTTGAAAGTGGAACTTGCTTGAAGACTTTGGAAGGACACTTGGACTAAGTTTTTTCTGTTTGCCTCTTTAATGAATCAAATTATATAATATCAGGTTCATAGGATAAAACAATTAAAATATGAGATTTTAAGACATCTTAGTGTGTAAAAACATTTGTGGGACATACGGAATGTGTGAATTCCGTGGTTTTGAGTGCTGACAATAGATGGATAGTATCGGGAGGAAATGATAATACGGTGAGAGTGATGGCGGTATAAAAGCATTTGAGCAATAAAAATAAAATAGAGGCAATGGATTAATAATAGGTAAAGTAGAAAATAGTTAAAAGTGTAAAAAAGAAATGAGAGACTTTAATGAATTATATTTGAATATTCTATATAGAGCTAATTATTAATTAAAAGTAAGTATACTAAAAATAAAATATAAAAGCTATTTACTAAAAGATAAAAAAAGATAAAATTAAATATATTATTTTTAACAATACTATAAGCTGTAAAAGATAAAGAAATTCAGAATTAAAAAAAGGATTAAAAATTAGTGCCTCCTGTTTGCAGAAACTGATCAGCAGAATATCCACGTTATGCCTGTCAAGAGGCTATTCAGAGAATGCAGTACGGCGAAAGTTAGGTTGTCATATAACTCTAAAAATTAATAATTAATCTTAACACTTATATTTTTAAAATAAACTTCTTAGCTAAGCTTTGATAAATAATTTTATTTTTCCGTTTATTTAACTAAACTTAATAACTATTTTTACTTTTTAAATTTCCTTTACCCTAATACTAAAAGCTAAAACTCATTTTAATTTATTTAACTTAAAATATTTTTCATCTAAAAGCTTTTATAAAATCTAAATTTACTCTTTTGATTTCTTTCGTACATAATTAAGCTTCTCTATTTTAAATTTTATTGATAGTTTTACATTTAAAAAGCAGGAGTTTTTATAAGAATTCCTTTAAAATAATTCTCTTTGCTTATTTAATTCTAGAATCCTTTACTTCATTTTTAACTTGAGAAATAACTTGTATCTGCCTTTTTTTATATTGAATACTTTGAAATTATTTCTCAGAAATTAAAAGATTTAGCGTTATAACCTTTAAATAGAATTATACTTAATTTGGTAATGATTTATATAAGTTACTCTCAATTTTAAAACTTCCTCTCTATGGTTTCCTCTGCAATAGTGCTTAGAACGCTACAGTTTGCAAACTATAATCCATAATTCTAATACATTTAATCTCAATCTCTCTACTTTATTTATTATTAAATATACTTACTTGCATTTATTCACTATTATTGGCTTCTTTGTTGCTTATTAATTTCGATATGTTCCATCTTTTCATTACATAATCATTACTTTAGTTATTATACCAAAAATGCCCATTACCTGATATCAGCCACTTGTTATCCTTCGAAATATCTAAACTACCTACGCAATCCGAATGGCCTCTCAGTGTGCATAAGCACTAACCTGTTTAACTGCTCCATATTTTAATCGTCTTATCTTAACTCCCCGATATTATATATCTATCATTAGCACTTATTTTAACACTATGCACTGAATCTGAATGTCCTTCTAGAGTGTGAGTACACTAACTAGTTTAAATACTCCATATTTTGATAGTTTTATCATTACTGCCTGTTACTATTCATTTATTGTCACTCGATATTACTACAGAATATACATTACTTGTATGTCCCTCCAAAGTACTTTTTAACTGATTATATCTTAAATCCCATATCTTTATTGTTTTATCACCACTACTTGATACTATTCATTAAATGTTACTCGATAAAGCTATTGAAGTTACACGAAATGTATGACCAATCAAATTATTTTTTAGCTAACCAGTCATTAAATCCCATATCTTTATCATTTAATCTTCACTTCCCGATACTATTCATTTATTGTCCTTTGATATAACTACAGATCTAATATAATCCTAGTGTCCTATCAAAGTATTAATCAATTAATTAGATGCTGAATCCCATATCTTTATTGTTTTATCATTACTTCCAGATAATATTCATTTATTGTCAATTGATATATCTACAGATCTTACAGCCTCAGAATGACTTTTCAAAGTACTCCTTACCTATCCAGTCATCAAGTCCCAAATCTTTATTGTCGTATCATCACTACCTGAGATTATTCACTTATTATCCTTTGATATAACTACTGTTGTTACATAACTCTAGTGACCATATAAGCAGAAAGGCTCCTCAGTTGTGACGTTATTAAAATTGGCGTTGTTAAGATTGCAGCTAAAGAACTTAGTGTTTCTTAGGTTGCAAAATTGAAGATTTGAATTACTGAAATCACATTATTAAAATGTCGCATCTGACAAGTCTGCATTAGAAATTTTAATTCCTTGGAAGTTAATCTTCACAAACTTACACCTCATATAGTTCATTAACGTTATAGCATTAGCAGATGATTAAATCAAATTTTCATTTCCCTTTGATAATAATGTCAGTTTTAATAAAACTTACTCTAAGTTTTAATCCTAAATTTAGCTAAGTTACTATAGAGATTTTTCATTTTTATTGATTGATTCTAAATTCAAAGGATTGTTAAGCATATTCTCAGAATTTACTTCTTATTCCTTTAACTAATTTAGAAGTTGAATTAGTTCTAGTTTGTTGATACTCTCCAAATTGAAAACTTTTTAAATTTACGTTTAAGAGTTAAGCTCTTTCATTTATAGTGAAGGTACTGCCTATTAAACTTAGAGGTTATTTAGATTGTTTTGATTAGTCTACGTGGTTTTCTTTGCTTACCCATTATTTTTTTCAAAAAAGCCATCAAATGGTTCCAATGCTTACTATTACTTAAAATACGTTTTTATCATACTAGCTACATTTGCTTTATTCAACTGTTAAACTATAGACTATGCTTATAAATAAATAAGCACGTTAAAAGCCTATTACTGCAAATATTTATTGAACTTCTATATATCTATTTACATTTACTCTTCTTACTGATATGCTTATATCTGATCTAGCAACTAATTTAGCTAAATCTATAGCTCAATTAGTACTTTCTCTATCTCAATCTTTTATTTCACATTTTCGTATTTGATTTTGCTTTACATACTTACCCTGCTATACAACTGATTTATCTAATTAATCAATTCCGTAGACTTTTGAAGCTTTTATTTATATGAAGATACTAAACCCTGTATCAAAGCTTAAAATAGCTCTTTAAAAGCTTCCTTAAACATATTTTATACCTCATTTATGCTTACAACTAAATGCTAAAGCTGCTTCTAGTTGCTCTCATATTGCCTTTTTAAACTCTAAATGCTCCTATCAGAGGAAATATTTAGTTGTATTTCATTTATATCTCTCTGTATACTACTATAATCATTAAAAGTTTTGAATGTTTCAGGTTTAGTTTCGAAGGTTCTACTATGGATAGTACAAACTATTTTCCTATAAGCCTGGTAAAAATCTTAGAGACACTACATACAAACTAAGCAATCACATGGTAATTATTTAGCTACTCTTGCTTTTTAGTCATATTCCTTTTTACACCAGAAGCAATATCTACTATCCATTTTTTAATCAATATAAACTACACTAGTGCTATTATAGTTAAAATGAAATAGCATCAAGTAATGAAAGTGATTTAAAAGCATTAAGGCTTAAATATCAAACTTTAACAAAATCTACAATTTCCTTGAACTAAAATACTTAAATTAGAATAAAAAGGAATATACTCTCCAAATAATCTCAACCTTTAGGTTTAAGCTAATTCTTATAGTTTTCACTATGAACTACACAGTTTCATTAATCTGTCTGTATATGTGGAAAAAAACAAGTGTAAACATATCTTTGGATGTGTCTACTATTAAGATATTGTTAGTAATCTTTCTGATAAAATTCCTGAAATAAACTTGGAAAGATTGATTACTTATTACCAATTATATTTGAACCATAAATTTACTTATAAGCAACAATCAGAAATAAACATACAAATCAGCATTTTTACAGTTATTGCAAGTAAAAGGCAATTACTATTCATAAAATATGAATGTCGGCCGCGTTCAAGAGAACTAGTAGATAATCTGGTTCAGCGTATACTGCACTGAGATTAATCTACGTAATATACCGCCACGGTGAAGGATGGAAAAGCTCGGAAAAGATAAAAAAAACTTGTCCGAGGGCTCTCTCTAGCAGTATGAACGTTTGATTGACGGATCTACTAATGACTTAATTAGAAATTCTTATTTAAATCTTTTTCAAGAAGAATGGAGTCTTTGGTTCAAAATCCAAAAATAATTTGTAATAAACAGATTTACCATTTGGAGAAACTTACATGACTCATTGGACGATAGAATGACAACAAAAAGTACGAGAAAACTTTTTCAATATTAACATTAATAATTGAAAGAGCTGCGCGCCAACAAAGAGCTACTCACTCTAAAATATTATTTATCATTTATTTGGAAAAGGTACACAAAGATAATTAGAGGCAAGAAAGAAAAAAACAAATATAGAATTGATAACAAGAAGAAGGGAAGAAGCAAGGGGAGAAAAGAGATATGACGTTTATAAACTTAGATAAAATGAAATATCTGATTTAAATCAGAATCTTAATATAATAACTATTAGTAAAATAGATGAATTAATAAGTAATAGATGTATTTAGAAACCATTCTTATTGAATAGCTTTATAAAATAATACGCTTAAACTTATACTTTAAGAAGTTTAACTATTGCTATAGAAATTTTAGCTTATTAATAGATACTCTATAATATTTCAATTTTCTTATCCTTTCAACAATTTTCTCTTTAATATACTGTTATGAAGTTTAATTCTTAGGATATGAAGAGCTTAATTTAAATCTAATCCTCTTCATGCGTTTAAGAATATTTAATTAGAGACCGAATATTTCAAGTTAGCACTATATTTAGGAGTATACTATAAATTAATTAGCAAGTATAGTATTAATATACGCTGCTTTTATTAATATCCTACATTAGTTATTCCATTAACTTTATATTAAGATAACATTTGAAGTTTAAACGAACTATTTGAAGTTTGCTATTTGTGTTTATCTTCTAATATATCTCTTTTATCTAGACTTGTTTAAGTAAACTGTATTTATGCTTTTTCCTTTTAAGCTAAACTAATTATATATATATCCATGTAATATTTTCCTAGTAGCCTTAGCATTGAAATATCAGTTGTTCACAATATAAATATTATGTCTTATATTACTATTAATAATTAGATTTATTGGATAATAGAGAAATGACTGTACTTGTCAGAAAAGAGATAGAAATGATAAGATAAAGCTAAAGTAATAATCTACTATAGTGAATCTAATTAAGCTCTAAGCTTATTCTTTTACATTGCATTATTAAAGTTATTCTTTCTAACCTATCTTTTTACCCTGCTTCAGCTTGTCTCTTATAAAGTCATTATAGATTCTTCAAAATGCTTTGGCTAAGATCGCATAAAAGATTTAGGATAGAGTAAGTTTATAATAGACAAAGAGGCAACTTAGTTGATTGAGGTATAAAAAGTATTTGAGTTAGATAATTAGAAGAGAGTTGAGCGTTGACTAGATAAATGAGTCTAGTAGTGTAGTAAAGAACTAAGATTTTAGTATAAATAAATAGTAAAATATTTAAATGAGTTATAAGGAGAATCTTCGCTATGTAATAGCAAAGCAGAAGGTAAACGAACTATTTTTAAGGTGAATCTCTCAGAGTCAAACTACAACGCTTATTAACCAACTTATACGTGATATTAAATTAAACGATGTCAATAATATCGCTTTTCCTCAACCTGACTTTACAAGACCTAGTTTAAAAACTTCAGGAAGGCTGAGTGTTCCTGCTTCTCCTCCTAGATAGTCAATAGATAAGTGGTAAGGAGATTAATCACCTAAGCTTAGATAATCCTAGATTAATAGTTCTCCTTAATTTAGTCCTAGAAGGTCTATGGTTGCTAGCGAGATTGGTTCCTTAAAGAAGCAAATTCCTTAGTTTTTTTTTCCTAATGGAAAACCTTTGGAAAATGAAATTTAGGAGTAATATAACTTTAAAATTGATGAAGCCTTTAATCAAAATAATGAGTTCGATGTAAATCAATTTTTAGATGTGACGGTAGGGATTTGCGAATTTCCAAGATTGCTAAACACAATTCTCTTTAATAAAATAGCTAAAGGAGCAAGCAAGATTACTAAACTAAAGTTTAAAGAATACTGGTTAAAGGAATTAAGCCAAAGCTCTAAGCAGAAACGATTTTTCAACGTATTAAGAACTGGGGATTAGATCGCTGTGGAGGATTGAAAGCCAATCTTAAAGATTTTATTAGAGACACATTAAGGCCTAGAATTTCTAAAAGCAACGCCTGAGTTTTAAGAAAGATACGCTGATACAGTAATCGAGAGAATTTACTTTGGAGTGGATTCTAATGATGACAGAAAAATTTCGTTTAGAGACTTTAAGCAAAGCAATTTAATGGAAATTTTATATTTGCTAGATAAGGAAGATGACATTAACAAAATAAGGGACTATTTCTCCTATGAACACTTTTATGTTCTTTATTGCCGCTTTTGAGAATTAGATAATGATCATGATTTTTGAATAGATAAAGAAGACTTCAGTAGATATGAATCTCATTCGTTGTCAAGAAAAGCCGTTGACCGCATATTCGCTCAAATTCCAAGGAAATTTAGATTAGGAAAACCAAACCAAATGAGCTATGATGATTTTATTTGGTTTATGTTATGTGAGGAAGACAAAACAACAGTCAGAAGCTTGGAATACTGATTCAAAGTATGCGATCTAGACGATAACGGTATAATAACAGCACATGAAATGAAATTTTTTTACGAAGAGTAATAATAAAGACTTGACTATTTAAGCCACGAAGTAGTTTAATTTAATGATGTTCTTTGCTAAATGTAAGTGCTAAATATAGGTATGACATGATAAAGCCAGCAAAAGAAAATCAGTTTAATCTTGAAGATTTCCTAAATTAGAAAGTATAAGCAGGTACTTTCTTTAACTGTCTTCTTAACTTGAACAAGTTCATTAACTATGAACAAAGAGATCCTTTCTAACAAAAGCATGAGCAAACAGAATTCCCAGAATTTTCTGAATGGGATAGATTTGCTCAATAGGAATATATAAGACTTGCAATGGAGGAAGAAAATGAAGAAGTGTTAGATGGCATAGATGCTTGGGACTCTGATCAAGAAAATTGAACAAGAAATATTTCATTTGTCTATCTTTTCGTTTTATTATTTTATAAGCATAAATTAGCTCAATCAACTTCACTTACTCACTACAAAATCTAATCAAAGCAATCAATAAAGATATTATACTATAGCTTTGAAATTACAGGCAAATAGCATTATGAATTTAAATATTTAACGGATAGAAATTTTGTCATTAGTAAGTCATACAAAATTATCATTCTTTAGCAAATGCTTAGTTTTATTACCCTTTACACTTTTGTCTTAACCTTAATTGAGATCGTTTTCTTCTTTAGAAGTGTTTTCATTTTGGATGCTAGAAAGTTGTTTATTCATCTCCTTCTTTATTATTATTCCAGCTGTAATAAGTAAAATTATAGCTAAGATACTTCCTAGTATCATATAGTAAGACATTCATCTATCTTTACTTAATTTATCATAACAAGCAGAGCTTAGGCATTCTAAAGTACTTCCTACATAAACTCAAGTTAAAATATGTGGAATACATCCTAAAAGAGAAATAGAGTTCTAGTACAGTGATATAGATAATGATCCAATGAAGTAATTGGAAAGAGTATTAGGAACACCAGGTGCCAGTCTTAGTAGCAGAACTATTTTAATGGATTTTGTTTTCATAATTTAATCTACTTACTTTAAAAGAGAGTACCTCTGTATCAATTTGGTTTTTATCCATTCACGAAGGAAAAATCTAGATATGAGATAGGATAAATTTGCTCCAATTAATGTGGCTAAACTGACTAAAGTAAAAGTGTATAAAACGCCTTAAACAAAATTGTCTTAGAAAAAAGGCCTTAGAATATATCCAGCTCCTATTTATAAATAAAGAACAGGAACTAGAATAATCATTGCAATTACGTAAATGAAACCAAAAAGAATTGTTATTTCTAGTAATGAGTAAGATTGAAGTCAGCTGAAAAAGCTTTAAATTAGTAGAGAAATATTTTCTTTGTACACTCCAGCAAAAACATAAAGAGCTATAATCAAAAGCAGAAATATGAGACCCTTGCTAATCTTTTTTCCTTCTTCTGGTGTTTATTCTTTTTTATTTTCCATTTTACCCAAGAAAAATATCTTAATCTGGATTAAAAGACAAAATATGTAATCGGATATGATTATCTTAGCTTTTATGCAAGTAAGATGTGTATTAGCTAATCATGCTTATATTACAGTAATCTTTTGAATTTAGTAATTGAATAGTCGAACCTGAACAGATTTAGGATGATAAGCATTTGAGAGATTATTGGATATTATTTTAACCAAAAAAATTAAATAAATTTATATATGAAATAGCATCTTTTAATCATGAGCAGCTAAAGCAACTCTTATCTTTATTTCCTTGTTGTGGTTCGTTCAAATTGATTGTTTCAGATTTATAGACTTCGTTAACGCTTTCGTTTTTTAAGGCTTATCTTGCAATTCGTAAAAAGGCTTCCTCCACATTGGTGTACTCCTTCGCATCAGTTTCTATAAAATCCATGTTATTATGGGATTTACATCACTAAATTGCTTTCGTTGAAGTAATTTTTCTCTCATTAACTTTGTCTTTCTTATTTCCTATAACGAAAAAGGGAAATTTATCTGGATTTTTTGGCGAAGCTTAGGTTAAGAATTCTTATTTCCAGTTTTCAAGATCATCAAAACTTTTATTTATCGAAATATCATAAACAAATACACAGCAATCAGCCCCACGGAAAAATGAAACTCCTAAAGAGTTGAATCTTTCTTATCCTGCAGTATCCCAAATATGAAGCACAATTTGCTAGCTATCAACTTAGACTTCCTTTATACAAAAATCAGGTCCAATAGTTGGCTTATACTGCGATATGACTCTCTTTTTGGTGAACTGTTGTATAAGACTAGTTTTACCTACATTAGAGTCCCCTAATAAAATAATTTTAACAATAGTTTTCTTAGGCTATTACTACATTAATATTATTAATACTTTTTATATATTTAATAGTTCTTTAAACCCTAAACATCTTGTTTAAGGAAACCCTTCTTTAGTATTTCTTATTGTTCTAGAATTTCCAGAAATACTCTTTTAGATCTTATTGCTTAAGCTTATAACCCTACAATTTTTTCTCTTAGCCAAGCTATGATTTTTAGCTTATATGTTGCATGATATTCACTTTTAATAGATTTTTTCTTCTTTATAATGCTAAAATTAATACTCTAAGCTTCTAAGGTAAATGTAACCAATATTTTCGAACATGGGACTTTAATTTTTTTGATAAACCCTTTTAATTTAAAGCTAGGTATTAGTATCAATTGCTAACTAACTCTAATTAAATGCTTTAGTCCTTGATACTCTTTTACTGTTTCTACTTTCAATATCATAAACAGCTAACTAAAATGAGGATTATAGTGGACTATATATTATATAATTAGACCATAATAGCTTTCTACTAGCCCAATATTTGCTCAAGCCTTTAATGATTATATATCATAATAAATCAATTCAAAGAAGCATATTAGCAAAGCTTCTGCAGTAAATATTGCAGATACAAAAAATAGCTTAAGAAAGGAACTTTTAAATACAGTTAGTCTTATAATAGCTTATAGATGAAATGCTTTTTTGGGTTCTAGAATTAATAGGGAAATAATTATATTATCCATAGCCTAAAGATACTAATATTATGATACTATGAAACTTAACTAGCAATATCTTTCTGCTTATAGCCTCGTGCAATATCATTAACTGTATTATTTGGTAAAAAAAGTAAATCAAATGAAAGTTTAAATAACAAAATAAGAACCTTAATTTTAGTATCTAAATACTAGATGAAATAAGCAAAAAACAAATGAAGCTTTAAGTCTGCAATAGGAAATTATAACCTTAACGGTAGTTAAATAGCTAACCAATTTGTAGATATAATTTTAAATTTGATAAGCTCTGCATATAATTTGATTAGTCATAATTATAAGATAAGGCTGATAAAGAAAGCCTTATAAATATTTAATTATTTATATAAATATCATTCTAAATAACGAAGGATTATTAATGCTAAATGAAATCTTTGATCAAGTATACTTTTATAATAAAGAGAATGCGATATAGAACCTTTTTAAGACATAACTGAAAATAAATTATTAACTTAAATTTGCTTAGTAAAACTAACGAATGCCTTTATATAAATAACGCAAAAGCAATTATATCTAGAATGGAACATTAAATAGATAAGCAAACTTATCAAATTAAAGTATTATAATCATATAGTAACCTTTTGATTTTATATAAACTTAACCTATTTATTTAGCATGCTAAATAAACTTTAAGTGACTATGTTTATAATTTATATAATAACAATGTAAAAATTTAATATTTGAATCTTAGATAATTTATTCACAGTTTGGTTAAATATTACTATATAAATAGCAAAATAAGGCTAAGATTCTTTTATTAATATAAGTAAAAATTATTTTAAATTAAAAGATTTATTTAAAAATGTTTATATTTCTCTCATTATGGTTAAGGAACTAAGTTGTATTCTTCTATTATCTTTTGAAGATACTTAAGACTTATTGGTTTGGTAATATAGAATGCACCTACTTCGATTGCTTGTTACTCATAAATTTCTCCTTCATTTCCAGAACAAAGAATGATGGGGATTATTTAGTCATTTCTTAATATTTTTTCTTCAAACTGCCTTATTTTTTTGATGCATTATATTCCGTTCATCACAGGCATTTCATAATCGCAAATTATAAGCTACAGCTGATTTTATAATTGCTAAAACTTAGCGAATCCTTCTTAACCATTATTGCATGTTATTATTTTGAAATTCAAACTTTCGAGTAGGTTCTAAAGCGTGTTTTAGATGTAAAAGTCATCGTCAATAATCATGATAATGTTTCTTACTGCTTAAATTTATAGTGATTCATGGCTTTTTTTACGTAAATCCTAGATTTTGTTCAATTCTTTCTCGATATCTTCTTCGTCTTTAGAGATAATAAAGCCATCAAAAGGTGTAACTAAAGCTTCATACCTTTCTTTATCTCTTGAATGCTTACAAATCATCAATAAATAAAGCATTTCCTTTTTATCCCCTAACTCTTTTTGTTACTTCAGATTTTAAAGTTCTCTTATTTTTTCTGCTACTTCAAAGCTGGTATTATCAGGAAGCTAATAATGGAAAATTATTATGTTACTGACTTCTTTTTTAAAGGCTAAGATAGCTTAATCTCCAGTTGATATGTTAATAATTTAAACCTACATAAAGTTATTTTTAATGATTTGAATGTTCTTTTAGTCAACATTTACTAGAATTAACTTTTAGCAAAGCTTTTCAAACTCAAACACTTGCAGGTTTTGAAAATTTGCTTCTTCTTTTTATTTTATTAGAGAATTAGGAGATGCCAAACTTATTGAGTTTGGTATTGGAGATTCTAAATGCTTATTCGTTTCTAAGTTTTAGTAGACTGCTAAAGGAATTTTTATTACAAAAGTGGTTCCCATTCCTAAGTGACTTTTAAGAGTAATGTTACCTTTCATTGCATCTACTAGCATTTTACAAATCCATAGTCCTAGCCCAGTGCCTCCAAACTATTTTTAAATATCATAACTTGCTTACTAAAAAGGCTGGAATAGTAGTTTTTGCTGTTCTTTGCTAATACCAATTCCTTTATCTTTGATTGTTATTTAAAGCTCTCCATTAAGCTCAGGGCCTTGCTCATAGTAGTATAAAGACTTTTCTCCTGATTTGTATTCCTTAGATTGGGTTTTGGAATACATTTAATATAATTTTTTTCTCTAGTTTTCCTCTGACTGTTTTATAGATGCAAATTCTTCCCAAGAGTTCTTTTAATTAAGTTTGATTAATTCAGGTGAAACTTCAGAAATTTGAGTGGAGAAGTATTGTAGATGAGATAAATGATTAGGAATAATAAAAAATTCAGATTTCCTTTTTTAATCTACTAGAACGTTACTCATATCAGGGATCCACTCGAAGCTTATTTTAACGAAGCCTTACTTTGTAAACTTAATGGAGTTGCTAATAAGGTTTATTAAGACTTAGAAAAGCCTCGTTTGGTCAATCATCAGAAATTTCGGAACGCTTTGATGTATGAAAGATTCAAATTCAAGTCCTTTCTATATAGCGCTAGTTTTAACAATTTAAACTAGCTTCCAAATGCACTTACGAAATTCTACCTTTTCATATTTACATTAAAAGTTGCCATGCTATATCTTACTGACATCCAGAATATTACCAACAATGCAAATGAGTATTTCAGCACAATCCATAGTAAACTTTATGATATCATTTTGCTTTTCATTGAGATTGAAATTCTGCTACTAGGTTAATAGCTATAAATTACCTAAAATAGCATTTACTGGTTATCTAATCTCATGTACTTAAGCTGCAAACAGTTACTCTTAGTTTCTCAATTACGTTTCATTATCTCCGAAGATTTTTTAAGCGTTTGCATATTCTCGCTGCATTAAATTTCTGATGAGTTAGTAATTAAAGAAGTTGAGGCATTCTTAAAAGACTCTCTAGACCATAAGCAAAGCCAATGTAAGGATAATTATTGTCTTTAGCACCTTGAAGTTATTAATATCTTCTTAAAGTTTAGCTTCTTACTTTAAACCATCATTAGTACATACATCTCTCTCTTCTAAGGGGAGTTGCTTACACTGAGTTTAAAAACCAGTTTCTACGTAGTTAAGTAGAGTTGAGATGTACTAGAAGTAAACCAAGGAAGAAATGAATACAATTAGAATGTTCTTCCTAGATGACATAATCGATCATAAAATTAGAGGGAAAAACATTATTAAAATTCCTATGTTGATAATTCCAAAGGCTTCAACTAAGTTATCTTAAGTAAGGAAAAATAGTAATTCAAAGATAACATATAACATTTATAAGGCTCAAAGGTTTTTCAGAAATTTCATTATTACAATCTGGATTATCAGTGTTGAAGTATGAATGGAAAGATAAGAAAAGGTATCTTATCATTATTTGATACATAGTATTGCTAGCATTGACTGTAAAATGAAAACTGTAAGTAAGTAAAAGTAAGCTGATATCTATTTTAAGTCTTAGTCTCTTTAGCTTAGTTTCTGTTTAACTCTCTAATCATGCTCTGATTATGAAAGAAAGCATTACTTAGTTACTTAGCTTGATAAGGAGTTTTTATTATCCTACCACTCATAAACATCAAAATCAAGTAAAGTACTCTCAACTTATTTTCTAAGATAAGAGAATCATTTAATTAATGTAGTAGAGCTAGTTCTTGGAGCTTGCTAAAAGGTATTCATATTATTTGCTTGAAATAAATAGCAACTTAAATTAAAATATGGAAATGGCTTTCTATAGATTCTTTACTTTAGTTATATAGCACTTGTCTACTTCTAAGGCTCTAATCATATCATCAAAAATGCTTTTATGCGTTTAATATATTTGAGCTATATAAGTACTTTAGTTTCTTTTCTTACACTTGAGCATTTCATTGAAGCGTGCTTATAAAAGTAAATTACCAAACTTTAAGAGTGGTAAACTTATTTAAGCATTTGAGAAAAGGAATAAAATCTCACTGATTGCTAATCAATTTTATGTGCTTATCCTGAAGTGAAAAAAGTAATAAAAATAGTTTTATTTACTTCCTTCTCCAAAAATAGACTATCTTTGATTAGATCCAATTTAAAGTATAATTTGCTGAATTATTGTAATCAACAATCGCACTAATAAGCTTGCATTTTTAGTTAGCTACACTCTAAAGTAGTCACAGTTGTAGCATGAAACTAAGTAAGATATTTAGATGTAATTATATGATTAAAGGTATTCTAATTATGAAGAGCTAGCGACTATGATAAACTAGCTTAGTTTAATACATTTACAATTAATGAAGCAAACTCATATTCAGAATGTACCGATTCTAATAACTTTAACATAGACAGCATTTATATTACCAAATATTGATATCTAATAAATTAATTTCCAAATTATCAAGACTAAACTCTTTTGCCGATTTGTATTTGTTTATAAATATAACTAGCTCATACAATAAATAAACCATTTGCATTATTGAATGCTCGTTAAAGGTTTGAAAATGGGAGTTAATTCTGATTGATTTAGCTATAATCTAGTTTCCTTTTGAGAGTATGTGTCATATTAAATAAGCATTTATACTAATAATTATGAATCGTTTAATATATGAGGAGCATTTATTTAAGAAGCTTATGATAGAAGTTAGTTAATTGTTGCTATTTAGTTGGTGATAAGATTAATTATAAGGTATAACATTCTTAGCTTACTATTTTACGGAATCTGACTTTTATCTAATTTCATTTGACGTTTCTCTATGAATTTATTTCATAATTTTCTAAAGCCAAAATCAATAAACTATGATTTTATATTTTTAGTATCTCCATAAAGTTTGGAACTATCTTAACATGAAAGGACATAAAGTTGACTGTTAGCGAATATAGTAGCTGTAAGACAATGATTTTGTAGAAATACCTTAACTAAGAACTTCTTTAATTTAAGTTTCTTTTATTAGTCTGCTTTTCTGTACCTAAAGTTCTCAAAAGCATATCATCCTTTTATTAGATCTAAACTTAAGTATCATTTACTGTAATATAAATCAAAGTTAAGAGAAAGGATTAGCAATAGTTAAATATAATTTCCTAAGCACTAGCATTTGCTTTAAGACTAAGCAATGACTGGCAGAACTAAATAGAGGGATAATTATAATGATACTAGAAAAAGAGAATAAGAAGTGTTTTAAAGACAAAGACTAATATTTATAATTAGTGATTATATATGAACTTCTCATTTATTCTAGGAAATATATCTGATTTATTTCGAGAGAAGTATAGTTAACTTTAGAGTAACTATTTAGTTTCCTATCCTTACTAAATTAACTATAACTAAACTATACAGATAGGCATATAAGAAGACTGATATATATATACAACATTATTATATCAAGAATTGATGCTTTTTAATTATCATTACAGAACTAATATTTCTGATCTATTTACTTTCTAGTCTAATTAGTAGTTAGCTTATATATAAATCATAGAAATGATGAGACTATATACTGGATTCTTAAATTTGAAGACGTGAATATAAAAAGTTTCTATAGAAGATTTTATTTTAATTTATAAAGCAATTAAACAAAATAATTGAATTATAAGATAGAAAACTCCTTCCACGATAAATTTTAAGATATAGAATCTGATTTAAATGCTTTCTTTGGTTGTAGTGAACGATAGAAAACTATTATTTAGCGTAAATTTTTATATATATGATAATTAAGTTATGACTGAAAGAGTTAGTAGACAGACTGAGTATTTATATAGTATAAAGCGATAACTTAATATAAGTTGCTTAGTATCATTCTATTTACATATTCATACACTTTCTAAACCTCGCTCCTGTATGTATAACATAGAGACTATAAAATTAATTTTCATGCCAATCTTTGAGATTCAATATAAAGTGACTCCTTTTGATTTCTTCTATTAGATAAGAATAAAGTAAGCTTTTAATAGAGTAGCTTAAATTAGCCATTATTGCTAGTTTGATTTAGTGAAATGTGATGAGAATATGTAAAGATTAGGTTGTAGAATCGTTTAGCTAATTTGTCATCTCTAACTCTCTCTTTTTGTTCCTCATTTCTTGCTCAAACTCAATTCTTTTTAGCTTTCCTTTGAAAAATAAAAATATTAAAACTGAAATTGCTGCTAAAGCTACTCCTACTAAAATTGCGTAAAGAGAAGTTTAATCTGTTATCAAAACTTGCATAAGATATATAATGGGAACGCTTACAACCTGCCCAGTAACATTAAGTACTCCACAAACAATTGACTCGCCAATTGGAAAGCAAATTTCGCATCCAAGGTCATATCCAACAGCAATAATTGGCATGATAAAAAAGCCAAGTAAAGACCCCGTCAAAATAACTGGCCAAAAAGTTTTGGTTGATAAAACGGGAGAAAAAATAGCAAGTACAATAAGAGTCCCAATGAGAACAACCAGCATTACTGTTTTAAAATTTTTATATTTATCAACAATTGCTCCAAAAACCCCAGCTCCCACTATCCCAGATATAATAACAGCAGCAGCAATGTAAGATGAATCAGAGGAATTAAATCCATAAGGATTGAGCAAACTGTCTACTAAAGTACCTAAGCAATTGAGTATTGTAAGAGCACATCCAAAGGCTATAATTAATTAGATAAAAGCAAAAGAGTTAAAAACTTTCTTTAAGCTTTCTTTAAAAGAATACTTTACTACTTCTTCAGATTCACTAGGAGGAGTTTTAGGCTTCTCTTTTACAAGCACAATTTATAAAATACCAATAAAGCATAAAATAATAGCTTCTGTAAACATAAGGCTGAATAATCTTTTTTTGGAGTAGTCATTTTCGGTTATGAAGAAAGAAGGAATCAAAAATCCTATTGCAACTCCAAAAATTTAAGAGGCAGCTCCAAGAGTAGTTGATAACGTTCTTTAGTTAGCTGCAAATCATTAAGCTGCTAACTTAGAATTAGCATTCATAATAAAAGGCTAAGCAACTGCACATAATATCTAACCAATGTAAATTAGATAAAAATCAAATCAGATCAACAATCTCAGTACTGATCCAGCCATGTTAAAAACAGTTCCAATAGTCAGTCCAATATAGAAACCTTTGACTTCTATAAAATAATTAGAAGGAATCAGGAAAAAAGGAAACACAATTGGAAACAGCAAAGCTACAAGAGTAACATCAGATTCTGAAATATCATCATGTCAAATATGTCTTGTTTCATTAACAATAGAACTAAGAGTAACTCATGGAATTGAATTAGAAATCTGAACTAAACAGTACATAGCTAATATAAGTCATCTATATCTATATTGCTAATACACTTAAATCATTTTGTAGGTCTAATTGTGTCTAATTAAATGATATTATGATAAAACTTTTACTCTTTACTTTCTATTTTTAAACTTGACTAAATATGCTATAGAGAAAGCTACTCTAAGAAAGTAGATAGAGTAATATGATAATTAAGGCTCTAATTGATAAATGATTAATAACGTTCACTGAATGAGTTTGAAAGCCTAGAAGTGGGAGATTATTTGATATATTAAATAATTTTATTAGTCTTATTAATATAAGAGAATGCATTACATCACTCTATCTTATTAAGCATATAAGAGATAAATAAAGTGTTAAGCTACAAGCTATTTCAAGCTAGGAATATATTAGAGATTTAATAAGCTAATAAATGAATCTCAGAGGATGTTTAGATTTTTAATTTATTCATTAAAATGAAATACTTAAAAGAATCTAGAGCAAGGAGATCTTTAAACTTGATACTATGTTTAGGATTGTCTTACTAGATTAGAAGATTTAAAAAATTGTATATAAGGGTAAAAATATTTTTACCTTAACACCTGAAAATAACTCATTGATAAAGTAAAATGAGTTAGGGGAAATTAAAATATAAGCAAAGTAAGGAACAACTATAAAACTAATCAATAACTGTAAACTTAATAGCTACTTAAACTTTGATTAGAATAAGTTAAAGTGAGGAGATTGAAAGAAAGTGTAGTGAAGAATGAAAACAAGAGGTATTCGTTAAGTTGTTTGTACTATTTTTATATTAAATAATAATATGGCAAGCGAGGTGGCACTTACAATAAAAGTCCAACCAGCTGTTTATTTATCCATGCTTGATTCCTTCACTTAACAAACAAATGGTGTATATGGACTACTGATGGGTATTGTAGCTGAAGGAAGTATAGATATAAGAACTTGCTTTCCTTTTACAATTCAATTTTCAGGAACTAAAACAAGTATCTAAGATTCTATGTCCAAAAGATTCTAAACCGAAAGGTTCGCTACTAAATACCATTTTATTGGCTGGTACTCTTGTGATTCTATAATAGAAGAATGGCATTCAGGTGTTCACTCTTACCTCTCCAAATTAAAAGGATTAGGATTTGAAAGCAAAATTCACTTTCCCTCTCCAATTTTACTAACACTTAATAGCAATTTGGATAACTCCTAGTAGCCCCTCGAAATAAGAGTAAGGTTTTTATACAGGGCCATATTCTAAAATTTGATTAGAATTTATAATAGCAAAGCCTTGAGTTTACTTAAATTCCTCTAAAGCTAATTCCTTTAGAATAGCCTAAACAGATATAAGAAAAAGTATATCATTACAAGCAATAAATGAAGAAGCTACTTAAGTACTTAGAATAGTGCGAAAACTATATTGACAGCATCATACAAGGAAAAATTCAAGGAAATGCAGAATATGCCATGAAGGTTTAGCTGTATCTAAGTTAATTGCCAGATATAGACCAGTAAGGCTTTAAGCAATCACTCATGCTTGAGTATTTAGCTCAAATGATAAAATCTCAAACTTTAATCTGTGAGGAAATAAAAACAATTTTGTGAGGAGGCAAAACTTTTAAAATTAAAAATTTCTTTATTTTATTTTAATTCCCTAATTCTATAACTCACTTCCATCCTTTGTAAATAGCAATCAGCTTCTAAAGTGCCTTATGAATATACATTAGTCTTGCCCATTATAGCTAGCAAATTATCTTTAAGTCTTGATCCTTCTGTTTAAGAAATTAAATATCCACAATGTCTATAAGTTTTAATCCTTAAAGAGTATTTTGATTCAGGGCTAATCAAGTAAGTTAATTTACTAATAACTTAGTTTCAAAGCCCATTAAAACTAACTAACTAAGCAGTTTAACTTTGAAATTTCAAATTCTTTAGTTTGTTTATTATAGCATTCATAAACATGATACTATATCTCTATACGTAGCTTTAAAGCCTTTCATCGTATTAGCTTATTCAGCTATATAATTAAATGTCTCTAATAAATTTGATTAAAGTAGTTAATATCAAAAGATAGATCAGATAAATAATAGAACGATTGCTATTTACTTAGATAACCCTTAGTTAGTTTAGATGATCTAGTTCAAACTTTTATTATTATTAGCTTGCTGAATTGCTAAAAATGAAGCAAAGGATTTATATTAGCATCATTATTAGTTGCTCAGAGTGATGGCTAAACATTATCCCTAGTTGACTAAATATAGTAAATATATATCGTTGCCTAATAAAGCCTTTGGCTAATATTTACTACAACTGCTTGATTTTTGTACAATACTATAAATGAGTAAGCTTTACTAGTCGAAGGTTTATTGAAGAAAGTTGTTAATATTATATAGAAGAGTTAATTAACTAGAAGCAAATATCTAAAGCCTAAAGTGCATTAGCCTTCCAATATGTTAAGTTAGTAAATATAAGGTGTATTAAGTGCATTAGTACTTAAGCAGTAAAAGGATCAATTACAAAGTTTAATTGTTAAGTTAAATTATAAACGATAGAAAAAATGAACTACAACTAGATGAGTAAGAAACTTGACAAAAGCAAGGAACATATAGCTAAGCTTTTGACTCTTATAGAGGAAGTTAAAAATAATTAAGACCTGTAATGGTAAGTAAGGACTGAGATATTCCAGATAAAAGAGTTGGTATAGCCTGTCTTGGAGTTCATTAATAAGTATTAAGAGATAGTAAAGTAAAGATAGCCTTTGAATCTTAATGCACTCAATTTGAAGATTAGGATATTCAGTACTGTTAATTAGCAGTTGACTTCGTACTTAGAAATGTTCTAGGATAAAGCTATTAATCAGGATGCTTTGCTAGTTAATCTGATTATTAACAAGTCACTTATGGAGGAAGGTAAAAATTTCTTAGAAGAGTTTTAGTATCTTAACTAAGATGACTTGCTTTTCTTGCCAAAAACCCATAAGAGATGGAAGGAGCTGAAACCTTATTACGAATTTGCCCAAATTGCAGATCCTGAAGAAGTTAAAAGAAGCTATATAGAACTAGCTACTAAAATGTCTATTAGTTCAGCAACTTTATGAAAGGCTTAGCGAGAATCAAATATAGTTTCGAAAACAATTCAAGCATGATGGGAAGGAATTTTCTATATGGTAAACCAAGACTAAGCATTTCATCATCACTTCGTGCATTTTGCTAACTGAGATAAAGATCATCATATTCAGTTTATACGACTAGGAGAGTAAATGGTTTTAAAATAAGTAATAACAATCTAGACAAAACTGCTTAAAGTAAACAGGTTAATCTTTATACCTAGAATGTATAACGCTTTCGTAGAAAATATTGCTCCTGATACTTCTAATCAAAGCTCCTATCTAGATAAACTATCTTCCTTTATTTAAAGATTCAAGAAATTGAGCATTAATAAAAGAGAAAATGAATTCATCACTCAATCAGATCCAAATAGAATCTAGGTAAGGATTATGAGTAATTTTGAAGTGGCTGATTTGAATATGACATAATATGTTATAGACCAATTTAACTTTCATTTATGTGGAGCTAATTTGAAGCAATTCAAAACTCAGCTATAAAAAGTAAAGGTTATTTTTCATATCCATGGAGGAGGATTTGTTTCTTTCAGTTCAGCAACGCATAGTCCTTATCTATCCCGCTGGGCAATCGAAACTAATAGCATTATATTTTCAGTAGACTATCGATTAGCCCCAGAAAGCAAATTCCCATCTTAATTGAATGATGTATGAAGTGCTTATATGTGACTTCTGAATCATGGAGCAGAATAACTTAATATTTAGATTGAAAAAATACTAATAGCAGGAGATAGTGCAGGAGGTAATATAGGAGCTGCTCTCATTTTGCTTATCATTTAAAATTAAGTTAGAATACCAGATGGGATTTTTATGTGCTATCCAGCTCTTGATCTTTGCCAGCAAAATATTTCTCCAGGAGCTATAAAATCAATGGATGAATAGTTAATCTCCTTATGATTCTTAAGGATGTGCGTTAAATTTTATACAACAGAAACAAAAAATGAGTTAAAAAACTGCTTCTTGAGTCCTTTATACGCCCCTGATTCATTGTTGAAAGACTTTCCAAACACTATAATGCATGTTGGATCAGATGATCCACTTAGAGACGATTCTATAAGGTTTATGGAAAGATTAGCTAAGTTGAATAGAAAAGTGTATCTGAAAATATTTAAAGGATTTCCTCATGGATATTTATCATATGATGTTGTTATGGGACTTAAATCAGCACATGCAGGAGTGAGAGAAAGTATTGATGCCATTCACTAGTTATATGGAGAAAAGTGATTTCTCTTTGATTGAACGAATTATTTTTAATAGTTTTATCTTCAAATAAAAGTATCATTTCATCTTCAATTATCAGGCATAATAGAGCGCTTATTTGATCGTATAAAGATCTTTATAAAATGAATTGTAGTCACTATTTTAAGCTTCTTCTCTCCTTTACATTAATACTCTTACCATGTCAATCATCTTAGTCTCTCCTACAAATTTTTTATCACTAACATATAAAAAGAAAAAAACGAAGCAAATATTGAATACTAAAATCTTACTCGATAATTAAAACTGCATTATTTAGAAGCGCTATATTAAAAAAACTCTAAAGCTGAATAATATATCATTGATTTAAAGCAAATTTTATCTATAGAATCCTAGTATTAATTAACCAAACTCCAACTAACATTCTAATTGTTCCAATTTAATTAAATATTTTCTTCTTTATTATAATTGAAGATATTACTAGCCAAATCAAAAGCTGTTTATCTATAGCATCATAATTACTATCTACTTTCGTATTAATAATTAAGTTACTTCTCATATTTTATCTTAGCTTTATTTAGAGTATTTTGCCACTTATCTTAGTAATTTATTTATTATTAAATAAATAATGAATAAAGATAGCAAAATTATGCTGCAATCGTATCTAAAGCACATTTCACTTGAAAATCTCCTTTATAAGCCTATTAAAAGCTTTTTTAACCCTATAGTAGATATTAATCCTACATTATATATAGAGACTTTAACTCTAGTAAAGCTTAGTTTCCTTTATTTAATTAAAGGCTAAGCTTAGTTATATTTCCTGGGCGAATGCTAGTAATAGCACTTATTTAAATAACTAAAGCTTAATAATTCAACTTTATTATCCTTTTAAAAGTCCTAGATTTATCTATTAAAGCTACTTAAGTTTTGATATTTATACTGTCTATTAAGTATTTAACTAAGTTTACTAAATACTTATATCAATCTCCTTATAATAAGTTGCTGGATCTATTCATAAGTTATTAGATTGAAGCTGTTACTCCTAGATAGTTAATTTCCTTTAATTAGATGCCTTAAAGGCATTAATATAAATAACTTCTATCTATTAGCTTTATCCATATATCTACTTATACCTACTTATGCCTATATCTCTGTTCTTTATGCTTGTTGTTAATGGATATTTGAACAGTTGTTTATGCTTTAGTAAATATGATACTGGTTTATGTAAAACAGTCAGATAATTAATATAATAATAAATGTAGAAGAAGCCATAAAGCTTTTAGGCAGTTGTAAGTAATAGAGATAAAGCTTTTTGTAAGATTATAATAAAGGTCACTGCTAAAGTATGTATAAGCATGTATAGTTGAGATAGAGCCTAATATGAAAGGATAAAATAAAGTAAAAGGCATTTTTTGATTTAAACGGCAATTGATATTTTAAATACAATGGTTGACAAATTAGCAGAATTAAACGAAGAGCAGAAAAGAGAATTCTATGAAGCATTCAAATAGTTTGACAAAGACGGAGATGGCCATATTTCTATTAAGGAGTTAGGAACTGTCATGCGTGCAATAGGACAGAATCCAACAGAGGTAGAGTTAAAAGAGATGATTGCTGAAGTTGATTCAAATCAGAATAATGAAATCGACTTTGATGAGTTTGCAATTATGATGAGCAAGAGAATTTATGATATAGAAACAGAGGAAAATACTCTTGAAGCTTTTAAAGTGTTTGACAAAGATAATAAGGGATACATAACAATTTCTGATATTCGCCACGTGCTTAAAAATATGGGAGAACCAATAAATGATGAAGAGCTCAATGAAATGATTAAAACTCTTGATCCAAAAGATGATAATATTGATTATGTAGCCTTTGTCAAGAGTATCTTCAATCCAACATCTCAGTGAATTACTTTTATTTTATCTGTCTTTTTATAATAAATAATTGCTTAATAAACACTAAATATATCCTTATAATCTTTAAATTATATTGAAAGCATTGGTCTAAATAAGAAACTCAACCTCATAATTATTAAGCAATAAAAAAAGCCAAAGAAGCTTAAATATTATATAAGCATCCTAGTGTAATGATGCTTTAGAATCTGTAAATAAGAATATTGAGTAGAGAGTTTAAAAATAGATTGCTAAAGATGCATCGATAATAATATTTTTAAGCCTTGCATTTAGATACTATTATAATTTATTTACTCTGCTATCAGCAAGTTAAGAGTAATTATCAATTTAATAACATTTAAATGTCTCTTTAAGTGTTAGCTAAGAAATAAGTTTGCAGAATAAAAGGATTTTGTATATCTTAATTATAATATGAGATTTATACGATGCTTATTAGATACTTAATAATAGAAGATATAGTTTTATAATGGGTTTTATTTTTAGAT
The DNA here is from genome assembly GCA_946699065.1 of Loxodes magnus. Taxonomy (NCBI): domain Eukaryota; phylum Ciliophora; class Karyorelictea; order Loxodida; family Loxodidae; genus Loxodes; species Loxodes magnus. The sequence continues at coordinate 255,839 of CAMPDV010000101.1, forward strand.
ACAAGGAGTAATTTTTAATAGTAAGAACTTAGAACTGATTAATTGATATTTAAGAAGTAAAAGCATTTTAGATATTTGACTGTTTATGAGAAACCTAAACATGTATATTAAAGTGACGTTGATCTTTAAACTAACGACTACAAAATTAGCACTATATTTCTCCAACTATTTTCGTCTCTAAAGGTTTTATCTCCTCTTTGTGAAAATTCTTAACGTGCAATTTAAGATAAAATTGACCACCAAATTTTTAGTCACAGTATTAGCAAGAAAATTTCTCTTGCTAAAAGTCTTCCTTTGAAATGATCCTACATTCTTTCTCTTATTTACTTCACTGTCTTTATAGCTTTACCTTTTCTTTAGTACTTATCAAGCAATTTCCGAATTTTTTGTAGGTGTTTAAATGAAGTACTAATTAGTTTCCCTTTTCAAATAACTTTTAGCAGTATTAGCACTTTATTTGGTTTTCTTAAGAGTCTTTATGCATTGTAGAGAAGTGGTCTTGCATTTTATATGATTATCCAAATTCCATCTTACAATCCTTGCATTGATATACTTTAATTACTTTGTTTAAATCTTATTTGTGCTTATATAGTAAAACACTTCCACTCTTAATCAAATGCTTAAATTCGCAAATTCACTCCTCCTTTGAAAAATTTTATCTACTATGATCGTTAGCTATATGATTGATGAGTGATTCTTAGTCTGGCTACTTCTTTTTGCATATATTGCAAACGTTTTTCACTTTCTTTTAAGGCTTTTCTTATAACTAGTCAAAGCATTCTGGCTACTACCAAAAATTACCTTCTTTTAACTCTCGATTTTTGATTCTTTTTTAAGGAAGTTAATTAATTTTTGGATTCTTCCCCTTACTAAAGTCATCAGTCTAAAAATTCTCCATTAAATAATAAATTATTCTAGTGACTTAAGCATCTTATTTGAATAATCAAAATAGAATAGTAAATTAACTAAGACTATTTATCATCAAATTACTGACATTTTTATGCAGATAAATTGAACGTTTATGAATTAGATGCTTAGAGCAAGTAGATAATACTTATGCTTTATTTTTATTAATATCCTTCCTTATAAAATATAAATAAGTATCTATTTTGAGCAATATCAAGCTTTAAGGATAAGAGATTAGCGTTTTCTGTTAGTTATTCTCAATTTTATTATTAGAAAAAACCATCACTTTTCTATAAGATATTACTATATATATCTTTTAGTATTATAATTAAAGGAGAATAATCCTTCCTACCTTTTCAGACACATTATGAAAACGGCAGAGTTTTAATTATATAATAATGATAACTCATGGAAAAGTAATATCTTTCTGAAAAGTAGTTTTAATCATGTGCCGTTTTTCTATATGTTAAGTAATATTGACTTTTGAGGTAGTAAAAGATGTTAACTATAAATAATAAAGAAAACTATCAAATATCCTTATCTTGACTAAAATCCCTTTACGATTGATCCTTTTCTTTTTCTTTTCCTTTTAAAGTAATTTTGACTTTTTCTTTATCATCAGTTTAGGGAATTTAATCTAAATCAATTTCCTCTTCTTTAGACTATTTTTGCATTAGTAAAAGATTCTTTTTTGATGTAGAAATCAAATTTTAGAAGTCGTTTTGAACAGTTCTTTAATTACCTTCTATATTCTAATTCATCATTCGCTAATAATTACTTATTTCATACTTCTTCTACTTTGGTATGATTACTTTCAAAGCTCTTTGTGTATTTTCAGCACTTTTTTGCTAGTAATTTCTTTCTTGATCTTTCAAATTGTTGTTTAAATTCAGATAATTCTTAGGAGTGTTTTGGCTGCTTGAATTCAAATTTCTAAGTCTTTCATTTTGGTTTTTAATTTAGCTTAATAGTTTCTAAGCCTTTTCACTTTCGTTTTTTTTGTGGTCTAAGTATTTCTAAATGATTTGTTGTTTTACTCCTAAACTACTTGTTTTTGTTGACAGGTAGTTTCGTAACTAAAATTTACTCTCTTCGATAGTTTCATTGCTAGTTCTAGCTTAAGATGTTTGCTCTTACTTCAAAAACTGAGGGGTGCCAAACTAGTTAGTTTTTAATGAGGGACTATGTTCTATCTTACGTTCTGAATACTAAGGATAGTCATAAACTTAGCTGATACTATTTGAGCAATTCTAGAAGCTTAAATCACACTAATTTGTTTATTTTCTACTTTGACTTATATCGCTGCGATCTGTTTTGAGTTAATTAGATCGAGATAAATTTTTCTGGGATCCTTATTGACTATTGAAGTAATCTTAACTTTAGTTGCTTGCTTAAATATGAGAAATATCTTATAGATACCTTGATATGCTTAACTCACTTATATTTTAATGTGCCTTCGCACTTAAAATATAAACAAACAAATCACTGATGAGCTTTAGAGCTTTAAGACTAAATCTTTGAAATTCTTTTTTCTCTAAAAGCTGAACTAGATTATCCGTCTGCTCGAATCTGTTTTTCACTATCTAGCTCAACTGTTTAGAATCCTAACTCTTGCCTATTATAAAGTTAGCATATTTTTTGCATTCCTCTTGTACTTCTTGACTAAATTACTACTAGACAGATATTTCATGCTTGTACTGTGTCTATTAATCTTGAAATTGCTTTAGCTTGTGATATTAATAAGCTAACTCTTACTCTTGCTATATTATCTTACTCTTATAATTCTCGATCTCCCTAATGAATCTCATTTTCTCCACCTCGAAACTCCTTTTTTAATCCCTTAGCTAGTTTAGCTGCTAATCTTTAGCATTTAGTTATTTCATAAGCATTTGGGTAAAATTCTAAGCATCACTTTACTCTTTATGTGTTACCCTCTTAAGCTATCCAAAGTTCTATTATCCCTCCACTTCATTAGTATTTCTAGTAAATCTAGGAGACACCTTTTTGTTTGTAGAACTGCTGAACTTCTCGACAAGTTTATCGACTTATAAGGAAATTTGATTAATAGCCTATTTCTCAGTTTCAAACATTAAATAATTAAAGGTAGAAAGTTAATTGCAGCAGTAAATAATTTAGACTCTATTAAAAACAATCTGTTAGGTTAACAGTAATAAGCCAGTTAATTCATTTCTTATATCCAAGTACTTTAGCCTGTCAAATCTATTAACGTCACTATATTTATACTTTAGGCTCATTTAATACCTTGCTCCTTTATCAGTCTATCTTAGTGCCTCCTTTATTATGCTAGAGTATCACTTTGGAGATATAAAGTTAGCAATACTAACATCGTTTATATAAGCTAAAGGATAGAGTATGAGGTAAAGGAGATAAAGTTCGAAGCTAAAAGACTAAAAATAATTTAATTTTGTTGATTAATAAGAAAAGGAAAGGCAAGCTAGAAGTAGAGCTCAATAAACGCTTTTATAAGTAAGTTATAAGTTCAATTATATTAATCAGCAAATAAACTACTTATGCTCAAAATATAAATTGATGCTGCATAAACCATTTGGTTAGCTTTAAACTCTTCATAAGGTTTTAATTAGCATGGCTATATAGAGAGTAAAGGAGTAGAATGGTGGTAGAGTAGTAGAGTAGTGGTAGTGATAAGAAGGATAGTTTAGGATGATAAAGGAAATAATATTGGAATATAGAAGGTATAATTAAATAAACTTTTGATATTTGTTATTTAAATTAAAAATTAAAATGGGCACATATATATCGAAAGAAAATAAACCCAGACTTCAAAGTTAAGCTCCCTAACCGCTAAAAATTCAAAAGAAGTAATTCAATCTTATGGAAAAGCCGGAGCCTCTGTCTCCGTTGAGTGCACCAGTATTTTAATCTTCATCCTTTAACAAATTTAAGATTTTAAAAAGACATTTGAGCAAACATCCTACTTCACATACGACTATTTAAGCTGATATAAGAAATTACTATGATCTTAAAAAAGTTATAGGACACGGACATTTTGGAACAGTAAGGCAAGGAGTTTTGATTGGAACAACGTCAAAGATATTTGCAGTGAAGACAATTCATAAGTCAAAAATTAAAAAGGAGCTGCATTTACTAAAAAGAGAGCTAGAAATACTCAGCCAAGTTGATCATCCCAATATCATTAAGTTCTATGAAACTTATGAAGATGCAAAATACTTTCACATCGTAATGGAGATGTGTGAAGGAGGAGAGCTCTTTGATCATATCATCAATAAGGGTAAATATACTGAAAAAGTTGCTGCCTAACTAATGTGGAAAATATTTTCGGCTGTTAATCATCTCCATGAAAACAAAGTATGCCATAGAGATATTAAGCCTGAAAACTTTCTATACGAGACTAAAGAAAATGATTCTGAAATTAAGCTTATTGATTTCGGACTTAGTACTAAGTATGGGGAAAACGAAATGGGTACTATGGTAGGAACACCTTATTACGTAGCGCCTGAAGTTTTATAAGGAAATTACGGACCTGAATGTGATATATGAAGTTGCGGAGTTCTAATGTTTGTAATTTTAAGCGGTACTCTGCCCTTTGGAGGAGACACAAATTAGGAAATCTTCAATAACATTCTAAATTGCAGATTTTCCTTTTCTACTAGTTAATGGAAAAGTGTGAGCACCGATGCCAAAAATCTTATAAAGGCTTTGCTGTAAAAAGACCCAAAATAGAGAATCAAGCTGAAATAGGCTCTGAAACATCCGTAAGTACTAATTTAGATGGATTTAAAAGATGCAGAAAGATTAAGAGGAGTATATTCTTGCAACTGAAATAATTGAGAATCTAAGGAACTATTAAAAGACTAATATTCTGAAGAGAGAAGCTCTCAAGGTCATTGTAAAGTAGCTGTAGCATAGTGAAATTTAGGATCTTAAAAAAGCTTTTCAACACCTAGATACTGAATGCTCAGGTTACTTGGATTGTGCAAAGTTATAACTGTAGTTATAGGATTAGCTTAATGATAAAATAAACTATAGCGAATTCATCGCTGCATCAATGAGTTCAAATTTATATCTTACAAAGGAAAAACTTCAAGTTGCCTTTAGATATTTTGATACTGATAATTCTGGATACATTACTGAATAAGATTTAATTGAAGCATTTCGACGTCTTGGAACCAACATGACAAACGAATAAATAAAGAAAGTAATGAAGGAGGCGGATTTGCTAAACAACGGCAAAATTAGCTTCAACGAATTTTTAACAATTATGATGCGTAAGTTATTAATACAGCCGATGGTGTCAAATCTGGAATGCTATATCATTATGATTCAAATTCTAATGCAATTGAAATTCACTCTCCTCTACCTCAAGCAAATAAATGATTGTATTTTTTTTTAAAACTTTTAATTTAATGAAGTATTATATCATGAAATTATTTCAAATACAGACCAAACTATACGAAGATAAATTATAGTAGATTTTTCTTATTCAAATCAGAATAGATAATCTGCACTTTTAATGGGTAGTTACTGCAATGATAAAATGAGGGCGAAGGTAGTCTTCGATTATAGTTTTGATATAAAATTTATCAAAGTTAAATATCTTTTTTTTAATGTTTATATATAATTACTCATCAAGAAACTGCTTTTTCCTCACCACTTTTTATCGCCTAATCCTCTTCCACACTTTTATTTTCTTGCTCGCTTCTTTGCTTCTCTATTTAAGTAGCATAAGCTACAAGCTAATCTTCAAAACTTTTGTTGAGCTTTGGTTTCCTTCTCAATTTAACTCTTGCTAAAGCCATATCGTATGAAAGATTGTATTTATGTATGAAGTAAGCAATCACAGCTGCTCCTGATCTTGATAGTCCTTTACCACAATGGACAAGAACATTTTTCTCCTCTTCAAGGTTTTCTTCAATAAACTAAATAATTTAGTTGATTGGTAAGATCTAATCTTCACTATCTTCTAAGCCTAAAGAAAGATATTTGAACTCTCCTGGGAAGAATTCATAATCTTGATCTCCCATATTAAGGATTGCTTCGATTTAATTTTCTTTCAAGAACTTAGGATTTGCTGCATAAAGCTAGCATCCCCAGAAAAGAGTATTATTTTCAAAGATTCCTAACTAATGCTAGAAGTAAGTAAAGAGACGCATATTAAATTTGTTCTGTAATACTTGAATAAGCTCATCTTCATTATCACTTTGGCAGATTTTTTTCGCTCTTTTATAAAGATGCTCTAGGAACTTTTCATGCTTTAATTGATCAATGAAGTCCTTATCAAGACCAAACATTATGAATTAGTTCTTGTAATAGACCTAGTCCAAAATAACTGGTGGGCATTTACCGCTTTTTACTTCCTCTAGGATGCTATTTTTGAGTTAGAAGTTTTGACTGTACATTTATAGCTAAGCAACAAAGCCTTCGTTTAATTATGGATCTTTAAACTTTCCCAGAATTTCAAGAGCTCCATTATAGGTTACCTTTTAACTATGAATTAGATAAGCTACCAAAAAAGCAGCAGATCTACTCAAGCCAACTACGCAATGAACCAAAATGGGATTTCCACTTTCAACAGCTTTTTAGATAAATTTAATTCCCTCCTCAATAGGCAGAATTTCGTCAGGTGAGTCTTAAATATCAAAGCTCTTATAAGTAAACTAAGGATTTTCCTAGAAGAAATTATCGGAGTACTTGCCTGCAGTGTTAAGAATTTAAGTAATCCCATTAGTTTCCAGAAACTATAAATTAGCAGCATGAATTTCGCATCCTCAGAATATGTTATTTCCAATATTATGAACGTGATTTTGAGACATAAAGCTTCTTATTATTTAGTTTTGAAGCATTGGATACCATAGTTCATAGTTTTACTCGCTATACTCCATACTGTAATTATCCTAAACTCTCTTAAACAGAACCCTTAAAAACTTAGGGTGAGCTATATTCATTATTATATCTTTATCGCAATTCCAAAGCTAATTTTAGTGATTTTCACAAACTTCTTCTAGTCACTTAGAAGGACACATGCCTTATTTAAGGTATACTTGTTCTTAAGTTTCAATGACTTCTACACTCTATTTAGTTTCTTGACATTCTTATCTTTAGTTTTCACAGAGTCCATTGCATAATCAATTACATAACTCCATCTTAATTTATTTTTTAAAGCATTTGCTTTTTACCTTAAAACTAATAATCTTAACCAATTCTCTCATTAGAGTTAATCAAATAATCTCATTTTAAATCTCATATATAGCTTATTATGCATCTTCTTTCTACAAGCAGAAATACAGATCCTAAACTTGATCTGTATTAAAAAAGGCTTAAGATATATTACTGATTAGCCGATTCTTTAAGTGTTATGGCTTTATCCTTATCTTACTAAGTATTTACCCTTATAGCCTAAAGTTATAGTATAAAGTGTTAGATTATTCACCCAGCACTAATATTTATTTTCTAGTCTCATTCAATATTTGATTCATAAATCTAGTATATAGCTCTCTATAGCTTCTATAAGCACTTATAATATAGCTTAATAAGGTGTATAACTAAATACACTTGTTATCCAGTGTTATATTAGACAAAGGAAGGATTTACTTATAGCTGTTTGCTTATAAGCAAAATTAGTAATGAAGCTTAGAAATATCTAGCTTGATATTTATATCTATATTACTATTTGCTTTGTCATAGCTACTTCATATTAATCACTCTACTCTATCAATACTATTCATTATCACTCGTACTTTTAATAACTACTTCAAAGGGGATAAAACTAGAGTTATGGTAGTAAAGGAGTGCTGCATATGGAGATACTTAAGGAAGTATTATTTAGGAATTAAAATTAGAAGGTTAATCGAAGAACTAAAGGAATAGAAATGGATAAATTAGCAGGTAGCATTAACTTAAAGCTACTTTAATGAGCTTATATTGAAATATCTTACACTTATAGGTAGAATTTAAAGGCAGTAAAATAGATTGGATTTAGAATGGTATTTACGTGTTTAAATCTATCATATGAGTGATTAGAGACTTTTATAATTAGTTAATACTATAAATAAATGGAGAGCTAACTGGGAGATTTTGATGTAGAGCTTAGTAACAAAAAGTAGTATAAGACTCATAAGTTGTTTCATATGAGTATGAATGAGCAAGATATTAAAAAATAGCATTTGCTTATAGAAGATGGCACGACACTTGATAGATTTCCCTCAGATGTAACGTTTCCTTCTATAATAGATTCCCGTAAATCTAATTGCAACTCTTTTATTTCTTGTAGCAAAACCCCTTTTCTCTATAGTACTATAAAAACCTCTATAGAAGGAAAATCTAAGATGCTAGAGATGGCGTCTGGAAAGTTAAGGATAATTCAAAAAACTTAGCAAGAGTTAAAAGGTGTTTTTGGATTTTATAAGGTAATGCAATGCCTTATAAAGAGAAGGCTTAAGCTAATATTTGATAAGAAAGTAAATTTAAGGTAGAAACTAATTAAGCTAGATAAGATTGCTATTAAGCATGAATTATCAGCTTTTTTAAAGTGAAAATACTTAAATAGAAAGTACTATGACAAGAAGAAGATCCTCCTAAAACTGAGCTTTCTCTGCTATAGGAGCAAATTAATCTCTTAAATGGCTTTCTTTCATAACTGAAAAATGAAGGTTTACACTTAGAAAGAAGTGCTTCAGGATTATAGATAGAGTAAGAAGAAGCATGATATAATGTCCAAAAGATGCTGTAGCGGAAAAAATTGCTTGTTTTAAATATTTTTAACTGTTTTTGTATTTTTCTATCCAATACTCAAAGCAGACTATATAAATGAATACTCTGCTTGATATCTAAAAAGGGAGAAAAAAGCCTAGTTAACGATAAATTACACCATACAGTTAATAGTACATGTTTATTAGATATATAATCTAGCAAAATACTTAGTTAGTATAACCTTAAAATTAGTTATTTTATTTATAGTTAATTGTAGTGTGGAAGCAATATAATAAATCTATGTCAAGTAGTCTTTAATTTTAAGAAATAAAGAGACTCAAAATTTTATTTCTTGGAGATGCAGGAGTAGGTAAATCTTCTATAATTGCTAGATTTGCGAATAATACTTTTATTGAAAATCAGAAAAATACTGTGGGTATTGATTTTGTTTCCTCTTAAGTATAACTTGAAGAATCTAGAGTGAGTGTGTAACTATGAGATACTGCAGGATAGGAAAGATTCAAAACAATTGCTAAAAACTACTATAAGCAGTGTGATGGAATAGTACTAGTTTATGATGTAACTAATAGAAATTCTTTTGCCTCACTTCGTTTCTGATTTGAAGAAATTAAAGAAAACTCGGAAAATTTCGTTCATAAAATACTGATGGGAAATAAAGCTGATCTATAAGAAGTCCGAGAGGTTGCTATAGAAGAGGGCTAAAATCTCGCATTGTAAATGGAGTGACCTTTTGTAGAAGTAAGCGCGAAGAGTGGAGATGGAATTTTGAAGGCTTTCGAAGATTTTACCTTCAAAGTTTTTAAAACTCAAAGAGGTTATAGACCTTCTTCTTTTAGACTCAATGATATCAAACAATAGATAAAAACATAGGAAAAAAAAAATTGCTGTTTTTAATAAAATTACTTTCATGTCTTCAAATTGATTTATTCACCTTAACTGCAGAAAAACTTTATAATTTTTTTCTTTATATCAACTATAAAAAATAATCATATTATCTAAATATAAAAATGATTATTTTTGGCGTTGAGTTGATAAGATGAGAGGTAAGTTGAATACAAATATAAACTCTCAGATATATCAATCAATAATAAAATTAGTAGCTCTTACTATAAATAATCCTTCGTAGCTTTAGTACAAAATCTTACTTGAGTTAGGGAAAGTTTAAGACAATATTGCTTTTTATTAGTATTCTTATATTAGTATTTGCTCAAGTTCAAGTATCTTTTACTAGTATTTCTTATTACTTTACTCTTAATTTTTGAGTTCTTAATTACTGATTAATCTCTTATCAATTTTAGATTATACATTTCCCTTTTATCTCAAAACGAAATTAAAAATTTAAGTTAGAAACACAAAGATATGGTTTCTAGTTTTGGTTTTAAAAAGTTAGACGTCAAAATGACATAAAGATGATACCATTAAGATGTTTTGGGTAGAAGCTTGGTGGTAAAATAGAGGAATACCAAAAAGTCTTTCACTTTTAATACCTAAAATGAAAAGTGTATATTTGATAGTATTACAATACTCTAAAAATGTGCATTTAAGAAACTGATCAATATATTGAGGGTTTTTTACCCTATTTTTAATATTTAATTTTCTACCATTTTTATATAATATTGGAGTATTCATATGGGATCGTATTGTAATGCTTGTAGAAAAAGTGAAAAAGTGGTGTTGCATTCTTAGATTTATGAAAGGAGTGAATCTAAACGTAACTTTTAATGCAGATAAAAAGACTCAGTCATTGTAGTCTATAGTTAATATATAAACAGAAGTTGATTAGCTTATTCAAGATGAAGTGTTTAGCCCAACGATAAGTAAAAGAACTTTAAAGGAAGATCTTAACCTTTAGATATTTTAGAATCATGATAACATCTTCAATAGCTATGAAATTGAAAAAGTCATTGGATGAGGTGTAAGAGGAGTAGTCAAAATTGCTAGGCATAAACTTTCTAATGAGAAAAGAGCAGTTAAAGTAATTAGAAAGAGCTAAATAGTTGACACTACTGACCTAGCTAAAGAATTAACAGCTCTCTAGTCAATATCTCATCCAAACATCCTCCATTACTACGAATTTTTCCAGGATAGCTAAAAATACTATCTAGTATTTGAATTATGTTAGGGAGGTGACTTACTAGAATGAATTATTTCACATGAGTGCCTAACAGAATAGACAGCTGCTATTATATTTTAGTAAATACTATCAGTTGTACTTTACCTTCATAATTAAGGAGTCAAGCATAAATGCTTGCGTACCGAAAGCATCCTTCTTAAGAATGCTAATTTACTGAGTGATATAAAAGTGTCAGATATAAGTATGGCTTTTAGGAAATCTTTTAAGAACGTACTGCTGCAGAATCCTTAGTATTGCGCACCTGAAATTATTAAGAGCAAAGAGTTTCAGTAAAATTCTGATATCTGGTCTCTAGGTGTTATACTCTATACCGCTCTTTGTGGTTATTTACCTTTTTAAGGAAATAAACACGAAATATGTTCCTAAATTCTATCAGGAAAGATAAGTTTCGAAGGAATTGAATGAGAACATATAAGTAAAGATGCAAAAATACTCATCAGATAGATGCTAAAGTAGAACCCACTAGAAAGGCCAAGTATCTAGTAAATGCTAAGATCAAAGTGACTAACATAGTATACTCAGTCTAAGTATTTAAGTGAGGAAGTTGTTAGTTAAATTTCTTTATTAAACAACTTCAAAAAATTTAAAGACTAAGACAAAATGAAGAAAAATACTATCGCTTATATAATAGGATTGCTTACTACGTCTGAAGAGAGAAAGAATCTTGAGAATGCTTTTTAGTAATTAGACACTGATAAGGATGGACTTTTAAGTTTTTAAGAGATATAAGCTGGATATTAAAAGGTGCTTAAGGAAAATTTGACTTTAGAATAAATCAAATAAATATTTATGTCAGTTGATACGGATGGGTCAGGATATATAGACTATAATGAGTTTATCTCAGCAACCATGGACTAAGCACTTCTGTTTACACAAGAAAAACTCAAAATGCTCTTCAAAAAATTCGACAGAAATAATACTGGGACTATTAGTTTACGAGATTTTTACAGTTCACTTGGAAATATCAAAAAGGGAAGCGAATAATTTCTCGACTAAATAATGTAAGGTGTTTTGGAAGTGAACCAGCAGATAAATTATGAAGCATTCCTTGAGATTCTAAACGTTAAAATAGACTCTTCAGAAATGCCTTCTTAATCAGAGTTGAAATAAATCCAGCAAATTATAAAGCAAAATATATAAAAGCCTAAATCTCCAAATAAAGTTGAAAAAAAGAAATTAAAAGTAAAGTTTGAGAATATTCCTGATGAAGTACTTAAGATTTGATCAGTCTGTTTATATATTCTTTATTTAAACTTCCTTCATTAAGATAAAATTTGAATACTAAGCATAATTAAATTACTGAAGTAGTAGCAAATTTTTACTATTTATATTCAATTTAATAGACTCAAATTAAATTAGCAGTAAGATACTAGACCTTTTTAGTGAATGGGTTTCTTTGTAAAAAACTAAAACCCTTTAAGGTTTTTTCAAATGTAGGAAAATGCGAAGAAAGAGAGTATGTATATACTAAGTAAGAATCAATAAAGCAATAAGATAAAATTATAAGTTATACTGGCATTTAAAACTAGCTCTACATTATAATATACTAAATACTGTATAAAATCACATTTATTTCTAACTACATTACTTAAACAATAAGTATAGTGTCATATAATTGATTTTTACTTTCGTCAGCAAATGCACTTTTATAGAGCTGAAAGTATTATATATTAAAATAACTAATCGTAATTCCATAAAAGAAAGTTAAGATTAGTAGAAGTTTATAGATTTTATATAGAAAAGCATATCGTTTTTCCTTTATTAAAGGATATGCTTTTTGATTTATGAAAGAGTTATGAAATTTTGATAAATAGGCTCTAAGCTAAAAGAGCGTTAATTTTACTTTATTTTGTATGATTTACCAAAATATCTTAGGATCTAACTATTTATTATTAAGTCAGCATGGTTATAGTAAAAAATGGTAAAGCACTTTATTATGAATTAAGAAATTTTTATATTTTTATAAGCCTTAATTAGACTAAATCTCTAATATAATTCATGAAATTAGATCCTTTTATTCCTTATTCAACTTATATAAAATCTTATTCTTAATAAAATGTTTTCAGCTAGTCTTTTTGATATATTTTAGAGTAAATTTTTAAGATGGATATTATTACCTTCATATCAGGTATTTCATGATTGTCATTTATTCATTTAGTTATATGCAAGTGAAGATTTTTAAAGCAAGTTAGAAATAATAAAACTTGAATTTAATCAAGAAAACACATTATATCCCTTTTCTCTCAACAAGATACTGACCAAGTAATTTGCATATTCATGAGCTCCACTTTCTATAGCTTTCTATCGTTTTTTCTCTAATCTCACCAAGTGATCATGAACTTCTTTTTTGTGCGCGGCTATTTCTTCTTATAATTTCTACATTCTAGTCTCTTGCTATTCCTTCCTTACTTTAGTATGCTCCATAATTTCATTTACTATTCGTGCATATTACTGAAACTTCTATTCTACTTTCTTTTCTCTTTCTTCCTAGCGTTGTGAATAAATCAATTTCCAAGGTCGTACTGAGTTCTTACAGTCATACTTTCTATTTTTAATGTAATAATGAACGAGAGGAGAATACTGCATATTCATCAATTTCCTTTATCTTGCTTAAGTTTTACTTTCCTTGATTTATTCCTAGCTTTAGTTAATAGGAGGCAAAGAAGAGAAGGATTTTTTTTATTTTTATATATTTTCTGATTCTAAATTGTTATATCATTCATTCTAATTTTTTATTTCCTAGAAGCAGTAAGTGAACCCTTCCTTTACTTTCTTCTAGTTCTGTTGCAAAATATTCCCTGAACCTAAATCTAACTCTCATTTCTTATATCCATCATTTTATACCTTTATTCCTGTAAAAAAGTAACTGAATAAATCGTAAACCTGCTTCTTAAATTCTGTGTTGTTGAACTAAGGCCTTGATTTAGGAAAAGCATAAAACAGACTAATGAAAACAGCTTGAGCAATACAGTCATAGAAGTTCTTAAAGATAAGCTCTTTGCTGTCTCTCTTTTCTGTAATGAATTTACTGATGTAGTTGAAGCTTATCCTATCCATTAGTTTCACTGCTATATTTTTTCATTGCTAGTCTTCATTTTTGAAAAGCCTTGCTATTGCGAACCAAAATGAATCGCTTATTATAGCATCTACCTCTTCACAGTAGAATATCTCCTTCCACTTAAACTTTAGCTTTTCATTAATATTCAAAGTTGATAAAATGTTATCTTTCACTCTAGACAAGTTAACATTTACAGGTAGTTTGAAATGAGTCGAAGTTTCAAAGCCTTCCAAAGAAGGAGGCGTGATTTTTTCAATTTGGTAAATAGGCTGGTTAGTCAAGTGAGAAACTTATAGCTAAGCACTGCTTTGTAAAGTATTATTCTCGTAAGTTTTGGGATCAATATTAGTTTCTGTTACGAAAGTATCTTGCTATTACATCTTTAATTAAAGCTTATATTCTTATATTATTATAATCCCATTTATTAGGCTTTTTCGTTATTTTCAACTCTATCCTTCATACTATCTATTCTTTTATTTAATTACCTAACTTGTAATCCAAAGCTTATGATTACTGTAGGAGTATCATACTACCAAGCTAATATATCAAGCTAAAGCCTATCAAACTATCTACTATCTTTCCCTTTTTTACCTTATACTAATATAGTTTCCTCTAATTAAACTGAACCTAATTAAAAGCTCTATTTTATAAGCAAAGCTAAGAGAATAAGTCTGATTATGATATTAAAATACAGAACACTTTAACCTATTCAGATTATACAGAATAAAGGGGAGAAACTTTATTTATATATTAGAGGCAATAATAAAGGGATGAGATAGGTATTTAAATATAAAAATTGAAGCATTTGAAATAAATAAATTGTAATTAAGTAAGATCTAACTGAATCATCTAAATAGCTCTATATAAAAGCTAAATCTTTTAAGTAAGCTCTAGCGCAGTTTCATTATAGAATTTGAATTAATTATCTGTCTCATTTTAATTTTGAACTTATATAAAAAATGAAGTACAGGTATCTGAAACTTTATTTAATTCATTCAGCAAATTTTAAATTAAATGTCCTTTTAATAAATTTAATGCAATCTTAATAAATATAAAGTACTTAAAGTACTGAATTATAAGGGAAATGACTTTCGGTGTATGTAAATAAGAACACATAGACATTTAAACTATTTATGATATTGAAATAATTTTTTTAAGAATAATAAAAGAATTTTAGAAGGGTCATTTAACTTTAACTCCCATATTGTATTCTACTTGCACTTCTTTTCCATTTTCAGTAATAGTTCCTCTTCCATGCATTTTTCCTTTAAACCACTGACCTTTATATTATTTTTTTCCTAAAGTTAAAACTCTTACCATCAGCCCAAGTGTAAGTTCCTTCTCCATCTTTCTGATCTTACTTATAATCGCCCATATATTTTCGACCATCTTTCCATGTATAAACACCTATGCCTTCCATTTTATTGTTTTTCCATTTGCCATCATATCTTCTTCCATCATTCCATTCAAATGTTCCTTTTCCTTCCATCATATTATTCGAAAAATCTCCTTCATACTAAGATTTATTAGACCAGGCAAATTTACCTTTTCCTACTTTTAATCCCTTTTAAAACGAACCCTCATATTTAGATCCATCTGGGTATGTTTCAACTCCTTTATTATCTTCCTTTAAATCATCTTTGAATTACCCTTTATAAATAATTCCATCATAAGTATGTAGTTATCCATTTCCATTTGCCTTTCCATCACGCCATTCTCCTTCATAATAATCACCATTATAATTTATAAATCTACCATAGCCATTTTAGAAATCATGTCTCCATTAGCCTTCATACTTACTTCCATCTTCTAAGATTTAAACACCCGTCCCATGCCTTGTTTTAATATTAGTCCATTATCCAGTATAATCAGCCGTTCCATTTATTTTATAAGTTTTTGTATCTTAAGTAACTAAAATATTATCGTTAAATTATTTTGGATAATTCAATTTTTATAATTTTTTTTCCACTTCTTCAACCTTTGGAGAAACTTTGAAAAGTACCTTGGCTTCTTCTCTATACTCGTGTTTAGCTAATTAAAGCTATCTTTAAACTTTAGACTAGATAATAACAGTTTTTAAAAGTGCATTTACTAGTGGAATAATATCCTATTCCTAACTTAATTTACTAGTTTAACTTGCAGGGATTTCTTAAGTTTATTTATTTGGTCTACTTATTTAAGACTTGCGTGGTTAATCTTCATCTTCATAGATATCTTCTAACCATACATTCTTCGAACTAGGATTACCCATTTTTATTTCTTTTTCTAATTTCAACGAAATATTTATTCTCATATAAATGAAAATAAACGAAAATTCTAGAATTTGAAACTAAATTTAATCAGAAAGTGTAAAAATGGATTCATTATACATATTTAGATATTTGAGATAGCAATCACATCCTTTTTAATATAAATGCTTATTTAAATAAATATTACTATAAAGCTCTCTCTCTTACCCATAATGGAGCATTTCTTTATTATTATACTTACGATATATCTATTTCTTTTTTAGGTATATAAATTTGCTGCTTCTGGATGTTGTTACCTTGCTGCTTATTACTATTTTAGCTTGGAAATATAAGATTATCTTCTTTATTTTTCTCCTTTTATCTTTGGTCTTAGACTACTGTCGGCTTTTAAATGTTAGTTAACGATTTAGTATACAACTCTTTCCTTTAATCATCTTACTCCTTTTCTAAATCTCTGCTATAGTAATTATAATCAGTTATCATATTATTCTGAAGTTATTTTTAAGATTCAAATTGCATTTATGAATCTTTTTAATAAATAAAGTTGCTATCTATTAATTTAGTAATTCGAATAT
Organism: Loxodes magnus; assembly: GCA_946699065.1. Classification (NCBI taxonomy): domain Eukaryota; phylum Ciliophora; class Karyorelictea; order Loxodida; family Loxodidae; genus Loxodes; species Loxodes magnus. The sequence continues at coordinate 272,471 of CAMPDV010000101.1, forward strand.
TTTCGTTTATTAATTACTGATACTACTGATTCAAAGCTTCAATTTCCACTAGTTAATCTCTATAGAATGTTTAAAAACCTTTAACTTCACTCTTTAAACCCTTATTCTCTTCTTGTAGCTCTTCTATTTGCTTTTCTAAATTAATTTTTACCATAGTCAATGTGATTATGCTCATTAGCATGCTATTTTAAAAATCCAGTTTACTACTATAGAATTTCCATTTAGATCATGAATTTTTTGCTTTATCTTTTTGCACTTTTTGCCCTTTTATCACTAGTCAAACTATCTTTTATATCCCTACTTCTGCAAGATGCTGAAGGTGGCTTTTTATTGGATTCTTAATATATACTAGTCTTCGAAGATCGAAATGAGATATCGTTTGTACTTTTTCTTTTAGCTATCCATTAAGGAGAATTTAAAAGTAACTTTTACTCTTATTCAGCTATTTTATAAGGCTTATTTCCTTTCTTTCTAAGCTGTTTAATTTTCTTAATGTTAGCTAAATACTCTTTTTTTAACTAGCTTTTAGTCTAATCAATTTTTTCTAAGTCATTAGATTCAAGTCATCATTCTCTAAAATTAGCAAGTTTAGCCGTAAAGGCTGTAATAGACAGTTTCAAATTTTGCATGGTTTGCTAAATTTTCTATTTCCTTTACTAATCAGTATGTTAGTTCTATAGTCTCTTTTCATTATAATTTACAGTTTTACCTAGTTAATGTACCAGATTCCTCTCTCAGTCTAAAACTTCCAATTAAATATCTTTCCCTTCTTAATCAAACCTACTACTTTCACTTCCTTCTTCTGCCATCACAAGATTTTATTAGTATAGATATTTGAAATTTTAATTATAAGAATGCTTTTGATTAAGCTTTTAAATATTAGTATAGGAATTAGTTACTCAGTATCTTACTTAGATCTAGGATATGCTTTTTATTATGTGACGCTTTTATCTTTATCTATGTTTTGCTAAAATTAATATAGAGGTTAGAATGAATCCTAGCTATTATACTTAGTTATATATTAAGCACTTTTAGGAAATTTAGTTTGAGCATTATGAGACACTGATGTACCATTTTTGATGTGGTGCATCTTATTTTTCTTATGCCACTCTATCCTCAATGATCTCTTTTTATATCCCTCTACCTTCTAATAAACTTAAGCTTCTTCACTAGCTATTAATAATGCAGGAACTACAAAATTGGTTCCAATATTGGTATAGAGCAAAGGAAGTAAGGCAAAGAGAAGTTGAAAGGTTTTATAAATTCTTATTTAATAAAAAAGTTAAAAAGTATCTACAGCTCACTTCTATGGAACTGAAGAGCTTATCTAAACCGAATGAATAATCTTCAATTCTTCTTCTAATACTGAGTTCACCAATTTGTGTTGTTAAATACGGGTTTTACCACCGAACAAATCAGATTCTATCTAAACAGTCCATTTCTATCCATTTCCTAATTATTAAAAAATTACCAGTTGTGTCTTTAACTACGAATTTGCTAGACTCTCCAAAGTAATTTTGTAGCTTTTCACTAATCTGTTTTTGCATAGCTGCTGAATCAACAGAAGCAAAGTTCATTACATTGAAGTGCTTGAATAGTGAAATCATTTTTTTATAATTTAAGAGCTGAAATTAAACATTCCTTTTTAAACTTTAAACTTAATCTTACTTAGAGTTTTACTTTTATTAAACATCATTAGGCTTTCACTAGCTAATATATTATAACCCTCTTACTATAACTTCCTCTATTAAAGTCCTTATTTTAGATAGTTATTTTGATATTATCATTTATACTCTAAACATCCTTTTTTCTATTAATGTGATACTTTATTTTATTCATAATAAGGCCTTTATTTTGTGGATTAACTAGAGTTTTATGCCTTCTAATTATTTTATATGTAGTTAGCTCGGAATTAATGTAGCAATAGAGACTTATTTCTTAAAATGCTGAGTTTTGATAGATAATATGAAGTTATAAGGTTAAAAAAGCAATTATCTCTATACTTAATCTAAGCTATTGTCCTACTATACCCATTTACTGACTATTACCTACTTATTGTCTTAACTTCGCTTGAGTAGCGTGATTTTCATAAAATAGAAGCTTAATTAATTTACTAACTGCAGTTATGCTATTTTCTTTACCTAATATATAAAGTATAAAATGGGTTGTGGAAAATCTTAGATTAGAGATTCTAATTAGCAAACCCTTTAGAATCAAAAGTAGAATAATGGGATTTCATAAACTTAATTAGGGTAGAGAATGGCTAGCAGCTAGAATGCACAGGAAAAAGTAGATAATTTAAATTTAACGTAAGACTTCTAGATGCCTGATAGCACTGATAGATTTATAGAGGATTAAGACAAATTTGATCCAGATAATAACTTTGATGCATCAGTAAAGAAAGAATCATTAATGGGAACTGACACTTTGCTTAACAGGAAATGGGAATAAATTTCAAATATAGAAAGAAATACAAAAAACAGTAACTAGTTGATGTAGTCTATATAAAAGGATCCCTTAATGAGTACAGATGAGTTCATATTAAATAACTTGCTAAATAATCCTGATTAAGACTTGGAAACAGGATTGAACTATAAGGGAAATAAGAATCAAGCAGAGCAGCAAACTAAAAACTAGAACCAGCCCCAGCCCAAACTCCAGACCAATCAGCAATACAAATTTAATAGTCAAAGATGGCTGAACGAGCGAGATGAAGAGATAATGAACACCATAATACCTTCTAAGAATGACTTTCGTTTCTGATTTTTTGTTTATTCTTTAGTATTAAATCTAAAATATTAAATGGACATAAATAAATATCCTGATTTTGCTAGCAGCTTGTAAGCCGCTTTAACTTCGTCTAGACTTTAGTTGAACAGTAGACAGAAAACATACCTGGAAGAAAATTTGACTTAAGATGCTCTAACATTATTTAAGAAATCTAGAGAATGCCATGGAAATAAGCAACTATCATGTGTTGTACAGGCAATGATTTCTATTAAGAGTTGTGAGGTGGTTAAGTTCTTTAAATGTGTTTCAAAGCACAATAATGATTTATTTTATTGCAAGAAATTAGAAAAAAATTCAGCAAATTGCATTGAGCAGCTAACTGGAGAAATTCCTCTATTGCTCTTGAAAATTACGAATTGATTATATTTTGACCTACTTTACTTTTATCTAAATATTAAGCTGTAAGTCTATGTCTTATTTTATCTTCATATCTCAAGCTTCTTTATCAAGTTTATTTTAATAGAAATCAATATAATTAGGATATTACAGAGTTAATTAGAGTATAATCTTCAAATGATATTGCTAATATCTTTTGAAGAAAATTAGCTTTTAAGCTATTTCTTGCTTTATCTAAATTTCATAGCTCATCACAATGATACGCTTATACAGTATTCTGTAAAAAGGAAATAGATTTTCTAACTTTCCTTTTAAGCAGCTCTTAGCAAATAAACCCTTAGATTAATTCTTTAGTTAAGCTATCTTAGCGTTTTGATTTAATACTAGATTAGAGATATAGAAGCTATACTTAATAAAGATAAGAATTAGTTTTATTTAAGTATTCTCAATAAATTCAGTTTAAACTTAGCTTCTATTATAATCGAACCAAAATGGAGATCAAGAGAGATTTATTTTTGTTTACTTTAGCCTTCTTGGTATAAGGTGTTAGAGCAGATACATTAGATTTGGTTTCTAATGTGATTCTCTTCTTTATTTGTATTATCTTCGCTTGTGCTGCTATAGGATATTATTCAAGAAAGACAGATCCTAATACTTTTAAATGATTTCCTTTATGCTATGACTTTTCCCTAACTTAATCCCTTTCTTCTAGTATAGTAAGTCTATCTGTATAAATCAATTTTCAACATAATAATTTTAAATAATCTAGTCTTAGTTTATTCCTGCTAATTATAACTAATATAGAGAATTTGGTCTATTTAGTTATATCAATAAATATACAGATGATCAGTTCAATCATTCATATATAAATAATTAAAGCATATCTCTAGACACTGCTTACTTATATATTCTTTAAGTTTCGTCATTAAGAAAATTTACTTTTAAGTAGCCTTTAAACTAAGTTAAAGTAATATACGCTTTTCCATAAAGCTCTTCAAAGTTTCTACATTATCTATTTTCTAGCCTTCAAAATGTCTTTAATATTTTGAGTTATAATCTCCTTTATTAAATCAACCTGCTTTTCTTTCTATCTTCAATAATAGTTTTTAGCCTCTTAGATAAGTAAAATGATCAATCTTCATACTTGTCTTTAGTCTAATAATCACAGCAATAATAAAAGTGGCTAAAAAGAATGAAAAAGTACTTAGTTAGCACAATATAATTATATAGAGTTTTACCTTTGTAATCTACTGGAACTATTAAAAGAGCTAGTATTTTAAATGAAATGTATCTATTTATTAATCCTTATATTTCCAGCTAATTATTAGAATTACTATTTTTACTTTTTATTATTAGTTATAACTGCAAGCTTCTTTATTTTCATTGCTATATAGAAATCTAGATTAAGTGAATACGAGTTATTATTGCTTCCTAGAGATTTTATATTGAATATTAGTGTAGTATAAAGTACTAAATGGTATAGCTTTCTCTAATTAAAGAATTGCTATATAAGGTTAATTTTACATTACAGCGATTTAGTTTAAAACAGTAATAAAATTAATTTCTTCTGTTAATAAGTAAAGAGCTATCTGTTTTCTTTCCTATATTAACTTAAATAAATCTATTAACAAGCTATACTACAAATAAAGATAGATAAAGGTAAATTAGTATAATTAGGATTCTATTTTAATAGCTTAGAATCAGCTTGATAGATAATTAATTTTAATTTTGATACAGATAGAAAAATAACAACCTCTTTCTAGCAAGATTATCTATTGCTGATATATTAAGAAATATTATTTTTATAGATTCTAAAAGAGATTAGTAGTTGCTTATTTTCAAGCAACTACTATTAGTTACACTATATCTTCAAAGTTAGGGGAAATTAAAAATAGGTAAAATTGAAAGAAATAATCAGAATAGCAATAAGCTTATTACAAGCTTAGGCAATAGGAAAGTATAAAATGCTATTAGTTTAGTTATTGAAGCACTTAATTAGCTAAAGATGTAAAAGAGAATACTAAATGCTTACTTTAGGGTAACTTAAATAATGCTTTAGTAATATTTAAAAGTTGAAGGATTAGAGTATGCAATGAAATCTTGTCTATATATTTAATTTATTGAATGTAATTTGGTTAATATTTAGATAAGGATTAAATTAACTTTTCTGAATAAAGTAAGCTCATATAAAGTTTCTATTGCTAAATGAAGAAAAAGCTAGTGCAACTGGAATATTTATCTTTCTTTTCGTTATATCTAGTATCATATTAAGCAGGCTAAAGTATATTTATTTTTATATTAAGATCAAACAATAAATTTGATATAACGATTGATGTGTAGATTAAATGGGATAGGAAAAGGTTCCCATTGATATTTACTTCATTGTAGAACAGGAAATTATTAATTCGAAGCTTATAAGAAAGTTCATCTATCAAACTAAGCTTCAAGATTAAATCGAGTACTTCGGTGAAAATATTTGGTTAAAGCATCATATTCCCTATAAAACTCATTGTTTCGATTATAAAACCACTATTAAAATAAGTTATATGATGCAAGCACCTTAACACATTCCTAGCTTATGTTATAAGCATAAAGATACTAACCTTAAATAATAGAATCTAACTTTAAATATTTTTTTAAAAAACGTTCTATTTAAAGTTTGAAGCTTTATAATTGTATTAACAAAGAAAGCTTAATATTAAGATAAAGAAGGGTAAAAAGAGATATTACTTTTAAAGTTTTGGATAGCTTTTACTTCAATTGGTATTTATAGTATTTAACTATTTTTTAGTTGCCACATATGAAATAAAAGTAACAGATAGTAATAATTAGTTGATGGTTAAAGTTTAATCTGAGAAATTACTTTATATTCTCTTTAATCTCTCAATTCAGAATTGAATGGTAATATATAAAACGATGATTGTAGATAAGTGGATTTAAATATTTACTAGTGATCAACAAATTTTAACTTTAACTTATTTTACTTTCTGTATGACAGATTCAGATTTAGCAGTTTATTAATAGATATAATTTTATTTCTTTATATCCAGCAAGTTTTATATATCTCGCTAAATTAATAGCTTTACAGTTCTTTTTCACCTTTATTCTTATAGATTTTATAGAAGTCTTTGAAATTTGCTATTAGCATTTCTCTTTACTCAAATTCATTGGAAAAGCTTTAGTTAGACAAACAGATTGACTATTTTGCTTCGCTTTCATTTAATAATAACATTATAATTATTCAATTTTAGAGCTTAGAAGGAAGCTAAAATGTTATAGATAAACCTAACAATTAAAAGAATTTAGATGTTTAACTATCTTAGTCAAATTATAGAAGCATAGTTTAAGGATTAAACGCAAATATGGAAACTGTTTGCTCAAAAGATTACGATGAAAGATATATGAGAAGAATGGCTATGAGATAATATACCAAAGTAGTCATTGAAACTTTAAAATAAATAGCAAACTATTGAAATAAGTTTCTTAGGTCAAAATAAAATGTTCAATATTGGGAATAATCCTCTATTTATGACTTCATATTTCCCTCGAACTGTCTTGTCCAAGAATAAGCATTTATTTCACTTTGTGAACCTTGATTGCTAATACTTGACATTATACCCTCTAAATAAGCATCGAAATCTTTTATTTTGTACTTTTTAACTGGCATTGAGTCCTTTGCATATTATCTCTCCACTCTTTGTTCAACACAACTTTTCTCTCTAATTTTTATTTTTGAGTACATTGTGCTGGTAATACTAACATCTACAAGTGAAGGATTTATTTCGATGTTTTCTGGAGGTGTTTTATTCCTTTTAATCTTGATGCTTTTCAACGTTTCATCAAAATTATTGGTCATTTGAGATTCGTGCTTATTATATTTTGATGAAGCATTAAAAGTTCTTTTTTAACTATCTTTACTTCCGATTTGGCTTTTAGCCGATTGACTATTACAAACTCCCTAGTACAGTAGTTCATCTTTGAGCTGCCTGGCTAACTAATCTATCTTATGTTGATTTTGAGATAGAATTTCGTTGTCACTTAAAATCCCCTGCATCTTTCTGAAAACTTCATTAATTTCGTTCATATCAACTCTCAGAAGATCTGGATTTTGCTAGCTTTTTCATTTTCTGAACTCAAAACCAAACTTTAATATAAAAGTATGAAGGTAAGCATCTATGCTCTTTAGTTCAGCAAAACTGCTAAACATGCACTTCACAACATAGGCTGAGAAATAGAGACAGAATTTGTGACTATTCCAGCCAATTTGTTTAAGAAGTTGCACGAATGCCAAAACTTCAATATCAGACATTAAGGTAATATAGATTACTTCTTTGATATTATTTCCAAGTGGAAATTAATCTAAACCTGGAGGTACTTCTATTTATTTTACTAGCCTATTATATTATTCTTGAGTAATGCTTGACTCATTTGACTTCTAAAAAATCTTTGCTCGCTAATTGTAGTCTATCAAGTAGCTGTTCATAGCAACCATTATCTTGTTTCCATACATTTCATTTTTAGTCTTCAGGTATAAATGCTACTCAGACAAGTGTTCGTAAAATCCTATTTTTTCCCCTGAGCAAACTCTATCTTATTTCGAGCGTTCTACTTGGTAATTAGTGTTGTGGCACTTCCTCCTTTACTGCTTATCTTCTTAAACACTTTGTCTATAAGCTTTAATAGGAATTTAATTTTAGTTTAAAATAATAAGCATACACTATAAGAATTGCCATTAATTTTTCTATTTAAAAAATGAATTTTTAATTTATTATTTTCATATCTTTACTAAATAACTCTTCAAACTACCAATAAGTACATCAATCATACTCTTCATTATGCCCTATACTTTTCTATCCCTTCCACTTACCAAATATCTAGATAAGCTTATAGTTAAATATAGTTCCCCAGTATAAATTTATACGATAATTAGTTTATTAAACATTCTCCATTTTTTTCAAATAACTTTAAATTAAACTTTCATCTTACTCACTCTTATTACCGTCCTTTACCTTTATCTCGACCATTCATCACTAGAACCTTACATTCAATTGATTACTTCAAAATCTGAACTTACATTAGATATGTAGATAGTAACACTATTAATTAAATCCAGAAAGATACTTAAAATAGAGTTTAACTAGACTTATTTAGTTTGTTTTCTTTAATTTAATGTAGTTTCATTTTTGCTTAACATTACTTCATTAAACCTAAGACTTATTATCCCCTTAATTTAAGATGTAATTTATGGTTTGTCAAAATATAACTAAATGATTTAAAGTGCTTTCTTTAAATTTAACTTCTTTTACCTTTTATGGATTTAATTAAGTGTATATGTTTAAGCATTGTTATATCTGTTTTCAGTTTTAAAGCATTAGTTTAAATTTATAAGGATGACTTAGTTATAAGGGAAGCATACTATTATTTGTCTAAAGTGTTGATATCCTATATTTTGATAAACTAGCTGGAATGTAAATTAGAAGGCTTTTGAGTTATCCAAAATTAGTAGCAAATAACAAATAAAGAGCAGTAAAGAATAATTTACGCTTGATTATGAAGCTAGAAGATTTGATTGAGCCAATAAGGTTAAAATAGGTGACAGATTTATTTGGTAATTAACTTTGGTATACAATTTTTTAACTCTTTATCATATTAAAGTTAACTTCTTTCTGATTATACACTTATAGGTAAAGAGGTTTAAAAGCATCATCGGAATTAAATAAATCTTAATTATTAAGAATCTCCTTAGAGTATATTAAGCTTTTGAGGATTATATTTTAATGCTTAACATTATGCTAGTCTTTTGATTAGCTTCATAAGTGAATCACTCTTTACAAATTATTTTCCCCTTTTTTTAGACTTAAAAATAATTCACTAAACTAAAAGCTTGGATTCTAAATTTTTGAGTAAAGATTGGAGAAAAATATATCAAAACCTGTAATATTTGAATAAAAGAAACTTAAATCTTTAATTATTTAAGCAGAAGCAAAAGAGTAAAGCTAGCAAGCTTAGTTGGTACGAATTAGCATTTATATCTTATTTGAATTGTTTGAATCCTTTTAGATTAAGAAGCTACTTAATGCTTCGTTTGATACATAGCAGGAAAAAGTAGATCTATTAGTACTATACCAAGAACTATAAAATAAACTATTTAAGTGGAAGAAAAAATGATTTATAACCAAATAAGTCTGAGAATTAAAATATTAGCTTTGGATTTATAAAAAGGCACTGAATAGAGTAGTTTGTAAATACATAATTAAAAGCTATTAAAGTATACCTTCAAATAAGAAAAATAGTTAATTTTAAATAATTATAAATAAGGCTAAAATAGAGAAAGCTTACCTTTTATTTTAATCTAAGTTAGCATTAAACTTAAGCTACAGCTAGAAAGTTCAACTTATAATAGAAAAAGGCTAGTGAAATAAGGAAAATTAATAGATAGATATTGCTAAAATTACTCGTAAGCATTAAAAAGCTTATAGTACTTATAAAGAAGCTAGTCATATTATATTTAGATAATAGTAGTAATTATTAAAATAAGGGGTAGATAGTCTCATTATTTTAGATAGAATGGAGTTAGAATTATTTTAATAATTGGTAAGAGAAGAAATAATCTATCCATAGATCTAGTATCAGATATTTAAAATAATAATAAAGGCATTAGTTATTCAATTTCTCTAGAACTGTTTCTTTAACCTAATTTGCAAATTGAGCTTTTTTTATATATATACTTTCATCTTCAGAAACTTAGAAAATAAACTTGCAAAATAAAGCTAATCATGAGGTTCTGACTGCTGGAAGCGTATTAGAAGATGTCTATAATTAACTGTTTCTTTCATGTTTTCAAAATAATAGCATGTGCTAAGAAAAGGCTAGAGCATATATATAGTAATTAAAGCAAATTTTGTTATGAAGGTATTAATATGCTAAATAGTTTATCTATTTTCTAACTATAAATTCTCTATTAAAAGCAAGAGTTTTTTCATGTTAGGTATAAAATAATAATTAAGTATCATTATATTAAAGAATATTCAAATCATAATAGCTAGAATAACCATATTTCATAAATCATTATTCTAATAATTTAGCAGTTGCTGTTCTTTATGATAAAGTACTTTAGTAACTTCGAAGATAATTTTTATAAAAATAACGCTCGAACAATCAAAGAAAGTAACGCTAGATAAACTATGAAGTTGTCATTTTCCTTTTTTAAGAACTCTATTAGAAAGGAAAATAAGCTTGAGTTACCAGATCTAGAAATACCCTAAATTATTATAACTTATCCAGTCCTATTAAAAGAGTAAATCAGTGGAACAATAAACTTAGTAATTTCAAGCAAATATAATAACTGATTGAGTTTAATACAGAAAGTAATAAACTAATTAGAATAAAGATTATATACTTAGATATCCTTATGCTAGTTATAAATAAGATTTTTAAAAGACTAAATCTTTATAGCTAAATATAAAAAAGCATTGCATTATGTAATAAGCTTAAATAGCTATAATTAAAGTACCTTTATCTTATCTAAAGTCAATAAAACGATTAGTTTTAATCAAAATATTACTTTAAAATAATTAAATAGATACCTCTTCATTAATCAGAACTGAACAATGATAATACAAAAAGAGAAGAACGATTTTAATATTTTTAACTTTAAGTCTAGGTTTAAGCAATCAATATTAGAAGCTTTATGTTATTAAAGAGAGTATAAAGACTTACAAGTTTTAAAGAGAGAATCTTAGTAATTAGTCATAAAAATAGTTAGTAGGAAGCAACATTTTAGCTAAAACTAGGACAATAAGTTAAATAAAGGCATAAGAAATGGGTTATTAGTAAAGATTTAATTATAGGTTTAATAAGGATTGCTAAAGGTTAAATTAATATATAAAAATAGAATATCAAGTATTTATTATAATAAAAGAATAACTTTCTCCCAGTTTTTAAGGTTGTTGATTAAATCTTTAAATAAGTAAATAAGTTAATAAAAAGTAGGTACTTTAGTTTAAAAGTAAAGTAATAGATATATAAGTCTAGAATTAAAATGAGAACCGCATCTCATTTTTTTAATAATAAGCTACTTATTATAGTATAGCCTCATTATTTAAGCTAGTAAAATAGTAATAGTTGTATTAGAAAGAAAAATTGAGTATGATATACTGCTAATGAAGAGCATAAAGAAATTATGAACAATTAAAATCTCAAGCACCAAATTCATAATATCATTAAGATATTAAACTTAAAGGTTTAATCAATTATAGTTTAAAGCAAATAATAATGCTTAAATTTCGAATATTTACTTTGAAAAAAATTAAACTATTTCAGGACAAAAAGCAAGAGATTTAATTTGATGTTGAACTTCTAAAAAAAAATTTATAAGTAGAAGCTAATAATCAATATACATCTATGATACTATCTTGAAGCCTATATAAAAGAGTAGATATGTTTGATTAAACTCATAAAATAATGATATTACAAAGAAGCATCTTAAAATATAGTAAAAGATTATTTATTCTACTTCTTATCTTTTAAGCCTTTAAACTTAAAAATACAAAAGCTTATATAACTAACTGCTTTTTATATATTTCAATATCTTAGATAGATTATTTCTTTCGTGCAAGTCAAGCACATTCAAACTCTAGTTTAAGCCTTAACATTGTCTATTACTAAAGACCAAGCTAATAATCATAAAATTAATACCTTAAAACATCTCACAATATCTTTTGTATTGCATCATGCTTACTAGAGTAACACTAGCAGTTTAACTGCTTATGTTTTTAAATAGTTAAAACTAAAAATAGTTAAGTATATAAATATTTTATCAGTATATATTCACCAGAAAAAGCAAATTATAGACAATAGAGACTAAACGAAGATAATAACAATCTAATAACGATTTTAAGAGAAATTTAAAAGGAAGAAAAGTTAGAAAATTAATTAGAAAGCAGCTTTTTCATAAAAATAGATATTATAAATGAAGAATCTTTTCGTTGCTATAGGAAAATTATTTTTAAGATCGAACTCTTAATTAACATTTATCTAGCTTTAATATATTAAATCAGAAGCTTAAAATTAAAATAGTAATATTATCCTGGACAAATTCTCAGCTTCTTTATAGAAACTTTTTTTAATTATAACGAGATTAGGAAATGAAAAAGACTATCGTATATTTAAAGATTTGAAAAGAAAGAGTGATCAGATAATGATCATTCGATTTGAAGTAATAGAAGAGTAATACATAGTAAGATGATAAATATATAATACAACTATGTAATTTATTTATTATTTAACATTATTATCTATTTGTTGACACCATTGATGATTCTAAATGAGAAACCTTACTATTATTTGCTATAAAGTTGGCCGTTTGCTTGGGTCTTTATCGAGCATCTTTTGAATTAAATCTTTAAGATCTGAACTCAAATTTTAATTAATTTGAATCCTAAAATTTAAATTTTACTGTTGGGATTTTATTATTTCTATCGTATCGAACATGTTTTTTCCAGCGAAAGGCAAATTTCCATGTGTTAAATAGTAAAGAGTAACACCTAGAGCTCAAAGATCGTAAGAAGTTGGCTACATTATATGTTGATTCTTATTCTCGCCAAAAGATTCTGGAGGCATAAAGGCAATTGTACCCTTTTAAACTCTGTTTTTCTTCTCAGAAGAAAAATAGAAGGAAGCTCCAAAATCACTTAATTTAACCTGATCTTCAGAAGTGAGTAGCAAGTTTAAAGGTTTGATATCTCCGTGAATTATTTTGGCGACATTATGCAAATAATTCACTGCATTTAATATTTGCTTAAAATATCTCTACACAACTTTTTCAGATAAAGGGTTAACTTTCTATTTATCAGGAAAAATAGCCCCTTTAATACAAAACTCCATTATTAGATACATCTTATCTTTATTTTTATCGTCTATAACTTCAAAAAGCTTTATAACGTTTTCGTGATTAAGTGAAGACATTATTTCAACTTCATGCTCCACTAAGTTCCACGCAGTTTTTCCTTTACCAAGGATTTTATTTTTGAGTTTAGATTTAGACATTATTTTTATAGCTACATATTCTTTAGTGTCCTGATTTAAGGCTTTCTTTACTTAGCTAAAAGCTCCACTTCCTAAGTGAGATAGAATTATATATTAATTAATTTTTATTTGAGCATTGGAAAGCTTTTCATGAATAGCGTTTAAAGAAAGTCTTGGTTTTCTATTCATTGATCTTATTTTTTATTCTTCCATTGCATTTTAATCTTATAGCAATGTCTTTTTTTTCAAAAATTTATCATTTATATGTTATGGGCTTTAATTAGAACTAATTCTATCTTCTGATTATTTACTTTCTTCGTTATTTTTGATACTTTACTAAATAATTTTATCTGAATCTTATAAACTAATTTATGGTAATTTAGGACTTACTCCATTTTGCAGACTAAATGGAGACTAGTTTTCTACATTTTTTACTAATATATCGTTTGGTGTTTTATGCTATTTCTTTTATGTATTTTATACTTCATTTTCTACTTAGCTATTTTTTCCAAAATTATATCCTTAAGCTTTGTTCTTTTTTTCAGATTTGCTGTACTCATCTTCATGTTATAAGCTTATATTTTGATTGCCTTTTTATCGATTTTCTGAAAAATTCTTATCAAATTACTATTTTTTGGTGCTTCTTTTATGAATCTCTTTTTTCTTTTCTTCTATCAATTGATTCAATTCCTTTCTATCTTTAGATTAATTCACTTTCCAATGTTCATTTTTAATTATAGCTTGCTTATCACAGCTGTTTCCACCTAGATTGTTATCTTAGTTTAATTTCTATTATCCACTTTTTTACTGGGTTAAAGATATTGTCTAAGGAACTTAGTTTTAGCTTTACTTTAAAGGTTTTTACTTTGTATCTTTATCAGAAAATTTAGACTGTCTAGATAATTATTAGTTTCAGTGATCTTCTTCAATGAGAATTTCTTCTTCTTATATCTTTTGAAAAGTAGGTTAGCTAGAGCAGTTTTTATCAAACCAGAAAGATAAATGCTAGTGCTAAACTGACTCTTGATCACCAAATTACTTTTTCAAATTCAAAAGATTTCCCTTGGATCTTCTACTCTTAGTTAAACTAGCATTTTCACTTGTATCGGCTGATCTCATTGATAGTTAATAATTGGATTGCTTTGTAAATCAAATGTTCTGTAGTTTAGATGAATCTTCTCTAGAGTTCAGTACTAGTATAGGTGATCCATCTTAAGTTGAACTTAACTTTTAAACTGATTAAGTTTTTGAAAACCCTTAAGAGTATAGTATGGGCTCTTGATTTGCAAAGCTACTGTTGACTAAAGAATCCTAAGCATCAAAATTTTAAGTTTCTTAGGAATGCTAAATATCTCCTTATACTTTTGGTTAGCTGAAATGAGATAAACTAGTCTATTAAACTGTAATTTAAGGAACTGAAGTTTTATTACGTACTTACTACTTCATTTTAGGATTTTTAATTAAGGAATGAGAATTATCTAGGTTATTTACTTATCTTTCATTTTCTTAATTTTAACTCTTTTCTTATAATTGTCCATTTTATTTCTAGTCAGATGCCTTCAATGCAGAGTTGGAAAAGCCATAATCTAAGCCTTTAAGATCATTGTCCTTTATCTTTTGGACTTATGTTTGATGAAGGTGCTTTTACCTAATGAAAGTTTTTCGCTTTTTATACTCCTCTTCATTTAAATAAGACTTCTTCCTTAGTTTAGACAAATCTAGATTAGGTACCTTAGACTGTTTATTAAAACTGGAGAACTAGGGAATTTCTTTGAAAGTTGAAGCATACTTTTTAGATTCTCTGGTTTTTCTCATCTCTGGGTCTTCTTAATTAATGACTTCTTCATTGTTTTCGTCTTGATTAATAAAGCTAAAATTTTGTGGAATTTTGAGTCGATTCTGATCTAACTAATTTCCAATACAAGATAAGTTATTTTAATAGTTAGAGTGCAACGAAGGAAAGCTTGCGTTTGCATGCAATGTTTTATTCCTTTCTTTGTTAGTTATACGCTCATTTCACAGTTTCCTCTATTCAGTAATTCTAATAATCTCCCTTGTTGAATCAAGACTTTGAAATATAAGTTTTTTCCTATTCCTCTTGTAATGATTCTTCAAGTTAATCTTCTGTTCTCATATTTTCCTACTCTCAGGTATGTACTTATTATAAACTTCAAACCTATCGTATAATTGATTTTTTTGTTTGAGACTAAGAGATTTATTCCCCATTTATAACTTTAATGAATCAATAAACTGAACACATTATTAGATTTCTACCTTACAATTTCCTTTATCCTTTTATATAGATAAAAGAAGCTTGCTTATAATTATAAATCTATATGATATTAGAACTTTATTTAATCAACTGCTTGGTTAGCTTTCTATACTCTAAATATTTGCAGAAGTTACTATATTTTCATTTCTTTTTAATTAAAATGCATATTTTCATGTACGCTAATACTTAAAGTAATGCTATATTCAAATTTTGTATCTCTTATATTTGCTATTATACACCCCCGTCTTATTTCACTCTCCATCCTTACTTTCTGCTTGTTTAGATCAGCTCTTGCTCTTTTTATGGGTCAATTCCTTTATGTAGCTTTAGCTTGATTTTTTTATTTGAAAGGGAAAGAGGAATAATATTAAAGGCCTTTTAATTAACGAATTTAGAAGATCAAAATAAGAGACAGAATATAGAAGTACAGAAAAGCTTGATATATCCCTAGTAAAAAGCTATTGAAGTTCTGCTTAAAGGAAATAAGATAAACTAATAATATTCTTAGCAATATACTTGCAATACTTTATTGTATGACTTCTACAAGCTTTTTATCCTAGCTTATAATCTAAACGTTTAATTAACAAGCAACTCTAAAATCTCGTTATTAGACTACTCTTAATTTTATATTATAGACACTAAGAATCATTGAAAGTACTAATCACTTCTCTACAAAACTAACCGCAATAACGCTTAAACGTATCAATATGAGTTAAGATTTAAGCTACTTATTGCATAAGTATAGTGTAAGATGATTAAGTGTCTTAACCGATTTGAACTAATATAGACAATAATTAAATTGACTATGATTAGAAGTTAATTTTAATAATAAGCACTAGATACAATAAAGCGCTAAGTCTAGTTCTAATTACCATTGAGTTTACTTAACAGTGAATTTTAGCTTGGCTGAAATTTTCTATCTAATAAGATTGAATAATAATGGATTAATTTAAATCAGCCCTTGGTAATAGCATAGTCATATGGAATTAGGTTTTATATAAGGCTGTGTAATTAATATAGTCAGACTTAAGAGACCTTATTTACACTTTGAAATCTCTATGTTACTATATAAGGTTTATCTCTAAGAAGCTTTAGACTACATTGTGTAATATTCCTAATAGAGAAAGAATAAAACTAGCTCTTTTTAACTGATTAGCTTAAATACAGTCTTTGATATCTATATAAATGTTAAATGTATAGTACTTAGAGTTAAAAGAATTTGGTAATGATAAAGCTTGGATTTAAATGATATAGTCTATTTAATACTTCGTTAAAATTAAACTGACTGAGTTAACATAATATTGAATTAATTAGTTACCATTTTAATTTAAGAAACAAAGAGATATAAAATGATAGTTTCAGTTAGATTAAGTATTTATTCTTGCATCAATCTATATCCCATATGCTAAAATACCTATATTATTTTTATACTTTTAAATCTTAATTTAAACTACATCTAGAAAGATGAAAGTGAAGTAAGCTAAAAATACTGATCGATTCTCTTTTCTCAGCTCTCTAGTTTAATCTATGTTTGAACTATAGGTAATTTAACTAAGGATAAGACTTAGTATTTTAGCTTACAAGTATAAATAACTTCTATTAAAAACTTTGTAAGATAACGTAAGTTTAATTAATAAGGGTATAAATATGAATGTAGCACTTAGTTATAGAAATTAATACGTATAGTTATAGAAAGCGTATTATTGAGTTACTAGATATAATTAGTCTTTAATTTAACTCCGCGCTTGTTTTTTTATAGCCAATTACAATGCAAATTCCTCCTTTTAGGAAATTTAGTCATCAACTGATTTTAATAATCTACTTAATTATACTACAAGCAGGATATGTTGTTTTGATTACCTGAAATCGCTATTACTTCTGCTGTAATATATTAAACCAAGATTAAAGTAATTCTTCAATTTAATAAAGTTAGCTTTTATATCTAAGAAATCATAGAACCTTCATATATTAATCATCATTTACTAGATTAGCATGCTCAATTAATTCTTATAGTCTAAAGGACAAACTAATGAAGATTATCCTACTCATTAATCTAGATTCCATATCTCACTTTATTAAACAAGAACTACTTTAATAATTATTTATGCATGCTTTATTAGCCTTTATTTACCCCATATTGCTACTTTTTATAATAGTTACAATAGTAAAGAAAATAGAGTTTAGTATGGACTATTATAGCTTAGTATAAAAGTTTTGAAGATATATTTAAACTGATAATGACTCAAGGAGTTAATCTTCCTTTCTACTAACTATTTCGCTTTATACTGTCTTTCCTGCTAAAATAAATTAAAATTTATGACATAAAAATTAAGCAACTCTATTCAAAATTATTCAGAAGGTATTTCAAACACTTCTATTTATAATTAGGTATATGACTAAGCCAAAATTCCTTTATCTAATCCTTTCTTTTATATTTTGACTAAAATGAAATTAAAAGCTTCTTAAATATGCCAGACTAGCAAATTCTATAAAAGGGATTTAAAGTAACTAAATAAACTAAATCAGCTATTTTTGCTATTAATATCGTGTCTTCCACCTTTTTAAGCTTTCTATTTAGTAAGAATTACTCTCATACTTTAAGTTTTTAATTTAAGAAGTCAAAATCTATTTTCTGGTACTTTATAAAGCTAAGCTAATATATATATTTTCAATATTAAGCTTATAGTTAACTTTTCAATTATTTAACCACTTTATGATTTCAGAAGTTATATATTTGTCATATTTTGATTTTCATTGTTCTAACCTTAAAAGTAAAAACCGAAGAAATCATTTAAAAACTGAGCAAAAGGAAAAATAGTAATTAGAAGCTATAATAAATAGATATTTTTAACTAAATAATGGAAACTAGAAACTACTCTGGTCTTATCTTTTTGTTTTATTGGGTGAAATAAGCATCAAAATTAGAATTTGAAAAGAGATATTTAATAAAATAAAATATAGTTGAGCCTTTAAATAGGATAGTATTAAATGTGAAGATACCATTATTAGCTTATAACTGTACTTTGAAGTCTAACAATTCAGTTAGCTCTTCTTTCCTATAGTTATTCACTAACTCTTAGTTATTATAGAAATAGATGCTTACTTAAAGTGATTATAGAAAGTTGGAAGTTTCTTCATTTTTTGATTCTTTTATTTTAATGCTAAAGATAATTAAAAATTACCTTCTAAAAGAAAAAATAGGAAAATATATTTTAAACTAACTTGAAGGATCTTTATAGAAGCTAAAGAATAAATACTCTCAGAAAAAGGGAAAAGAAAGTGAAAGTATAATATATTAAGTCTAAGCTAATGAATAGTTTTATAACCTATATTAAAAAAGCCAACAAAAAGTGATAATAGCTACTATTAAAGCCAAAGTTAACTAAATTTAGCATAATTTAGTTAATAATTAAATTTCTCTAGATAGGTTACTTTAAATAGCATTTGAGCATATAAAAAAGTAGATCAAAGTTATAAATTAAAATAGTAAATTGTATATAATTTAGAAGAGTAAGAGTAAAAAGAACAAACATAAAGAGATTCTTATAAATTAATTGATTCTAATAGTTTTAGTCACTTCTAGCTATTGTGAAACCAAAGTAATTAGTTACTAAATAATTAATTAGAAGAGTGATTATTTAGCTTTAATATGCTTATTAATTCTTAGATGTTAAAAATATGATTTAGGCATAATAGTTTGCTAGATTTCAACGAAGAATAATAAAGTAAAAAGAAGTGGAATTATGTTATTTCAAATAGCTTGTATTATTAAATAGTATTAGTATTAGAATGACTAATGCTATTAGTTAAATTTAGCTAAGTTGACTAGTATTAATAAAATAATATAATATAATATAAGGAAAATAATTAATTTATTAACTTTATTCAATTAAGTAGCTTATCAATTCTAGTGAATGGATAATGAAGAAATTTACAAGGATTATTAGCATAAGAACTTGAATTGTGAAACAATTATAGAAAGATAAAATTAAGAATTCTATATCGAAAAGTATGCCTCATGCTTTTAGGACCTAATTATATAGTTAGAGAAGATTATATGATCAATTAAGAAATATCAGCTTTTAAATCTATATTAAGTAATTAGAAAAATGACTACGGCGATTTTATTAAATACGATAATTGATCTCTAGATGTTATTAATCATTAGAGAAATAAAATAATTCTAAGACATGCTAACTTAATATCTCTATTTATATATAGTTGTAGAGATAGATAAACGATATTTCTAATACTGTTATACAAATACTTGAAATAGTTATCACTAATAGCATGACTATTAAATTAATTTAATTTTAGCTTAGCAATTAATAGAAAGTCTCATGCTATATTAATAAATAGAAATTATTTCCTTTTTTAGTTAATGAAATACATTTAGAAGCCGCTTTGGTGCTTTTTTAGCTTATGCTTTTGATATTAATCTCAGCTATAAATTTAAAATTTATTAAGTGTTTTCTTCTTTTTTGAACTATGAAAAACTGCGATAAATGATTATAGTCAAAATAGTTTATCTACTTTATGCTATTAGCGCATTGATTAAATAATCTCATGCTAGATACAATAATCTCCTTTTTTCTATATTTTTAAATATAAACTTTAATGATAGTCCTTTTATTCTCTAGACTTTACTTTATATCCAAATAATTAACGTTCGAAGTGTTATAGAATGCATTTTGAAATGAAAACATAACTAGGTAAGAAAATGAAATAGTAACCTAAAAATCTTAGGCTAAGAAAATATATCTTATCATTAGTTTCTTAGTAGAGTTAGCCCTTTAGCTATTATTACTTATATCTAATTCTATTTACTACATTTTTATACTTAAGCTCCCTTCTTCATACTTCTAGTTGCTAAGTAAAACTCATTTCTTAAAAGTCTTAACTTAATTAAAATCTCCTATTTTTCTCTATTTATTTCTTTTTAATTCTAAGCGATAAATCTTGAACTAAATAGTATGAAGTTGATGATGAAATTAAAATCTAATAACTTAGGGTATAAAATAAAATGATAAATTAGGTGAATTAGATGATAAAATAAGAAGAGACTTACATGATGAGATAGTTTGAAATGGTATAGTTTAAATGAAATTACTTCTAAATAAGATATCTTTTACTCTTATAAGTTATTATATCAAATATTTATCTTCTACCTTTATCAATATATCTACTTACTCTTGGCTATTAATTCTCCAAAGTCTTAAATATTTAGTAAAAGTGTAAACCAAAACCTCCAAGGATTAAATAGTCAGGTATAATAGTATGTTATTTTAAGTAGCTTTATTAAATAAGAGAAATCAATACTCCTTGAGCTAATTTTGATTTGAAGGTAAACTTGATTTCAATAACTTTTAATTAATAATTCTTAATATATAAGAACAGAAGTAGAAAAACAGGCACTATTGCTTGATTCTTTAAATATATACTTATATTTACCTTTAATTATCCTTTAATCAAAGATTAGGTAAAATTGAATTTAAAATAAAATAGCGTAGAAGCTTTTTCTTTTTACTAACCTCCTTTGCTAATTATAATTAGATAGCATTAAACAGAAGCTTAACTAATTTAATTTTTATTAGACTCTAGAAATAAATCTTAGCTTATGCTTTATTAGGTATTATTAAGTAGGTTAAATAAAAATGAGTTGTCATTTAATTTCCTTTTTAATTACTATTTTTTCTATTTCTGTTTAGCGTACTTTGAGCTAGCTTGCAAGGTTTTGAAGTTGGACTTTAACTGAAGAATTATCAGCTGATAATACTCTTTTTGGCTGATGACTATTAATTAATGCTTGAATCAAAAGGATAATTTTTAGAGCTTTCATTATATTGAAATTCAATCTTTTCATTATTTGCTAGCTCTTATTTTTGGTTATTTTCTAGCATTTGACTATAAACTTTTTCTTAGTCAGATATATCTTCATCTGATCAATTACTTTTAAGACAACTAGAAAGATAAGATTGCTCAGGGAGTCAAGCTGATTATAAAGCTTCAGTGAATTATTTAATTTTTTATTTTGACTCTTTATTTCATTAAGTTTTATCCATTATCCCATTTCCATAATATGGACAGAACAAATTTTTGAACTGTTTTTGAGAAAAGGATCTATTTTTTACCTTTTCTATCTAATCAATAATCTAAACTTTCTAAAAGTAAAAACATACTTTGTATATCTTTCCCATTTGAAAGTCTAGTCTAGTTTTCTAAAACATAAAATTGCTGTTTTACAGATTTTCGTTCTAGTAACTACTGTTTGCAGATTGTGAGTACTTATGTGAAATTGAAGGTAACTTATTCCTTAGTTATTTTTTTAAATACTGCAATAAAGCCTTACTTTATATCTAAACCTATCAATTGTCTTATAAGCGTAATAGCAATTATCACAAACTTTTACCTTCTTATAAAGATTCTAAACAAGTATGTTTGGATTTTTATCAATGATCA
Source organism: Loxodes magnus (assembly GCA_946699065.1). Classification (NCBI taxonomy): domain Eukaryota; phylum Ciliophora; class Karyorelictea; order Loxodida; family Loxodidae; genus Loxodes; species Loxodes magnus. Next base: position 294,354 of record CAMPDV010000101.1, read on the forward strand.
TTTATATATCAAGCCCTGCATTTAAGCACTTACATTTTCTTTTTAAATTTAAATCTTACTATTTTTCACTATCATTTTGATTTATTAATCACTATTGCTTTAATTGAGGCTATTGCTTTTCATTGTTTTGTTCGAGACTGTCAAGTAAAATAGATTTTTATTAAATATACTTAGTTTCCTTCTTTATTAGCTTATTAGCATTTTAGTCTTATTCGCTTTATTTGCTAGAATGCTTATTTTTTATTGCTCCTTAAATCCCTCTAATAATTAAGTTGCTTCCTGCCTAAAGACTGCAGTATTAATTAGCTAAACACTCAGAAGCTTTATGACCTGCTTAAGGGATTTGATCAACATTTTCTATTTAAATATCCTAAGAGTTCATTAATCAAATAACGTCAAAATCATCAAACAGCAAATCTAAACTAATACTGATAAGTTTCTAAATAGAAATAAATACGCATTTTCCTAAGTATTCCATTATTCTTACTAGAGCTTTACCTATGTTTATCAGTTTTTCGTTTACTTAGCTAGAAACCGATTTCACTTTTCCTATTTTACTTTCTTCAACTTTCTTCTATTACATGCTAGGACTTCTACCCATATGCTTGTGAGGGCTTTTTAGGAAGAAGTTTTATTTAGAAGGAACACTTTAGATTTAAAAGATCTTTTCATGTAGAGGTTTGATCTAAGGAGTTAAGAATGAAATAGAGTTTTTCTTTTATTACTAAATGGTTTTTAGTTTATTCATACTGAACTCATTTCCAAAGTCCATCTTCTACTAAAACTATGTCTTGTCTAGTTTTTCATTTTTAAAGTTAGACCTGTAAACTTAAAAGGCATTTATCTTTTAACTCTGCTCGTTTTTCTAATTTTTAATGTTAGATTGAGAGTGAAATTTATTCTCAGCTTTTTAGGAATAGACCACTTTATACAATTTAGCTTTCTAAAGTAGGCTAAAATTACTTTAGAGGGGATGTAACTATAGAGACAAGTTCAGGTGCTCCTTTTGATTTTAGTGTCAGTTAGGCTATCAATATCTTCTTTAGCTATATTATAGTATTTTTCCTATACTTATATCCTTACGCTTGCTTTATCTGCTATTCGCAGAATTGCTCCATATTCATAATTTTAGCAACATTACATAAAAGCCTTTTGCAGTTCTTCGTTCTTGCATTTAGTCTAGTGCATTATTTTAATGACAGGAACTCCGCTCTGTTTAAATAAAAGAAGTTACTTTCTTTAATTTAGTGTAGAATCATTAGTCAACTTACCCTTCCATTAAAAAAGCAGTATGAGGTATAACCAGAGAGACCCCAAAAGCAACATTACTGTTTATTCTGCTGTAGGTCAAAAGTCCAAGAGTTCACTCATGAGTTTTTATTTCTTAATCCATTTAAAAAATAACTAAAAAGATAGCAGCGAACTCCAATAAAAAATAGGTGTAAAGTGTTAAAAAACAATTTAAACTTAAACGAGCATTCAAAGTAATTAGCATCTAATTAAAAGAAGAGAGCCAATAATTAAACTTATATATCTAAAGTAATTATTAATTATAGTATTAAAGCAAACTAATGAAGGGTATAGATTTAAACTAGTAGGTTCAATTAGGTAAATATTAGAAGCTCTTAAGTTATAATTATGGGAGTTCTTATATGCAAACTATTACTTCAATTTTTATTATATATATTAAAACTAATCTTGTAACTATAGATTTAAAACTATCCATCATTTTATCGAAACTTAAATGACACAAGGATTTCCTTTAACTATTTTTGAATGTCTATTTTCTTACTGTTTTGATTATATGTAGAGATAGAGTATTAGTATTTAATTAATATTTTCTCAATATAAAGTTGCTGACTCGTAAATACTTTTTATTCATCAATTAGAGATTTTAAATATGAGTGAGAAGAGAAAATCTTCTGCTTTATAAAAAATTTTAAAAGAAACTTTGTGGTTTTTTTCAAATTTACACCATACTTTGCTCTTGAGTGCAGAGGATAGTAGCTATACTTGGTAAAATTTTTGAATTTTCTTCCACTCCAGGTAAATCCTTAAGAGCAAGTTTCGTGCAAAACTTTCGTTAAAGTTAATAAAATCTATTTTTTACTAAATTTTCACTTCTATTTTGAAGTATTTGGTTTATTTTTTTTCATACATGGCCTTCTTGCTATGTATACTTGATTATTATAAAGTCCTCTTAAGCAGTCCATTCTTTTTCTAAATATTATAATCTTACTTTTTAATTCAGGATTCTTCAATTAATTAAGTCTCTACTTTGCATCTCTGCTGTCTCGTACCTACTTGCTATTATGGAATTGCTTATTAAGCATTTTAACTATTTTGATTCACTTTTTATTTAAATAATCACTGAGATAAAGTAGATTTTCATCTTCTTCCTTCGTCCATTCTACTTTTTGCCTCCATTGGTATTTCGACTATTGTGTGGTTTTCACCATATTATAATAAACACTTTAAGTTTCTTATTTAACGTTTATTTAATTAAATTTATTTAATTTAATCAACTCATTGCCATCCTACTAAGTTAGGATTTCTTATTCTAAATCTCTTTTAGAACTTTCTAAAGCTAGAACCTTCTGGGTTATAGTTCATTAAATGACTAAGTCTTTAGAAGTTGATAATAAATAGAAATGTAATTTCTAAATAATAAAGGTGTTTCATTTCTATTAAGTAATGAAGTAAATAAATAGATTTTAGTCTAAATAGAAATTGTTTTATGATATAACCAGATAAATCTACTTTTCAACTATTTTCGCTTTCTTTAGATAGTAATCTCGTATCTTAACAGTTGGAAGAGCTTACTAGTAATGACATTTGCATTTATATATTCTAGTAACTAAATCATTTTCCTTCCTGTACAGCATTTAAAGTCTCTATACTAAAAAAGTAATTTTATTGGGTTTGTTTCTAAAATTAATTTTGACATTATTATAAAATAAAAACTATAAGCTTAGTCAATATTACTTATTGTATATAACTATTAATTCTATGTTTTCATATTCTAAACTTCTTCATTTTCTTTTTCTAAAGATCTTGCTCTGCTTTTCTAATATTTTTACACTGTTTAGTTAAAAAATAATATCTTAACTAGTGATTTATTATATAACAGGAGGGGTATAAAAGCTTAGATATGCTTCACTTTTTTCTCTTGAATCTTATTTAGTTAATGTTACCTTTCCTTTTAGGCTTTCTCAGTTCCTTAGAAGGATTATTCTTTTTACTTCAACTATCAACTTTAAGTATAGTTTTAAAATAGAGAAGTAATTACTTCTTGCACTCTAACTTATGACAATGCTTTATTTATCAATTCTTTCTAGGAAATTACTTTAACTTGTCAAGATCAAAAAGAACGAAACTATAGAATTTTTAGAGTTAGATAATAACTTGGAATTATGTAGCCCATAAGAGTTTCTTAGGTAAAAAGGGCTAATTTTGCAAAATACTTGATTATGAAATGAAAGGGAAATATTTAATAGTAACACTTTTATTTAGCTTATTTTATAAATTTATATAGTATAGGTTTAGAATAATGAAGCAGATTAGATATTATAACCTTTTCTAAAGTAATTTCCTTTATTTAAGGGCTTTCTAATTATACTCATTTACTAAGAAACTAGCAACCAATTATATTGTTGGCAAATCCTACTTTAGGTAACTTCATCTTTAAGTACAATTAAAAATAGCAGATTTGTTAGAAAGATAAGAAATATAAATTTTCACTGTTTATGCAATTTTAATTGAAATGATGACTCAAACTATAAATTTCTCCTTTCTAGTGTTTATTCTATGAATTAAGCTAGAAATAATTATCTAATTTGCTTTCTAAAGAGTAAAGTAATTTCATTGGCTTTTCTTTCTTTTAAGTAACCTTTAATGCTTTATATGGTAAAAGAGGTTATTTAAATTCTATGTAGTTGAATTATCCTTTAATGTGTCAGTATTTTTATTCCTTTTCACTTTAATTTAAGATGCACTTTCATAAGGACTATTCTACTAGCTTTATTAAAGAATATGCTCTGGAAACTTTAAATAAGTTCAAGAATATTTTCCCTACTTCATGAGATTTTTGTTCTTATATGAATAATTAATGGTAGTTGAAATAAGCTTTAGGTTTACTTTTAGATCTCTAAAATATATTTAAAATCTTAAGGTATTAAATGAATAGTTGCATGCTTAGATATACCTTAAACTCTTGAAGATTTTTCAAGATAATAGTGCCATCTGATATTTGATAAATTTAATATATAACTAATAATTGCTTCACAATGTTTTTTGCTTTCTGACATCCCTTTAAAACTACTTCACTCTCCATATTTTTATCTAAGCATTTAATAAATCCATAATTTTCTAATTCTAGATCCTATTTAGGATTTATTTTTCATTCTTAGCTTTCCAAATTAATTATTTCTTAAAGCCTTCCTAGTAATATCTAGCTTTATTATGTAAGCTTTATAGAATTAAATTACTTAAATTTAATTCTAATTAGCAATATTAATTAAAAATTATCTGCTTTAAGTAAGATAAACTTACCTCTAATCATTAGATCTAGCTTTCCTTTTATTTAACCTATAAGGTTCCTAAGCTCTTCATAACCCATTATTAGCTGTATTTTTCTCAGTTATTATCTTTAAATTGCAAGAACGCTTATGAAGATATGATAAATAGTATCTTAAAATTCCATAATGAAGTAAAAACATATAAAAAAGGAAAAAGCATTTGGAAGGAGTTAACTAAATGAGAGTAATGATAGCAGAAAAGTTACTAGAGCAATTAGATATGAAATGATAGATTAATTAGAGAATAATTAGATAATACATTTATAATAGGGAGCATTCTAAGTATACAATGAAGAATAATACGAAACTTAGTTATTTCAAATCTGTATAATAGCATTAGATATTCCTTTGCAAGTACTTTCAAAAGGGCAATATTTATCTCTATATATAAACTTATATGGATAAGATAAAGGAGATTGCTGAATTATGTGGGATTATCTTTGGAAATAAGAGGCATAATAACAGAAGATATTGAGTATATAGCTATTAAGTTGGTGTATAACTTTTCAAAATAGAAAACATTAAAATAAAAAATTACATCAAAATCCAGAGTTCTCAAATTTAAATTCACAGTTCCTTATTTCACTTCCATCTTTATTTGTTGCGCTTGCATATATATATGTACTTCCAAATTGCAGCGTTACTTTTACTGTTTTGTCTTCTATACCTTAAAATGGACGTCCAATGTCTATACTCAGCTCACCTAGTTAAGTGACTCCCTCTTCATCAACAAAGTCAACATGTTGACTATCTGAGCAGTAAAATATTATTCTCATTACTGTTTGTCTTGATCTTACTGGACAATAAGTTTTGCAGTGAACTTCATCTATACTTACTGATTCTCCCGATCTAACGAAGGCATCAAAAACGTCTTCGCAAAAATCTTCTCCTTCAATAACTACCTAGTATAAATAAAATTTACCTTTTTTTCTTCTGGATGTCTGTCTGGATCAAATGTAGTGAGTGTGTTTATCCCATAAGTCTTTTTAGCAATTCTACTAGTTATTGATCTTGGATTTAGTCCAAACATACAAGCTCCTCTAACCACAGCTACTTAAGGTCTTCTAGGAACTAGGATTTAAATATTTTTATCGCTCAGAAACTTTTTAATTTCTGTTTTTAAATAAGGAGATTCGCTGAAACCTCCTACCATAAAAATAAATTAGATTTCTTCATTCTTTTCGTTAACCATTTAGATCAATTCATCTACTTTACTCATTATATTTTCAAATAAGGGAAGAAAAAATGATTTCATAAGAGCTGGAGGAATATCAATTGAAGAAGACCCTCTTAGTTTTATATGGAAATCAGAAGGATGTTTTGAATTATAAGCTTTAGTCATCTCCTATAATTTCGTAGCTGATAATTCCTCTCCCAGATAAGAAAGTTAAAGTCTAGACCTCTCATCAACTCCTGGGTTAAATTTTCTCTTTAGCATTTCAAAGTATTTCAGAATGTCTAGTCTAGCCATTGCGTTTTTTTGATATATTTTAAAAAGCTCATAACCAAACAATTCTTCCAAAAACTCTTCAAAATATTTATCTACAAATTTACTTCCCCATTCACAACCCCCAGATGAAGGAATTATTTCTTCACATAGGAATTTATCTGTTGGATCGCATAACAATTTATGCACAGTGATATCAACAGTGCCACCTCCACAATCAAGAACCATTACGACTGAACCTTTCAATAATTAGTTTTTAACTGTTTCTTCTGCATCTTCTCTTACTGAAATTGAAGCACCTTCTGGTTCTAAACAAAGTAGCATATTAGGTGAGTTCAATTAATCTATGATTCCAGCTTCAACTGCTGCTCTTCTCATGAATTGCTTATGTTCTTCTTACCAAAGGGCTGGAACTGTTAAGACCCAGCGAATTTTAGTTTTAACAACTTTTCCAACTTGTTCTTGAAGTTTTTCCATAGCCTTTTCAGCAATATACTTTAAACTATACTAGATAACAGTCATCAGAGAAAGTTCTCTACCATCTTAACTTATAGCTTTGGATTACATATGATATAGAAACATCTTATATCCTGTAAAGAGAAGAGCAGTATCCTCATCATCTAATATTTCAGCATATTAAGCTAATGCAGTATTACCAAATGCCTTAAAATTCCCGTCATTATCAAACAAAATAGCGGTCACTGTTTTTTAATCGTCAGATTCATCACAAGGATTAAATACTTCAATTCTCATCTATCCTGCTTCAAGATGTTTTGGAGCTATTCCATAACCTGAAGCTCCAGTTCCGAAGTCAATCGCGATAACATGGGTAAATCCAGAATCTTCTAATTTGAGAGCCATTTAAAGTTTTATTTTAAATTTAAAGAAAATAGTTGATAACAATTTCTAAACTAGCCTTTATAATTCACACCCATACTCTACTCTCATACTAAGATACTTCTCCAAAGATACAATCTTATTCCTCTAACTATACTAAGCATCTTCTAGTCTTAATTAAGTCGTTTAACTAATTTTAATTGATTAACTAAAATAGAGCATAGTTTTTATACTTCTTAGCTATTAAGTAAATTAAGTCTCATATCAGAGCTAGTAGCCTATTTCCACACTAGACTATGGTATTTAAGAAGCAAAGCAAGACTATTCTTATTTTCTGTTTCGTACATTTAATTATAAAACACTATCTAATAGGATCTTAACTACATTTGCTTAGCTTATACATAAGAATGTAGTTATTAGGGTATATTGTATCAGTAATCTATATAACATAAAAGACACTAACATTATCATATGTAAGGGATTAAGCAACTTACTTTCTTCTTAAATAAGAAATCTGCTTTTCAAGTTTGCTTAGCTATATTAAAAAGACGTTATTTACTAATGGCTAGGAATTAACTTTTCAAAAATTAGGGAATGCTTAGTCCACTTTAAAACCAATCTTAGTCTTAATTTTTTATGAGAGATATAACGGATAAACCTTTGACTTCATCTAAGGGTTTGAAGAAAGTATCTTATAATGATAAGCAAAACTAAGAGTACTTAGAAAATGAAAAAAAAGCTTAGAGAGCTAATTATTAGCAATCATATCAGTACTAATAGCCAGAAAAATAGCAGCAATAAAGATTTCATTAAGATGAAGAACAAAAATATAATCAAGGGCAAAACAAAGAAGCATAATGCTGAGAAAGCTCATAAAGACAAATCCCAGAGAGTTCTGAAGTGGATTGCTATAATAATATGTCCTTCCAACCTAGTAATACTAATAATAACTCTCCAAGCTAAAACTTAACTTAGAATCGTAAACTTCAGCCTTAAAAGCTGAGTCAAACCTAAATTGTTAAAAAAAGCTGCTTGAAGGTAAATAAATTTAGATAATAGCCTACTTAAAAACTACCAAAGAAAGGTACTTTTAATATAAGTGTCTCATCTTTTAACCAAAGTCAGAGAGACTAAAGCAACTATTTAAATTAATCCAACTAAGAAAAGAGTTAAAAGTAATAATAGCAAGAAAAAAGTAAAAAGCAAATCGTATGAGCAAAACCTTAAGCTTAAGACTTATAATTACAGTCTAGCTAGACTTCATACTTAAGTCCTCACTAAGATAACACAATCTCAAAGTAGAAGAGTAAAGTTATGGATGGAAATGAAATTGATTAGTATTATGAAGCTAGGAAGTAAAATGTGAGCACTAAAATTTAAGAAGTTAAATAAATCCTAAATCAATATTAAAAATAATCCAGCAAGACAAATTTTTATTAAGAAAGAGAAGCACTATAAAGAAGTTAGGGCTATAAGGATTAATAGCAATTTAACTTATAAAAATATAAATACAGCTTAGAATCTGCTAAAACTCAAAAGTCTTAAAATAATCCACAAAGTCAAGATTCTCGCTCTGCTAACAGAAAAGGAAGATATAATGAAAATGGTTTTAATGCTTAGCAGATAATTTAGCAAAAATTAGAAGAAGAAATGGATGAATTTACACTTCAAAAGGTGCAAAGAGCGGCATAATAAATTTCATCTATTAACGAAGGTAATAATTAAATATAGAAGTATAATAGCAATCTAATTAACTAAGAGAAGGCCTTTTTAGAACTAAACAGGAGCTATAGCAACGTTTGAGCAACATAAACAAAGCATTACAATATCTGGATAACGATATGAATAAGATGCGAAATAAGGCTTACAATGAAGAGAGTAATGATTACTAATATTTTTACCCTTATATTTAAGTTAAGTTAAGCCTTTTTTATCAAAAGCATTATCTTATCAAACGCTTATTTATCCTTATCAACCAAAATCAATATTATGTAAGTGAAAATTTTGAAGTCTTACACAAAACTAGATACCCAATCATAATAATAAAATAAAAGGATCGTATATACAATAAACTAAACGAAACGTCACATTCATATAGAATAAAACGATCAAGTGATGAAATAATCACTGATTATACAGTCAAAATAACGAGTAAATAAAATAAGGGGGAAATGAGATTAAGTACATTTAATGTTATATTATCTACTTTATTATGTCTAAGCTTTTATATTAATATCGTTATTAAAAAAAGTAAACGTCAAACGGAGTAAAGTTAAAGGTATAAAATAGACTAATTAATTGACTCAGATAAGTAGTAAAGTTACTCAAGTAAATGAAATTAATTAACTGATATCTGGTATCATCTGAGTATTAATTGCTTAATTAGTGCAAAGTAAGTTAATTGATAGAAGATGAATAAGAATTCAGATATTAGAATAAGAGACATTGCGAAGAATTATAGTAAGGATAATTCAGAGACTAGAAAGTGGTAAGAGAGAGTAAAGGGCTCTGCTGTCTATAAGGTTAAATATTGATAACTAAATTCAAGTTTTTTCTAAGATTTCTAATATTTTTCACTTGAAATAAAAATGGAATTTGAGCAAATGCTAGCAAATAGATTTTCTAAAACTAATCAAGAAGAAATAGAATTTTTAAAAAGCTTAGACTAAGCATTATAAGCTCTGGTAAAGTCAGGAAGATTGCATGATGCGATAAACAGTATGGAACAAGGAATTTAAATTAGAATTGATTTATATGGAAACGAAAGCAATAACGTACTTAATTATTCTAAAAACAGCATCGAAAAAATATGCAAGAAAATAATTGACTTATACCAGCAGGAGCCTGAATATGCAGTTGCTCTCTTTAAAAAGATAGAAGAAATTATCAAAACTAAGTTCACATGAGCAGAGGATTTTAACTCTATTCTAGTGGACATTTATAATAACATAGCATGCTTCTATAGAAAGATGAACAAGTATAAGCTGGCCATGCAAAACCTGTAAAACGCTCTTGATCAGGGAGCTAACCCTATTTAGATAGCACAGACACATTTAAATATATGCTCTATTTAATCCTAGATGGGTAAGCATAAGGAAGCTCAAGAATAATCATTTCAAGCAATGAACTTGATTTAGGACTAACTCATATTGAAAAAATAAATAGAGGATTACCCAGAAAATGATGAATATCTAAAAATGATGCAAATTTTAGCGGTTTCTTATCATAATATTGCAGTTGAGTTTGAATTCATGAAGAAGTGAGAAGAAAGCTTAACCTGATACTAAAAAGCAACCTAAATAATGGAGACTAGTAATCCTAACTCTAACCTTGCTAAATAGCTTAGAAAATCATATAAATCAGCTAGCGAATAAATAAATAAGTATCATCTCAAGAAGAAAAAGAAATAAGTATAGTAAAGACCTACAAGTGCAAGTACCATGAAAAACTTAACTCTAAATGAAGATATTATAGCTAGCTAACTTATCAAGAAGCAATATTATAAACCATATGCACAGACATTTTCAGCTGGCAAAAAAAGTAGCTTTTAGAATAAATCCTTTTCGTCTCCATAATAAAAGAGAATCTAAAATCTGAAGAAAAATCTACCTTTAAACTTAGAAGAAGTCCCAGTTATGGAACCTAGTTTCAGATCTTGCTTTCAAAATACTGATACAGATGATGAAATTGAGACTTTAAAAGATTTAGGATTATTGGACTGAGAAATGGAATCATAATTTTCTGATTTAACTGAAAGAAAATTGGTAGCTAAGTATTAGTCTCCAAAAACCTAAGTTTGGCATCCTAATTAATCTCAATAAGTTCCACCTTTATAATAAAATTAAAGATCTTCTTTTAGAAAAATGAGGGGTAAAAGAAGGTAAGTTTCTGGAAGAAATAGGCAGTCTTCATTTGAAGTTTAGTAAGCAAAATTAAACTATTCTTAACTTCCCGAGATTCAACCCTATACAGCTAAAGTAAAACTGAATACTAGTATGCACTCAGAAAGTAGCCAGAGAAGGAGGATTATATATGTAAACTCTAATAGTAGGATAACAGAAGAAAACATAGAAGATCGGAACATTCTAATGCAAGAAAGTAAAAGACAGATGAGTTTGGATGAAGGAGAACTGTAAAAATGTTAAACAGAGATGGGGAGGAAAATCGCAGTTGAAATAAATCAAAAGAAGAGAAAGAACTTAATTTAATTTTAAAAGTAGCAAGAAATACAGAATCAATACAGTAGCTCTAACTCATTAAAGTATAGCGAAGTTGAAAACCTAAGTTCTCCATAATAAACTTAATCTTTACTTGGTATTTAAACTGAAGAGCAGAATTAAATCTCATACACAAAAAGGTCTTTTTCGATAAAGGTAAATGATTAAGAATAAGAAAAAGGTCAATAAGAACTATTTGATAATGTCTAAGAGTAGGAAAATTAACAGTAAAGCGAGAACCTGATTACCGAAACAAGTTAGGGCATATCAAGTTAAATAACTTCTTCTTAAAACATAATACCAGAAATCTAAGAATAAAGTAAAGAAAATGAAATTGAGCTTTGCTAAGAAATAGGCTTATAGAGTTAAGATGTAAAGCAGACTAAGGAAGTATTGGCAATTTAGTAATAAAAGAAATCCGGTTTGCAAATCCATGGAAAATGCTCTACAACTAGTATGCTATTAAAGGGTAAGCCTTTAGATGATAATGAAACAATTTGTACAGATCTCGAAATTGAATCTCCATTAGCAATATCATCCAGATTTGGTTTTAACATTCAAGGTTAGGGATAATAATAAAAATTAATGAAATTGGGAGTGGATTTATTGCATAAGTTCTCAAATAAATAGTCTTCACCTCCTGAAATGGACAAATCAGTAAACGAAGCATGCATTAAAATTCAATCCTTTTTAAAGGGAAGAAAAACTAGAAAAGATTTTATTGCAAAGAAGAACCATAACTAATAAAAATCCTTCTCCCTTAACAAGGCTTAAAAAGGACCAGATGAAAAAATAGTTTATAAACTAAAGACTTTAACTAATAGTAAAAGAACTATCAGAACCCTTTTAACTATTAAACTAATGAACAATTAAATTATCAATGTAGATGTTGAAGGAACTGGAATTCACTAATCTTTTGATTTTTAAGATAAAGATGTAAAGCTTGATCAGATTGATAAATGCTTTGGACTTGACGAATAAAACAACATTATAATCAAAGATGCTAAAGACAAGGAGTAGTAAGATTAGACTATAATGCACTGCAGTACTTTAGAGTTAAACGATAATGAATATATTGTAACTATTGTTCATTAGAATGATGAAGATATAATAGTCTAAATGGTATAGCCGGGTGGTTAGATGTAAAGCATCAAACTAAAAGAAACTTTCCCTAAACATTTTATCTAAAATAAATAGAAAAGATAGACATACTGCAACAGTCTATTGGAAAGAATCTCAATACAAAACAACCAAATTGTAGTTCAAGAAGTAAATAGCAGTTTATGGAATAATATAACTGGTAACAGTCGTCATGGCTCAGTAATGCAAGATGGTGTTTCTGATTAATCAAACATTTGAAGCTTGCATAATTAAGAAACTGAATTCTTAGATGAAGCCGAAATAGAAACTCCATAAGGAAAAAGTAAGCTAAAATGTATTTATAAGAAGAACATATTCTTTGATTAGTGATTAATTGTTATAGTGTATAAGATAGTGGAGAAGGGAAATGAGAATAATGTGGAATCTATTTAAATAAATTACGATCTTTGTGATAGCAGTTAATAAGCTATCAGTCTTAAAATGAATATTAATGAATTAAATGATTTCTTTAAAAGCAAAAAGCCTACTTTAGAGTGATTTGATAGTATGGACTGATAAATACTGCTAGCTAACATAAAACTTATATAACAGTAAGATTAATTGTATACATATGAGATCTTAAAGAATGAGAAGAGGTTATAGTTAATGGGATGTGGAGAGTATAAGATGTTCAATAGCTTTAAGTATGATATTTTAGTTTGAAAAGGAGATGATTTTGTCGAAATTTAAGCAGTTGGAGTTAAGTTTGAATTTTAGAAGCTCAAACCACTTTAAATTAAAATAGATGCCTTAATGTAAACTATTGGAGTAGAAACTGAGAATGAATTACTGAATAAATACAATGAAATCAGAAGCTTGCTGGCAAATGATGAAAAAGACTCGCTAATACTTCGTAAAAAGGAGTAAAATAGTCTAACTTATTCAATTCAAACAAATTAGTAAATGCCTATTATATCAGTAAGCCCAATTGAAGATATCACTCCAAATGACTAGAATTAATAAGGTTGCTATTACGATTATTCTACCTTCTAACAAATAGCTAATCAAGAGTAGAACGATCATAATTCCTAAAACATGTCAGTATTTAAAAATAATCAAAGCAAATAGAATTTTAATATACTTATTTAAGAAGAAGAGGGCGAAGAATCTGAGCATGATATCTTTAGTGCTACTTTAACAGATTAAAACAAAGAAATGTTGACTTAAGAAATTTACTCTCCTAATCATATAACTGAAAACTAATAAGGAGAAGTACCAAAAAAGATAATAGAGAGAAGTTCTCAAAATAATTATACTATATAATAAACTAACTTAGAAAAATTATAAGAAAAGGTGGCAGATTAAAATGAAAACATTACTATTTCAAGTAAATCTGACCAAAACATTTATTAAAAATAATAGTTTGAAGAAACAGAATGGAATAATGAATATGACCAAGTAACTCAGATAAATTAAACTAGTGAGCTATTTGAAATCAAAAAATATGGCCAAAAAATTCACTAATAACAAGATCTCCTTTTCAAACGTGATTTATAGAAAGAATCTACTTTTAGTGATTTTGACTCTCAAAACTCGCTTACTACTATTAAAGAATCCAGTCAAGATAGTAAGAGCGAAGCAAACTCAACAAATAAAGTATCGTCTTAGCAAAGCCAATAAAAAAAGTCGGATTCCTAATATTTAAGTGTAAATTTCATCAAAAAAATAGCTAAAATATAGGCAGTTATGAAAGGGAAGTTATAAAGGCAAATTTATAGCATAGAAAAAATAAAAAAATACCAACAAATAATATTTAGGAGGACTAAAAGATTTAGCGAAGAGTTATTTTATCTAGTTTTAATTAAATCTGAAGATTAGCTTCAAAACACACAGTAAAAAAGACTGATCATATAAGCAATTAATTAACTGTCAAGAGATTAAAAACCACTAACGAGAGTTCTTAAAATCGATGATGAGATAAATAAATTAATCCCGAATTTTAACTTAAAAAATAAGCATCATCTAGAGTAGCTTTTCCAGCTTATGAAAATAATAAGGGAATATATTGTGTTTCCAAAAATTGACTTTAAAGGAGTTTCTAGCGAAAACTAAAGACAAATTATTTAATTTATTATAAGAATCTAAAAACTGTTCAGACTTCGCTGGAAAATGAAATTGTATATAAAGAAGCAAAAATATTAGAAAACTTTAATATTCAAAAGAGGAGGAAAAATAGCAAACAATTTTTACTATATTTCAGCTTTTAAAAATGACTAGAAAAACATAAAGATAATAGCCTATGATGTGGATAAAAAAGATTACTACACAGGAATGTTCCTTTAAGAGAGTCTTTACAAGAAATTTCAGTCTTTGTTTGCATGAAAAAATTACTCATAATTCTAAGAATTTCTGGATAACTTGCAATTGGTAAACAACGATATAAAAATTAGAATACTTGAAGATGAAGAAAAATTGAGAAAATAAAATAATATTGAGCCTTTATAGCAGAAGAAGCACCAAATAAAAAAGAATAAACTAGTCTATTAATAAACGCTATAAAATTTAATGAGAATGATGTTACAGAAAAAGCGATACGATAACTATGCTAATTTAGAATTTTAGAGCCAAGATATATTATAGTCAATAAGAAAGCATCTAAGTAATAAACTATACAAATTATATGCTTATAGAGTTGAAGAAGGAAAATAAAAGAAAATTATCTTTGAAGCGAAATGTATCTCAGATGATGAAGAAGTAGCTCCAACTTAAATCACTAGTAAATTATTATCACTCTTAAGCGATAAAGATCTCAAAAGTAACCTGTAAGAAAGAATTCTACCATCACTGTAAATAAAGTAATCACAAACTGGAAAGAATTAGTTATCCTATGACAAAAGTGTTCTAACGGAAATAAAAAGCCGTTTATTCAAAGAATATGATACTTAGCTCTTATGATAAAAAATACAGATAAAAAAAGACTCGATTCTAAGTAAAGAATCGGATGGATAAACTCCTAAGTCTAATAGAAGACTTAAATAAATAATCAATTCAGACAGATAGGAAAACTAGGAATAAAAGAAGTTTTCTTAAACACTTCCTCAATAAAGTAGAAAAACATAGAGGGACAGCCAAAAATAACCATCTCAAAAACAAAAATATCATACCTTATCGTTGAAATTAAACTCCTCTAAGTCTTAAAAAGAATTGTAACTATAAAATTAAAATCATGCTATGATAATGTAAAGAAATATTAGAAATAAGTAAAATTTGCTTACAAGCATTAAAATTGAAAGCGAAAAAATAATGGAGAGGGAAAAAATTGAGGAATACGATGAAGAAATAAAAGACTAAAAAGAAAATGAAAATGAAAAAGTAGAAGAGGAAAATAAGATAGTTGGAGAAAAAGTTAGCTAAAGGGAAGAAAAATCTAATAACTCTAAACAAAATATAGTAAACATAATACCCTCTGAAAAAGAGTATAGTGAATAGAATTTGGTTTCAGAATAAAGTAGTGAGAATGAAATTATAACAGCTGATGATTAATTTGATATAGATATAAATTTCAATGAGGTTAATTTTGAATAGTTTAAGAAATAAGAAACAAATTAAACTGAAAGTAATTAAGAATAGATTATTAGTGAGTAGTCAGTCATTCAAGAAGTGGATTAAGATAAAAAGAAACTTATTAATTAGAATGCTACGATAAAGGAATAAAGTAAAGAGTCTAAAATACCAAGACAAAAAGTTAACCAAAACTTGCTTGAACTTGATGAGTATAAAATTAAAAAAGATTCAAAAACTGAAAAATAAAATGTAAAGGATTAAAAAGAAAATAAGCAAACGAGTAATGCCCAAAGATCATAAGCGAAGCAATAAATCAGCGAATAAGATAGATAGTTATAGTATTAAACCCTTTAAAAAATTCAAAATAATTATTTACCTGAAAATCAAATTTAAAAATAAGGTACTTAAAAGCTATATTAGATACCTCCAATTAATTTAAACCAAAGGATAGAAGAAGATTAATTAAACTAATAATTGATAAGTGAAAGATTATCTCCGTTTGACTAGCTTGAGAGAGCTCTTTCAAATCCTGAAAAAACCAGAACAGGAAAATAAAATCCACAGTTTCGTTCTTTTAGTAAGAACTAAGAAAGGATTATTTCAAAGAATTTGCAGATTCCTGGTTAAAAATAATAGAGACAAAGCTTTAATTCTCAAACTAACAGCAGTTAGGGCGATAAGAAGTAAATAGTGAGAAAAAAATCTTTACTTTTGAGAGTTGGACATAACATTTCGAATATGTTCCACTTGGTTTCTTTCTACCAAACTCATTAAAACAAAATTTTGCTGGTAACAGCAAATAATGAAAATTTCAAAAAATACAGTCTCTTAATAGAAATGGAAAGCATCTTAAATGAACAGAAATTAGACTAAAAGTTAATGGAAATTCTAGAAAAATTGCAAATAATAGAAAACTAATTAGTACTCTAAGAACTAAAATCAACTTAACGCAAAGTTATTTACAAGAAGCCTCATTATATTTGTAAACGATATTTCAGAGTTACAATCTATAAAGACATAGAAGGATTACTAATAGAAGCTTTGGAGCCATCATCAGGAGTTACATTACAATGCTTGATTAAGCATGCTATTCCGCCTGATAGAAATAACGAAGAAGTTCAGAAAGAGCTCAGTACACTAATCCCAAAACTGCATATAGACACAATTTTTGGAAAGGAAGTTCTGATACTAACTACTAAATGATTGTATTCTTATTCTAATAATATAATCTTAATTTAATACTCAAGCTAGTTCTCATCATAACACTATATTTCTAATTATTAAAGCACTTTATCTTAAATATCCACTCAAATTGAAATTTGCAGATACCCAAAACATAATTTGAAAGAAATAAAAGCTTAAAAACTGAGTTAAGTATCAAGATTAAAAAGCTAAGGTTATCCTATGAATAAGGCATTATAAGAGATAACTAAACTGTATTTTGAGTAATTTAATCCATTTAAAATTAATGAAGCATAATAGGAAATTAGATACTTTGGATAACTAATGCCTTTTGAAGTTTATAGAATGGAAAGAAAACAAGTAGCTAATAGTTAAAATTCTAATATCTAAAATGATTGAAATAAAGGTATTAAGCAATCTTATTTGCCTTATTATTCCCAGAAGACGACATTTCGCCTTATAAAACTTGAGTAAGCCTTTTTACTCTAAATTATAGTATTTCTTCACTTTAGATAGTGTCAATCTTTAATTTTATAAACTTAACCGACTAATAAATGCTTATAAATCTATCCATCAAATAGGATCTATTTAAATATTTAAACCTCTTTAAATAGCATTAAATAGATAAATAGCAGGCTTAAATAAACCTGCTTTAATATCTTCATTCAATCTTAATAAAGGGAATTTTTTTATCTTATCACAAAGATTGGTATGGCACTACTGAATTACTAGTTTGAAAGTAATAGAGTTTAACCCTTCATTTCTCTTAGTTATTTTTCATCTCTTTCTTATTTCATCTACTTAGACTAAGAGATATCTAAAGATAACTCATTAGATTATTTAACTATTTCTGAGTGAACGGATTTTAATAACTAAACTTAAGGAATAAATTATAATTTTAGAGTTGAACCGATATATATATTTAATTAATTTAAAAGGCAATTAATATCTAATTTTAACAGAGGATTGGCTTAAATCTGATAAGATTAATTAATATCTTCAAGTTAATAAATCTAATAATCCTAAACATAACAAAGAGGAAATGTATTACATTTAGCTAGTTTATTTAGTAAGATAGCTACTTTTTGAATAGATATCTTCATTTAAATACTTATAATGAATAGATTCATTATTAACTAAAGAAATACTTAAGCAAAGCTTTATTGAATAATGAAAGAAGAGATAATTAAAGCTATTATGTAGGATTTGAATTAGTTATATTAGAAATTGCTATAAGCATGGTATTTTTAATTGAAATGTATAGAAAAATAATAACTAAGGCAAATAAATAAGTTTATAAGGGATTATATAGTTAGAAGCTTAGTTATAAACTAGATTAGTATTAATAAGAGGAATTAATTTAGTTGGTGCTAGAAGATAAGTTGCTTAAGGCTTTAAAGGCTTTAAAAGTTATTAATAAGTTATTGCTTTTTGTAATCCACAATTCTAATTAGTCCCTTAGCATCTCCTACCAATATTAAGTCATATTCTGGGTAAACTCTTATATAATTTACCCACTTGTTACCTTTTTAGTCAACAATTTGCTTGTTTCTAATCAGTTGCTAAGGTTTCCAAACTAGATTTTTTTGCTCTAATTAAAAGACAGAAGTTATAATGTCTCCATCAGTAGATCCAAAGTATACTACATCTTAGCTATCTGTAATAAAGCGAGAGTATAGGCAATTTGATCTCAATACTTCTTGAAGTACTGGATTAAATTACATTAGCTTTTACTTATTTTAGTAGTTGTATACAGCGAATTAACTGTTATTGAGTAAAGCTAGCAAAAGTCCATTATTAACCTCCAATTAAGTTATCGCATTTTTTAAAGCATCAAGCTTTGTTACCCTAAAAGTTTATTTTAAAGTATCTGGCTAGATTTATTACTTTTATAAAGATTGCTCCTATTTTTCTTCTTCCTAAGTACTTTAACTATGCTCCTTAAGCTTATTTTCTAGTGATTGCTACTTGTTTTACTATAACTACTCGATATTGAACTAGTACATAAATATAGGAATTTCTTTCATATCAAAAGATCTTCCAAATTCATTCTAGTAGCTTGAATCATGTCCACTAAACACAATATTTTCACTTTCACTATATGTTAAAGCTCTAACTAAGGAAATTTCTTCTTCTCCACTTTTATTTTCACTAGTCTCACTTTAAGATTCTCCTTTCTTTGCATCATGGGAATGTTCAAACATTAGCTCTGTTTTATGTGATGGTAATAAGCGCCATACTTTTACATCGCCATTGTGATATCCACAATAAATAGCATTCTTTGATGCTTTTAAAATAGTTACAGGATTTTATTACCTTATGCGAAACGAAATTTCTACGGGCCCAACTTCTCCCACTAGTTAAGGTTCATTTAAATTTTAGCTTCCTAAATCAATAATTTTGAAAAGGCCATTAGTATTCGCATAAACCAGAGTTTAACCATAGCAATCAGCACCCCAGATTTCTTCATAAAATTCTCAGATTAGATCCCCTTCAATCATATCATAGAAAGCATATCCTTCTTTAGTGACTAATATAACTTTATTTTTATTAATGATATGGCAACATATAATTGGCATTTTAGATCAATTTAGACTTCCAACTGGCTCAAATCCAAGTTTCTAATTTATATTTTATTTGGCTGTTCTTTAGAAATTTCCCATTTTTAAGTTTTAAATTTAAATGTAAAATGAGGTTTATAATACCTTTTATACTCATTTATCTATTATTACTTCCCTTAATAATTTTATATTTAGCAATCTTGCTGTTAATTTCTATAAAACAGCTAGTGAAGCTAATTACTCAGTTTTTTCTTGAAACTATTTAGCAGCAGTTATTGATAAGTATAGTATAAATTAAGAAAGCAGAGATATTATTAGAGACCTTCTAGCTTTTTAGCTTTACCTCCTTTACTTATAGCAGGTAGCTCCTTTTATTACCTTTATCATTTCTTTGTAATTTTTGCATTTACTTATTGTATAAGATGTTAATATACTAGTAGAGGAATAGATAATAGGAAGATTAGGTATTATCACTAATAGATATTCCTATATTTGGCAAATTCAACTTTATTAACTTACTTTTTACAACAAATGAGTGCAGATTTAGGGGTAATAAGTAGAATTTATATATGATATAGCTCTACTAATACAAGCTAGTTACTTTCATAGACAAGCAATCAAATGCTTTTATTTTCATTAAAGCCTTTAAAACTAAAATCCAGCTATAAAATATAATATCTTAACTAAAGCAAGGAAAGAGGATAATAAATGATATCCTTTCCAATTTAATATAACTCTTAGATATTTTAGCACTTCTAGACTTTGAAAATATGCTATGTTAGCTAGATATTGAATAAAGCTAATTAAGCTTCCTTTTTATGTTATAAAGCGTTAATTTATATAAGTAAACAAATTATTAGCAGTTATATTATAAATATAGAAGAAAGTAAAAATGATATCACTTTGGAAGGTGAAATGTATGGAGATTTATGTGTTAAGGAGATTTTAAAAGTTAAAGATATAGGAAATTATGAATTTTATCTATTTTAAGTCTTTGTTTTTCAAGAATCTTTTGATGCCCCTAGAAGTCTTAAAATAAAGAGGAACAGTTAGATGATATCTATATATAGTATCAATGCTCCAACTATATAATCATCTTCAGTAAGCATGTATTTGCCTGAACCAATAATTAGCTAGGTATCGATCACCAAATAAATACCGTAAACTATAATTCCTAAAACACAATATATTACTGTAGCCACTTAGCTTGACCCTAATATAAGTATTCCTAATCCGAAAACTAGGAAAACACAAAGAAATAGACTTAGAAAAGCGCCACAGTAAGTAAAATCTGTCTTCGTAAAACAAGCGTAAAGTGTTAATGCGACTGTAACAGCCAAAGTCATTACAACGGCTGTTAACACTATCTACCAAGGATATGTTGAGCATATGACAGCAACTATTACCGCCTCAATAAAAGTGAAAACTCCTAGCAATATATAATTGGTAGGTACAGCTCTAGCCTGTCGCTTACAGCAAAGCAAAGCACAAAGGATAAACAATTGAATTACTATTCCAACCCAGAGTATCCAAAAGTTTTAAATCAAAAATACTTGTATTTTATTAGAAAAACCGACAATTAAGCATATTAAAGCTGTAAATGCTAGTTGAGCACTAAGAATTCCATAAACTTTTCGAATAAATCCTAATCTAGAATTTTAAGGAATTCTCTATTTGCCTTCCATATCATAGTAATCACCTTACATTTTATTATAATAATAATTCCCAAGCTTATTAAATATGAAAGCTATTTTATTTATACTTCTTTTCTATTTTAATCTGTTAATTTATAACATCTTGCTCCTTTTTCATAAAATCAATTAACTAATACTTGCTTTCTACTTTTATTTGCAAGTATCAAAGTTTATTTTCTCACAATAATTTCATTAAGACTTCTCTATTGATTCATTTTAGAAGGTTATATCCTCCTAGAAAACTTAAGTTTTATGATTAGCCCATTTTATTAGAAAATATTACTTGAGACTCATAAAAAAAGACGAAATGCTGATATAGAAGCCTCTTCATGATACTATTAGTTATTAAACTGCAAGCATTGTTAAGAATGAGTTTGCTTTTTGATGCTTATAAAATATATAGCTAATATTGATAATAGAGATCTTATTGTAATGATGTTAGAAAATTAATTCTTAATTTGATAACTGATGTTATGGTATGAAATAATTAATAACTTTAGAAATAGTAGTAATTTAAATAAATATTATAGATATCTCTTATAATGGATTTTCCGTTTTATCTGGATTAAATCCCTTAATTATAACAGTTGCATAATTACAAATCCTTTAAAGTTAGTTGATAAAATTATATTTTTCTAATTTCTTTTTGATATAAGGTAATTAGTTCTTATATGAACTTTATCTAAATTTATCTTTTTTCTTAATTTATCTCACTATTGTTTAAGTCATTTTCAATCAATAAAAGATAGTTGATGGTTCTACAATCAATAAGGTTACCACAAGCATCTTCTTGAATGTTTTTATGAATTTACCATTCAGCTTGATAATAGAAATTTGAATCATTTACATTTTGCCTTACATTCTTAATTTTCTATATTATGCCTTATTACTCAAGTCTACTTAATTAGCCTTTGTTCTCTTATTAAACTATAGCCAAGCAAACTATCTTACACTTATCTAAACTATACTTCTGCTATAAATTTTAAAAATTATGAGGTAATCTAACCATAAATAAGAAGAATTAACTCTCTAAAATAAAGTAAGCAAATTACTTTTTAGACTACGTTCTAATTTATACTATTTAGTTAAATATCATCTTCCCATCTTTCCCTTATACCTTTAAACTTAGACCTGATATAGTTATTTAAGAACCAACTAAAAGGAATTATTTAAGAGTTTCCAATCCCTATTATTTGCTTTATATACGCTTATAGTTTTCCTATGAATAAACTAGATTTTTGGTGTAAATAAAGGATTCATTTGCAAAGCAATTATCTTCATATCTTTAAGTATCCAACATGTTAAGTATCAAACCTTAATTTTCAGATAATTAGTAATAGTTATTTAAAATAGACTCATTCAGGTTTAAAACTCAAAGTGCATATCTCTGTATAAAGCTAGGAGGTAGAGATTTAATAGGGATGAGAAGGTTAATTAAATGAAGGTTGGCAGTAGTTTATAAGTTATGAACTATAAGGTAATAGACTTGGAGATTAGATCTAATAATATCTTTTTTAAATTTAACCATAAAGCTAGATACTTACAAACAAGCATAAACAGTAGTAAGCTAATTATTTATAATCTTAGTACTGATATGTATTAGTTATATATAGCTACTGTATCCATAGCTCTATTGCTCTTAATTATGCAAGCTATTATGGAAAGCAGTGTAGATATGTAATTAAGGAAAGGTATGGAAGATCTTCGGTTATGCATTTTTAATTTTGGAAAGTTCTCTAATTTAGTTTAAATAACTTAGTCTCATATTTATTATCATTAAAACTGACAATATGCCCAAATCAACTTAAAGCAGTAAATCCCAATTTTCTAAAGCTTCTAAATCATCATCAAATTACAAGAAAGTGAGCTCTGGTTCAAATGTATAGGAAGAGCTATTTGGAAAACCTGCGCAATAATAAGCAAAAACCATTGGTTAGTAATTAGGCCCAGATAGCGCTGCAATAACTTCTAAAGAACTCGTAGAACTTAAGAATAATCTTAAAGCAGGAAAAGCTACTTAGAATGCAGTTGCTATTTCTTAGAATGAACTAGCTAAAATGCGAGAAGCAGCTACTATTAAGTCGATCAAGGAAATATAAGATGAAAAGTAAATTTAGAAAGAGTAATAAGCTTAAGCTCTTGCTAAGGCTAGACAAAGAAAAGAAAGAATTAGGTAAAAAGAAGAAGAAAGATAAAGATAAGCACCTCTCAGCGAAATGGAGTAAGAAGAACTTACTAAAAGAATGTTTTATAGAGACCGTGCAAAGTAACTTTAACTTGAAGATCATGATGATGTCAAGCACATGAATCAAATGATGCTGTATAGTAAGTGTGTAACAATACGTGATAAGCAATTAGAAGAAAAGCTTTAAATCTATGATGAAGCTAAAATGGAAGAAGAGCGAAAAGATTTAATGATGGAAATTGAGAGACTTAAGTCTTTAAAATTTTATGAGGAAAGAGAAAAGAGAAAGAGAGAAATGTAGAGACAAGGAGCTCTTATAATTTAAGACTAAATTAAAGAAAGAGATATGTAAAGAATTAGAGAACAGGAAATAAAAGAACAGGAATAGCAGCAAATGTTGAAATAAATTGATGCTTTGTAAAAATAAGAAGTTGAAGAAATGTAAAAAAAGAAAATTCAAGGAAAAAGGTTACTGGTTGAAGTAGAAGATGCTAATACTCAAGCAATTTTGGTAAAAGAATAAAAGAAAGTAATAGAAAAAGAGGAGGATGAAAAAATAATGGACTATCAAAGATAAAAAGCTGCTAAAGAGCAAGCTTGGATTGAAGAGTAGCAAAGAATTAAAAATGAAAAAGAAAAAGAAGTTCAAAGACTCCGCGCTATGTAAGAGCGTCAAAAAGATCGCTAAGCAGAATTAGATGCTCTACGTGCTAAACGTGCTACCGAGCAATAAGAGAGAGTTGCAAGAGAAAAAGAAAGAAAGGAAGCAGAATAAAGAGCTAAAATGTAATAAGAACTTTATGATGCACGCCAATAATAAGCAAGAGAAAAAGACATTCGCTTGGCCTTGATTGCTAAATAAGAAAAAGAAGAATTTCAGAAAATTATTTTGTCATAAAAGGAAGAAATTGAGATAGAGAAAAAACAAGAAGAATAAAAGCAAGATATGAGACTTAATCACGCCAAAGAACTTAAAACACAAATTTATTCAAGTGAAGAATTGAGGAAATAACAACGAAGGGACTATTTGGAAGAAATAACATTATTGAAGAAAAAGCAAGAAGAGGAAAAAAGAATGTTGTTGCTTATAAAAGAGAAAAAGCTTTAGGAATTACAAAAAGAAGGAATTCCAACTAAATACTAGGCAGAGCTCGCAAAAAAAAAGGTGGCAGTGGATTTCTGAGACGGATATTTTCTATTATACTTATTATATTATCATAAATCCTTAGTGTTTTTGTAAGTTACATTTATTAAGTTAAAACAGATATTTAAAATTTTCTATTCCTTCATTATATGCTATTTTGCTATAATTAAGCGAAAAACTCTTAAAAACGATAAGTTAATATTAAAACTAAGTTTTAGTTTAAGTAACGACTAAATTTGCTTAGGTATATAAAAATGAATAAGGCTGACATAGCTTTGCACACTTACCTTCTTTCTTTTCTTTTTATTTGCATTAGACTTGCAAATTCTGACGTTCCTGTTCACTGTAAGTTTTATTTTAACTCATTTGTTGTAAATAGGTTTCTCGTCAGATTTTAAAGGAGATTGAATCTTTGTACTGAGCAAGACTAAAATAGACAAAGATTTGCATGATCCTAGGATTTTATGTGGTCACAAATAGCCTAATTAGTAAGATCTAATTTCAGAGTACAAAAGTTATATGGAGACGTGCAATTTTCATTTGATGAGGAGGAGGAAATATAAATAACACTAGAGTTCCCAAATATAGCTAGAAGTGACAATTACGGAGTAGGAAATTGGACTACTATATATGATGAAGGGTTTCTAATTAAATTTGCGGATAAAGTGTTCTTTAATTTTGGAAAATACATAAAGAAAACGAAGAAATCCAAGGTATTTACCAACTATTGCGATAAAACTATGATAGGGTGGTACAGATCGGGAGATCCTGATGAATCAAAATCATGGGGATGCTTTTATGGCTATAAAGCTGAATTACTAAGTTAAGAAGGCAAAAGTCAACATTAAAGAGATTACGATCCAGATTAATTTAAGTGGGTGTAGCCTCTTAGTACTCTATAACTCAATCAATATACAAATAAAAGGCAAATGAATCCCCCTAGAAATAAAATAAAAAAGTACGAAGAGTACTCAGACATAATTCATCAAGTCAACAAAAATAAAAACGCTATGTGGAAAGCAGGCTTAAACACAAAATTCATAGGGCTGACTAAGACTTAAGTTAACAAGTAAATGGGAATACCTAGACCTTATCATCTATAAAATGAACTTTTGCAGACTAAAGCTAGCGAGCAATTTGATTTCTGGAATTAGTAAAATTAATTTTTATAAGTTTAAAAAAGAGATAAAAAGAGCCTAAAAAAAGCGCTTGATAAGTTTGCAATAGAGAAACTTAAATAAGTTGATGATGATTCTGTTTTCGCTTTTCTAGATGTAGACATTGACTAAATAGATGAAAATGATTTACCTTTAGAATGGGATTGAAGGAATGTAAATGGAGTAAATTATATTCCAAAAGTAACTTCATAAGGAAATTGCGGATCATGCTATGCAGTTGCCTTTATTAATGTGGTAACATCAAGATTATAAATAAGATCTAAAAATACAAAACACGTTTAAATGTCTCCAGGGTTTGCAGTTTCCTGTAGCTTTTACACAGAAGGTTGTGAAGGAGGTTATCCAACACTTTTAGGCAAGTTCGCTAATGAATTCTATTTAGCTCCAGAAGAATGCTTTAAGACTCCAAAAGATCATTAAACAGATTGCACTAACAAGTGCTAAAATGCAGAAAACAGAGCTAAAGTAAGAGAATATGGATATATTGGAGGATACTATGGAGCTGGATGTGAAGCAAATATGCTTAAAGAAATAAGAGCGAGAGGACCGATAATAGGATCTTTTGAACCGTAATATGACTTTTCTTTTTATAAATCAGGAATTTATCAAAAAATCTCTATGATTGAAGAAGGTGAAAGTCGAATAAATAAAAGATCCATGAGAGATAACAATGAAGAATGGCAGAAAGTAGACCACTCAATAGTAATAGTAGGTTGGGGGGAAGAGGATGGCGTTAAATACTGGATCGCATAAAATTCATGGGATGTAGAATGGGGAGAGAATGGTTACTTTAGAATAAAAAGAGGAACAAACGAATGTTCAATGGAAAGCATGCCTGTGTTTGCTAATCCATACTTCATATGATTTTATATGCTAATTTTATTTAAACACTGAGTCAGTTTCTTTTTCTTTACCTTCTTAGTTCCAATCTCACTTATATGTTCTTATCTTCCTTTCACTGTCGACATTTTCTAAAATCAGTTAAACATAAAATGAGCAGGATTAATAAATTTGTTCCTGAACCTGAATGAAGGCAAATCTATTAAAAGTAAGCTGAGATAGCATAATAATATGAAAGAGAGTAGAAGATAGCAGAGAAATAAAGCTAATAAGAGCAGATGGACTATTTTAATAAATAGTAATAAGTTAAATCAAATAAAATAGAAAAAGAACGTTAGAAAAAACTAATCGAGAAAAATACAGAAATACTATAGAAAAGATCCTTTGACGAAAAGCTTGTTTAGAAGAAAAATTTTTAACTAGAAAGCTGGAAAAATAATTTGGAATCGAATAAATAGCTGATTCTGTTGAAGTAATAAGTAGATATGAAAAAGAAAGCATAAGAAAGAGAAATTGACTAGTAAAACATGTAAATGTCAGAGAAATAAGCTTTAAAATAACTTAATCAGCAAGCGGAGAACAAAATAAGAGTCCAAAATTAAGAACAAAAAAATAAGCAGCTTTGATAGTATTTCAAGGAATAAAAGGAATTGAAATAGTCATATGAAAAAGCATAAGATAAGCTCCTGATGAAATAATGATAAAAGTAACTTGATGATAGAGAATCTAGCTACTTTTATTAATAAAATTAAATAAGGAAAAACTTTGACAACTCTTATAATCAGGCTATTTAGAAATATCGAGATCCTTATGAAGTAAAATAAAAAAAACAAGAAGATTGGATAAGAAATTAAGAAGAACTAAATAAACGAAGACAAACCAATGATAAGAAACTATAAGATAGAGAGACTTTATAAAGTTAGCGAGAAAAAAAGATTGGCCAAGAAAACAGAAATTTGTATGAAAATATGTTAGAGAGGAAGTAAATGAAGGAGTATTTAGAAAGATAATCAGATAAAAATATAATCGAAAGAAAAAAGAACGAACTTCAGTTTATTATTCAAATGAAAAAAATATAAAAACAAAATTAGAATGAATAATACAAAAAAATGCTTGAAGAGTAGATTAAGGAGAAGTAATAGTAGTAATTGAAAATCAAAATTATGGATAATACTGAAAAAACTTTTAATATCTTTGCTCTAACTCGTAGTCCTTAAAATATAAAATTTGCTTAGATTCCAGGAATGCATCCTAGTTATAAAAATCAATCCACTAGAAGTCTCTATAACTCAGGATAAATCTTAATATAAAACCAGAACAGCAAATTTGCTGATCAAAATAATCAATCTAACATTCAAGAAAGAAATGATTTTTCTCCTCGAATATAATAAGCTTAATATCCTTAGAATCATACATAAAACTAAAGCTGATAAGACTCTAATAGTTTTTCACTAGACAAGATAAGCTACGCTAATTAAGCAAAGTAAAGTCCCATCAGATTGCGATAGGAGCAGAAAAATTGTATTGGTTTTAATAATTGGATTTTTTAGCCAAATTAATAGAAGTAGTAAAACGAGAAATTCATTCACTAGGAAATAAATTAGAAAAATCAGCAAAAAAAGTTACTTGGTTAAAGTAACTAAGTAAATGAAAATTAAATAGTATTAATATTAATTTATTTTAATACACAATAAGAGATACTATTATTTATACTCTCTTTATAAGTTAGTTTCATAATATGTCTTTATATCTTATAATTCATTATTATTACCTTAATTTGCATAATTAATCTATTTAAACCTAGAAAACTATAAAAAGAAAACAATAAACAAAAAACTAGTCTGAAAGGTCTTTAACTGATTTGATTAAAAATTAAAGAAAAGTTAGAAATTTAAAAGTCATTCTTAGATGAAAGTATTACTCTAACTATTGGATTAGAAATAGCTCCTAATTCATAGGGGAATTATCAGACTATTTGAATTATTAGTCTACTAATAACATCTTAAATACAAATAGCATTTATTAAATAAATTAATGCAAATATTCATAATTAAATAGCTAAATGTAGCAGGATTTTATAGCTAAATGCAAATTTTTTAATTTTAATTGATTAAACTAAATGGCTCTCTTATTCAAAAGTATTAGTAAATAGTAGATCGAGGAATTAACTATATTCTCTGGCAATAGTCAAGAAATTAAATACTAAATGCTTAAACTAGCGTTAGAGTACACTATTTATATTTGAATAGTCCATATATCCTTAGCTATTCTAATAGAAACAAAAAGTAAAAAAGAAACTACTTATTTCCCTTATATGAAGCATCCTTAATTATTGTACAATTAAAAATTTTGATTTAATCTAGAAAAAGAAAAAAAAGTTGTGCAAAATCTGAAATTAAGCACTAGACCATTAATAGCAACTTTTAAGAGATATATAAGACTCATATCGTTAAATAACTGATTATATTAAATGTTTAGGGGTAAAATGCTAATATTGGTAAAGCTTTTGCTAAGAGTGAATTAATAATTTTATTTTCTTCTTAAATTTAGAGATTTATAACTCATAGGATTTTAGTAACTAATTAAAGTTAAATGCAAATTAATCTAGCAGTGTAGTCTAAAAATTCTTAATACTATATTTAAAATTAATAGGTAAATGTTAGATAAACTTAGGTATAATTTCCTAATTCTCTTCTTTTTTAATAAAGATAATTCTACTGATTTTCTCCCAAAAAGATTAAGGTAGGGAATAAGATATTTTTATATAATTTCCTTTTTATCTTATTCCTTTAATAAATATCTATTAGATATATAAGAAATACACTCATTTCAAAACTAACAATTTTAATTTAGTCTGAAAGATATAATCTTAAAGATAGTTATCTTACTTAATTAGTGGTAGCTAATTACCCTGGATCTATTTATAGTAAAACTAAATCTAAGTATATAAAGCTAGTAATTAGTAGGGAAAATAATTGACTATGGCTTCTCTTTTAGTCCTATTTCCATAAAGTTTTGTATACAGTTTGGTATTAAGAGTATTAAGTTAATCATAACTAGTAGCATTTTTAGTAGTCTTCAAATATTTAATCAATCATTAAATACAATGTAAGCTTCTTGGTTATTTATTTTAATTAAATTTATTTCCTTTAAAAGTTTTGAAGGTTATATGTTTTGGAAAGATAACATGTATATATACTGCTAATTAGAAAGACTATTTATTTGATTATAAGGGATTAAATGTAATTATCTAAGACTAATATGATATTAAGAAAGACTTGAATGAGTTAATTAAGTTAATAGGTGCTTTATATTCTAGTTCCAAATCGAGGAGTGATATTAGATACTCTATAAGACATAAAAGAACTATTATATAAAAGCTTAAGCTAATTATATAGAGAAGTAATAGGAAGAAATTTAAGATAGTAAATATAAATTTATTAGAGCTAAATGTCAATTACTCAAATGAACAATATTACAAGCATGACTACACAGCCATAAAATAATATATTCTTGAGGTGATTCACTTTGAGTCCTTGCTTGAAATCTTTCATATCAATCTCACTCATAGCACTAAAACTTTCACATTTACTTTAAGTTGCTGATACTGGAGTATCAATCTCTTCAATATTTTCCATTTTAGGCATGAATTTGGTAAGAAAAGTAGTGTTATGTCTTTACTTGGTAAGATAATATTTATCAATTCTAAGATCACTTACCTTGCTTTTTTATTTAACATCATCTTGCTATTTTTACTTCTAATTCAGTTAATTTTCTACACTCATTTTTTCCATTATAGGATCTCTTATCGACTGCGTTCTTTGCTTTTTAGCTTAGATTAAATCAAACTGCTTGAAACTATCAGTTGATATTTTATTTGAAACTTTCAGTTTCTATAATTTCATCTACTCTTCTAGTTTAATTTTTTAACTCAAATTGTTTTTTGACTCTTCAACGCTAATCCTTCGCTAGCTAGGCACTGTTTTTGCCTTTTATTTAAGCATTTTAGCATGAGCAAAAGCCATTTATTATAATGGAGTTTATGCTTAAATTTCCCTATTGAATTTTTTTAAACTTGATAAATTATCTAAATCAATATTTAATTCAATCCTCTTTACAAACCTCATAATACAACCATTTATCTATAAGATGTAATAATACTGGTTAGTTACATTTAATAATTTAGAACTGATATTTATCTAACTATACTAAGAGTAATCAATGCAACTTAACGATATAAGATTGAAGCATTTAAACTAGGTTGAAGTTAACTGCTTCTCTTTAGAATCAAACTAATATCTAGATCTCTGTTAATATCTAAAGTTATATTTATCAAGCTTGCTTCATATCATTATTCATATATTTTAACTAATCTTTAGATATATCGATACACCACACAAACCAAGAATTCTAATTAATTTCTTGTTCAATTATACAAAAAAAAAATTCTCTATGTCTGAGATTGTCTTTTTCCTGTGAGGCTAAAAAGTTGTATCAAATAACTAGAACTTAATTAATTTTTTTAGCGTTCTAATTGATTTATTACTGTAATGCTAAAGTAAAATACGTATCCCTTAGTCTTATCTATAGATATATATTATAGCAACTATTAAATAAAATAGATATCTAAGATGCTACAACTGGATTTAAGATATCTAGCTTTTTATTTCTTAATATAGCGACTTGATTGGTGCCATATTATAAGATCTCCTAATAGAAGAACTCCTAATTAAGTTTAGAATTCTCCAAAAATGAATATTATAGTCTTTCAAAATAGCCTTTGCATGTATAATTTAAGAAGATTGAATTATTTTAAATGATAGTATAAGTATATTAGGCATTATATTCATTAATTAAGTCAGAATTTTTATTACTTTAAAGCTTAGGAAATATAATCTTTAATTTCTTATCTTAGTAGATGGTTTACTAGTTAATCATATGCTTCATTCTTTTCTCTCTCCAACTAAAAAATTACATAAATATCTCTAAAGAAAGCTAAAGCTTTGTAATTAGTTTCTTTTCTTACCTATGATCTATTTCACTAAAAAAGTCTGAATTAATGTGTTTTGCTCTATCGCTTAGAATAATAAGACAGATAGATCTTAATATAAATAGAGTTGACTTTAATAATTAAAGAGTGTACTAAAAATCAAAGTAGTGTTATATAAAAATGCTTAGAAGCTTAATTAAAAGATATTAAGCAGATAAAGTTATCATGCCAACATACTCAATGTACAAACCTCCTTCAGCTATAACTTTCACATGCTACAAAGCAAAATTTTTAGAATCTGAGAGATATATAAAGATACAGAGAAAAGGATGTATCTTTACTGATATTATTCCATGCACCTTCAGTGAAGAATAAAAAAAAGTAATTTTGACTATTTTAGCATGTTTTACAGCCTTAGAACAAAGCTTCTTTTAGGCTAAGTGATATTCACATGGTTCAAATTATGTAACTAGCTTAAAATGAATCATCAAAGCAAATTGCCAATTTTAAGTACGACGAATTTTCTGATGGAATGAAAAGGAATATGTAAATAAGCAAACTTGATGGACTTTGGTGAAAATTAACAATAGAAAATGAAAGTAGGGAGAATGTTAAAGTTAGTCAGAGTATTTAAGTTACGAACGCAGAGTTACTCGTTGTATAGTAAACAATGCAGTACGCATTACCTTTTGTAACAGGATGGTTCTGTCTTGGCTTCCCTCATTTAGTTTCTGAGAATGCAGTGGAACCTGCAAGTTTGGTAAAGAGATCTAAACAAGATCCTTTTGAGGAATATTGAAAATTATAAACAGATTTAATAACTTTCTTTTGCCTTATTCTTATTTCCCCTATGCTTCTTTATATAAACCTTTAATCTTCTTTATAAACTAATTTGTTATTCCCAATAAGCCAAACCATTATCTAATTATGTCTATTTAGCTATATTCTAACCTTACAATTGAGCTATTT
Source organism: Loxodes magnus (assembly GCA_946699065.1). Taxonomy (NCBI): domain Eukaryota; phylum Ciliophora; class Karyorelictea; order Loxodida; family Loxodidae; genus Loxodes; species Loxodes magnus. The sequence goes on from CAMPDV010000101.1 coordinate 326,819, forward strand.
TTTCTCTCCTAGCATAATTTCAACCTCAGATATACTCCTAAGCCTTAATAAGTTGCTTATTAAACTTTCTTTGGCATTAAAGGAAAAAGATATTAAAGAGATTGAATTTAATAATGTAAGATACAATAAAATAGTAAACTAAACACATAGAAAGCAAAAGGAATTATTGAAACATCTTTACTTAACTTAGTTCAATCCATAGAGTCTCTTATATACTAAAGTGTCGTTACTATTTAAGACAGGCTTATTAGTTTTAATTTAAACTTCTAGGTCTTAATAGCTAGGTCTTGGTACTAATATATGAGAAGAGAGGAATTTAAATAAATAGTAGTTTGAATATCTATTAATATACTTACTCAATACTTTAAATGGAATAGGTTGATGTTCTTTTTAAAGTAATTATAGTTGGAGATTCTGGAGTAGGAAAGTCTAGTTTCTTACTGTAATATACTTAGGGACACTTTAGTGAAAACTATAATGTTACTATAGGTATTGAGTTTGGTAGCAAAACAATGATATTTGAAGATCATAAGGTCAAACTTTAGATATGAGATACAGCAGGATAAGAGAATTTTAGAAGCATTACAAAGACATTTTATAGAAATTCTCAAGCTGTATTACTTATGTATGACTTGACTACAAGAAAAAGCTTTGAAGATTTAGAGGAATGAATTAAGTAAGCATTGATATAGAGAAATTAAACAGAATTCAGACCCTAATATTTTCATTTTTGTAGTAGGGAATATGTATGATATTGCTGAAAATAGAGAAGTTACAGAAGAAGAGATAAAAGAGTTCGTAAGAAAGGAAGACTTACATGGGTATTGTGAAGCCAGTGCGAAAAGTGGCTACAACGTAAATCTTGCATTTACATCTATAACTAATATGCTTTACAATAATTGGCTTAAACAGCCGAAACAAGCACCTGAAAAAGTTGTAATTCATAATATAGAATACAAATAATAACTTTGCTCTCAAGCAAATAAAAATGGAAGAAAAGCAAAGGTTATGCTGTTGATCTTCTTTAGTTTATTCTTTATTTAGTAACTGACTTAAATTAATTAATTTACTAGATAACTACATTTTATGATTTCCTCTATTTCTCAAATCTTAGCATTTCTTACAATACTACTTTAACAACAAATTAATAAAAAATTAGAAGTAAATAATAACTTCAAAAAGGTAAAATTTACTAGAAACAGTCTGTGTAATACTAATCAACCATAAGAATACTCTTATTAATTTTAGAGAATCGAAATAAAACTTCTTTCTTATTTCCTCCAGTTATATTTTAATAATTTTCTGCTCAATTTAAAGAAAGTCGAAATTTATTAAATAATCTTTAAAAAATAAAATTTTTGATTGATATTTTAAAAAGTGCAAGATAGTCTTGAAAGATAAGGAATAAATATAATAAGCAACACTAAGTAAATATTAATTAGATAATAATTAAAAAGGAACTATAAGTTAAGAATAGTCAAACTACTTTATGTCTTTATATTTTACTAAATATTAAAATAATCTATCTCTGCTTTCTAAAATTCCTTAAATTTTATATAGACACTTTTCATATAATTATGCTAAATTTTGATAGTTATTGATATAATGAAATGTGATATCTTTAAAGTTTAATCATGCTGGCTAAAGGATTATGCTTATTTATAAAATCACTAGAAAAATATTTGATTTACAATTTCATTCTTTATGTTTGTTTATTTTTCTTTCATAAATTATACACTTCTGCTATTTCGAAATCTCAGGATAAAATTCTTTCTGTAAATCTTCCATAAAAAGTATATTTTTACCTCTTCCCAATTAATCTTATCTTTTATCTATATTCATTAATCATACCTTGAGAGTTTCTTTTCTTTATAATTTATATATTAAAACAAAAAGTGAAGATTAGTAAACCAGACCGCTTATTTAATAGCTATATTTATTTTAAACCTAATACTTCGTTAAATGTGCTTATATAAGCTTTCTGTAACTTTCTTTCTTTTTATTTATTCGATCAAAAATGTTTGGAACTTCCTTATTTTCCTTTATCTTCTTTTAAAAATTAAAAATATATATCTATTGATTCTCTTTTTGATTTCAAATGGTTCATACTAATTATTCAAGAAGAAACTTCATTAAAAATAATTTTCTAGATTAAGCTTTAAATGATAATTTTGAGTTATTTTAGTTAGATTTTATTTATACATAATGCTAGAAAATTGTTCTTCTTGCTTTCTTTATTCAGAACAAAATTAATTATTTATATTATTACCCTTCCAATTGATATCAAAGGTATTATCAAATGATAAGAGTCTATGTAAAAATAGTAGTTTATAAAGCCAAATTTAACTCTTCCTGCATAAATAGTTATTTTATAATTCCTATATAGTTGAGATATTTCTATTGTTAGATTGCTCTTATATAAATAATGAAGATTCCATCCATCTAACTATTGAATATGACACAATAATCTAGTTAGAAGACTTGCTAAAATATCTATGATGACTAGATATCCTAAATTGGATATTAAATTTATCTTCTTTCATAGCAAACTTTATTGAACGAAACTAAGCAGTTTAGATTAAATACGCTAACTAAAACTAAATACCTTAATATAATAATGCTAGCATACTATAAAAAAAGTGTAATACCAGAAGTTTAAAAATAAACTTGCTTAACTCTTAAAGTTAGTAATTAGTAATATAAGAGTTTTAATATCTTAAGCAAATAAATAAGTTTTATCTATCCTACACTTATAAGCAAGCTAATCAAAGCAATTATACTATAGGCAAAGTTTATTGGATATCATTTAAGAGACTATTTCTATTGCGAATGATTCTATTCAATGAAACTTACTAACTTTCTACTATTTTACCAATTAAAATTAATTAATCTTGGAAATTAAAGATTAAGAATTACGTGATAAATTAGTTCTGCTCTTTCTTTAGAAGAGAAACTTGAATGAGAGGCAATGAGAGAATTAGAAAAATGAAGTAATGACATTTAATATCAATTAAGATTATTTTTAAATGAAGCAAAATTATTATTCTTATTCAGGTTAGGGTTACTTGACATCTAACCTATATACTAAAATACAGTTCTTGGTCTATCATAAATTATTCTAAGGTCATTTCTATTATTTAGTAAAGGACTCGATGGACTCGAAGTTTAGTTTCTAAATTTAAAGTTGTTGAAGTTTTAGTTTGTGCCAAAATTTGAATTAGAAGTTTTTGGTCTTTAACTTAAGAACTTTCCTTAATTTTTTTTGAATACTTTTATATTAATTAGAGGGCTTGGCTAGTTTACAAATAACACAGGGTCTGCTTTTATAAAGCGTCTGTCACTTGCGCTCATTACTCTTCTATGAAAAGTATCAGACTTTGGTCCATGCAACCTTATCGGGAGATTTTTAAAATCACTATATAAATCTTCCAATTCAAACCTGGGAATCTCCCTAGGAAAATAGTAGAAAGGTTACTTTAAATTTAAAGGTTTGTACAGTCTATTTTCAAAGCTGATCTTTTATCTCCTCAATTTCTGAAGTCTATTACTCTATAAAGACTCGACTTTATCACTTTTAGCCCTTCACATTTATGAATTATAAAACTTAATTGTCTGTTTAATAAGATTTAAGGAAGACGCAAATATAAACATCTTAATTTGCCTACTTTCACATACCTTTAGCTTATTACCATTAGACTAGTTTTGCTTACAAGAGTATCATAGATTAAAGGTAGTTACTCACTTTTTATATAAGTTGATAGGAAGAGGGACAAAGAGCTTTTTATAATTGAAAGCTCAAAAGAGTTGTAAATTTGAAGATGCTATAGTTTGATAATGTCGTTTAAAGGAAAAAAGTGGTTTAAAAATGAGAAGTATAAGTTAAGAAATAAAGTTATTCAATTGAATGGTTTAATTTGTTATAATTTGAAGTTAAATTTAGAAATTTTTTAATTTTGATAAATATGGCAAGCAAAGGAAAGGAAGCTCCAAAGCAATAGCAGCAATAGTAGCAACCATAAACCTCAAAATCAGGCTTTAATGCCAAAAGATACGAACGCCCTGGCTTAACAGAAGATGAAATTGAGGAAATAAAGGAAGCTTTTGATCTTTTCGATACAGATGGATCAGGGACAATCGATCCTAAAGAGCTTAAAGCTGCTATGTAGAGTCTTGGATTTGAAGCCAAAAATCAAACTATTTATCAAATGGTTAGCGATTTGGATAAAGACGGTTCAGGAGCTATTGATTTCGAAGAGTTTTTGGACATGATGACAGCAAGAATGTCAGATAAAGACACCAGGGAGGATATTGATAAAGTTTTTAGATTATTTGACGATGACAAGACAGGATATATTTCTTTGAAAAATATAAGAAGAGTTGCAAAGGAACTTGGAGAAACAATGACTGAAGAAGAACTCATGGAAATGATTGAGAGAGCTGATAGTGATGGAGACGGAAATGTAACTCCAGAAGATTTCTACAACATTATGACCAAGAAGGCCTTTCCATGAGACTTTTATTTATTCATTTTGATTGAAAATATTTTTAATTTCTCAAATTTTCTTCTATACATCAGTTAGCGTTTCTTGCTCATTTTAAGAAAATTAGGCAAAACAATCTTTTTTAAGATTCTAAAAATTTCTCTCATAGTATTGGGTTAAACTTAAAGAAAGCAGGTCTAGTCTTCATATTTAGAAATACATACTGACTAGTATAAATAGAACTGTAATATTATATAAAGTTATCTCTTTGATAATTCATATCATAATTTTTATAATACTATAGTCTAATTCTTTATTAATGGAAATACTTTTTATATTAAAATCCTTTTTCATAAATCTACCCCAGTGCTGGCATGCTATAATTCAATTAGCTCCTTCTATTTTCTCATATCTGAAAAATCTTGTCAAAATATCTTGAATATATAGAACTTTTCTAGATCTAGTAAACTCCTTTCAAAGCATTATATTGCAAGTAAAGATGGATTATAACTTTATTAATCTACTTTATTACTATTCTTGTATTAAATTTCTAAATATCTTAAAAAAGTAAGTTTTTTTTACTTGTAATACTAAATGATTAAATATACTAATTAAAATTAAAATGGAGGCATATATTTTTATCAGTTGATGTTTTAATTAATCCTTTCTTTAGTCATATTATTTATGTTTAAACTAAGTCTCTTTTACTAACTCTATTTGACATATTATCACTTAATAGAGTTACATATTTCTACATCAGATAGACTAATAAATTATAACTTCTGAGTTTAGGTTTGTTTAAAAACTTCCAGTTGATTAGAATTATTCTAGCTAGTAATTCAAAATTGTTCTTATAGAGGTTAAAGCTTATAGTTATTAACAGTAATATAATCATTAAAAAGCTAGAATAAATTAAAGCCTTTCTATATGTTTTTGTGGCTAACTATTAATTACATATTTTGCAAACTTTTACATCAAATCAATAGTTTATATGATGCTGAAAAAATTTCCTTGCTTTAGGTTTAGTTTATAAATTAATTAGCTTATTAAATTAAAGATTTCAATTTTTAGATTAATTACCGCAAATTAGAGATAAATGCTTCTAATCCCTCATTTTATATTATGATAATAAACAAATCTATAATATTAGAATTAGCATTACTTAGAATCTATTCTTATTATATTATGCTAATAAATATTTGCTATAAAGCACCAATATTATTTCTACTATTGGCTTAGTATTTATATAAGCTTTTATTTTTATTATGTGGAATAGAATATATTAATATATTTATTTGGCGATTTTTATTTAGTTTTTTCTTTTGTTTTGAACCTTTTGTGTTTATTAAATTTTAGGAATTTCAAATACGTAAATTTAGCTTATTTCATTTATTTTACTACTTTGTTTGCTAAAAAATCATCAAAACTAGTTATTTTGAATAATCTAGATTTTCAATCTTTGTCTGGATGACAGAAATATTGTTTATATGTTTCTTATACTTCTTCTGGCTGATAGTCTGGATGAATTTCAAAACTGCTTTTTATCTTTACTCTACTTTTGATGGATGTAAATTAGAGTTTTTAAGTATTATAACTAATTTAAAAAACAATTATATAAATGTTAGTTATTTCCTTATTATTATGATTAAGCTTTTTTCAACATGCTCTCCCTTATCTAATTTCACAGACTAATACATAAGATCTAAATATAATATGCATAGTAAATCTATTGGCTTTAAATGCTATTTATTAATTAAGTTACTATTAGCTAATAATTATAAGCTTGAACATTGACTTACTTATTCAACTTACTCTTCAGCTTCAAATATTCCTGTTAATTTTCTATTTTGCTTAATTATATTAAGATTAGCTATTAACTCTTATTACTTTATTGGCTTTAATTATAGTAAAAATTACTTGAGATAATAGAAATTTATTAGAGGATAGCTTAATATAACCATATTGCCTATTCAATCTATCAAGAATTTCTTTTAATTAATCTTTAGTCTCCTTTTTCATCCTATAGCGATATAGCGTTCTGTTAAAAGAATGGTATAACTAAGTTTAAATATTGGAAGTTATTATATAATGCGAATAACGATACATTCTATCAGGCAATTGCTTAAGTTAGCTTTGAAGAAAAGAATTATACAAACCAACTACCAAGATTAAGAAAAGATGGTACTTATATAAGGTAACCTTGAGTTTTTTTCTAAGAATAATATCTTACAATAACTCATTATAGATATTCTTACAAATATTACTTAGCACATTAAATAATATAGATAGCATATTGAAGTTTTCTCTCAAAAAAAGAAAAGGTTAGAAGTATGAGTATTATAGTAGATAGTTATTCATTATGGTTCGTTTTTAGCATCTTATAAATAGCTTAAGCTTTTAATCTCTTAATTATATAGTTGTTTAAAATTCTAAACTCATTCGATGAAGCATCTTAACTTCTAACTTAAAATACTAAAAATTTAATAAAGTTAGATTTTTCCTAATTTCTATAGAAATTCATCTCTAAAATTACTAAGTAGTTGATAAAAGTGTTTATAATATCTTTCTAGTCCCAAGGTAAATTGGCTAATTAAACTTCTAGTACTTAGAGTTTGCACTAAATAAGTTAATTTTTACTTAGCTATATACTATAAATTTAAAATGACACTTCTTAGCTGGTAAGCTTTATTAGTGCTTATTATCCACATACAAGCTGAGTATACAGCTTACTTAAGAAACTTTCAGCTATGATATGTCAATAAAAACGAGATAGTTGATTAGTTTTTAAGCTATAAATGAGAGATAGACTTCAATACTGAGCATTTTGAGATTCCAATTAGATGTGGTCCTCTTTTTAAAAACATTTAGAATAAAGTTCCTTTTTCATTTGACCTAAATACTAACATTCCTTTTATATAATAGATGAGAATAAATCTCCAAGTAAGTGATATCTTCTAACAAAAAGCCTCTAACTCACATATTGAACTGGATATGACGAAAAATATGACTAATGATAAACAGTTTGTTAATATCAAGAAGTTAGAAGCAGGAAACTATGGAATAATATGAACACTACATAAAGAAAAGCTAACTAATGCAAAAGTTATATACAATATTACCTCATATAAACCTAAAAACCTAGTACCTGAAAATGCGTTTTAAGTTTTGTTTATTTCAATTGAGTAGAAAAAAACTGAGTTCTAGAATTCTCAAAATTGTAAATTTAGCGATATTTCTTACTCAATCAAGCATTAACTTAAAGATATTAAGAGTTAGGTATAAAACAAAATGATGATGCTATTCATTGGAACTATAGTAACAATAATTTCTCTTACTGTTATTATAATAATCATTTTTTTTAAGTGCTTAAAGCAAAAAGAAGAGCAACCAAAAACTCATGTTGATTGAATTAGAACTAAACTTTGTTTGTTAAATTTATATTTAAGACTTTAATTTCATTTTATTTAAATGTTTGATTTAAAGTATTTATTTCAAGCTATTAATAAAGCATCAAAAACTTATCTTAGTCTTATCATATTTTTGCTAGTCCATATTTATTTAACTTCTGAAATAAGTATATCTATTAAATTGCTATAATAAGTACTATATACACAAATCTCTTTACTTAAATTAAAAATTGTCTATATTTCAATTATATTTAATATTATTATTTTATCTATTACTATTTCATTCAAATCAAGCTTTTAATGGAAGTTTGATTTCATCTTTTTATTTTGTTTATTCTTAGACTTAAAGCTTGCAAGGTAATAATATATTCAAAATGCATTATCTAAATTTATAATTAAAATATAGTGTGATTGCTAATATTTATAATAGCTTTATCTAATTGTTTAAATTCAAAAATTCCACATCCGGGACTCGAACCCGGGTCTTTCGGGTGAAAGCCGAATATCCTAACCTGCTAGACTAATGTGGATCTTAAAGAATATATAGCAGATAGCATATATATGTCAATAATTAATATTTTAGATATCTTACCTATATTTGTAATCCCCTTATATATTATTATTTCTAACTATCTTTAAATCTATATTATTGTATTTACTATTACTACCTAATTAATTAAGAGGAGTAGTCTGCTTCATATACTTTAACTTAGACATTTTAGTTAATAGCAAACATTCTAATTTAATGAGCTTCAGAATCTTATAAAATAAAACTGTTAATAGTTAAATTTTACTCTTTTTAAGGTATAATTTGGCTTATGAGATTACTTTATAAAAATAGAAGAGTAATAGTTAGTTCTAATATTATGCTATTTTAATTTCAAAAAGAACTTAATTGCATAGTATTATATATCTGATTATAGCATTCAATATCCTTATTTAAGAGTTGCTTAACTAAGTTTAAGTCTAACTTAGTTTTAAAAGATAGTAAGAACTTATTGAAATATTAAAGTAACCTTAATATATTTTCATTGCATTAAGTATTTTAATTATATTTATAATGCTAAAAAATGAAGATAATTTACCTTTAAAATTAGAACTGTTATATCAAAAGTCAATTGAACTATCAGACTCATCTATGGATACAGTCATGCTTTGATATTTCAATGATTTATTCTAAATCTACTCATACCACTAAGATTGTGATTTCTCATCTATGATATCCTGTGGATTTTGCTTTAATAATCATTCTAAAGAATTTTATATTTCAGAAACGTCTGGTCTTAGAAGATAATCATATTTAAAACATTTCTAGATTAGATTTCTTAAATTGCCTTTTATGAAATCGTAGATAGTTGGATATTCTCCATTCCTCAATCTTTAAGTGAGATCTTGACCATTAATCACTTGATTTCAAGGAAGTTCGATGCTGAATATTTCATTTAGGATACATCCAAAAGATCACACATCTGATTTGGTTGTAATAAGCTTCTTTTCAACTACTTCTACTGATGAATAAAGCATAGTAAAGCCTAGAATTTTAGGTAATTTAACTTTATCATCATTAATAATAGACAAACCAAAGTCTGAAATTTTGACATTTAGATTATAATCTAAAAGTATATTATCTGGCTTAAGATCACCATGCACTATTTGATTATAATGTTAATGCAAATAGTTCAATCCCTATGCAATTTATAGTGCAATTTTTAATCTTTGTTAGGTGCTTATTGTAAACACTGTTTGAGATTTATGAAGGAAATCTTGCAAAGAAAAGTCCATTAGATTTGTAATTAAACACAAATGTCCACTACATCCTATTCCTTGTAATAATAATAGTTTATCTGATCTCATTTTTCTTATGATCTGTAACTCTCTATAGAATACACTTGAGTTTTCCTTATCCTGGAAGAATTCGAAAGTCTCTTTAATTATCTTAATTGCCACTTTTTAACCTCTTATTTTACCTTTATAAACTTCTCCCATTGAACCTTTTCCTATCAACTCTCCTATACCTTCTCTTATTTCTTTCTAGGAAAGTATTCAAACTCCTTCATCCAGGAGTTCCTAAACATACTTAGGAGATAAGTATTTTCTTGCCAGTTCGCATGTATATTTAAGCTTTCTACTTTTAAGCTTGTAGCATATAAATAAAAGGGTAGACAGCAAGCATATGGAGCCACAGACGATCATAATAATAAGAACATCTTATTTATTTGCTTTTTTATCTCTTGATACCTAATAGAACTTAGCAAATATCTATCCAGGATGATTTACGTTTCCCTCTCTTCATATTACAGCAAATTAATCGTCATTAGCTATTAGTTGCATGTATGAGTAAATAGCATGAAGCTAACTTGAATTTACTATTTTCCACTGTCTAATTATTTCATCACCTTTCACATTCATAATCTTAGCAGAAATAGAGTTAAGATGCTTTGGATTATCGAAATAAACTGATACAAAGCAGGAATTGTCTAGCACAGCCATCTTTTATTGAGATGGGTTAACATTGAATTAAATGATGAATGGCCAGGAGCTGATGAAGTTATAAATGGGATCATAAGCAATTCCTTTTAAATTCCACATTTAATTTTCATAGTATAAAAATGATCCCACTATTGTATCCTTACTAGACTATGCTGAATTTGTAGCTCTATAAGAAGAAGGATCAGTATATCATTTAAAAATGCATTCATAATCCTCCCCTACATAGCAAACTACTTAGTTTTCGAATTTCTATAAATCCCAATATGAATAACTTAAAATAATTCCCGAATCTGTTAATTAATGAAAAAAGGGAACCATAGGTCCTTTAGTTGAAAAATCCAGATAAATTTCATCTGACATTATGTCTCCATCATATGAAATCTATTAAGCAAATACTTCTCAATAATCTGAGTTATTTTTCTAACTATCCCAAGCTACTAAATAGGACTTTTCAAAGAAATTTGTTATTTGAACATTAGACTCACTCTCAAAGTTTCTAACGATCTTAGAACTTCTAACCTGCAAACCGTTGGTGTTTAAGTTTTACATTCTTAGTATTTAGCCTTTTTAAGATTTTTCAAGTCAAAATATATAAAATCCATTCCATGATGGTTAGATAGTATATCAATTAATTTAATCAACTTGGATCGTGTAAATCTATGACTATGAATTTCCTTAAAAAGAAAAAATTTGCACATAAAATTTCCTTTATAGATCACTAGCCACAACAACAATCACGTCATCATTTTCCAGATAAATTACTTTAGAATCCGTTTTATAGTCTGTAGAGTTTAGCAACTGCATCATCTTCACTTCATGTAGATGAAATTTAGAATAGCAGCATAAGAGCAGTATATTCAATAAAAATCCATTCTTATACATCTTAATTTATTTCTTTATTCAATTAAACTAAAAATAAATCATCCTTTATACATTTTAACTAATGCACCTTATATACCTATTCTAATACTTCTGTCACTTTAAATCAAAATAGGAAGAAACTATTGATTCTTTAATTTTCTGGCCATTTCTATCTGCCTATTTTTCTATATTAATCTAAATATAAAAGCTCTACTGCTTTGATTGTTATATACTAATCCTCTGCTAATGTATCTGCATACTGAAGTTTGCTTTTCATTATTAGTTAATGCTTCATAAGTCTAGATGGAGATAGAATGAGAGCCTTACTTAGGAAAAGATAGAAGTTATAAGATCACTGACAAAGATTGGTTATATTATTTAAATGAAATTGATAAATATAGAAAGAGCAATCAATTAAAACGTTTCTTAAGACTATTTCACTCAAAATTGTTTTGCTAATTTTTCAATCCTTTTAACCTAAATAATCTAACTTTTCAATCAAATCCTTAATTTAAATTCTATCTAATAAACAAAAAAATCAGATAAAACTGGCAATTTTTAAATCAGTTAGCTGTAATAAAATCACATTATAATAAAGTATACAGTTTTATTGACTAAGAGGTATATAAGGCAGAGAATAGTATTTTACTACTACTAAACTAGATAATTAGCCCTATATTTATATAGATTAATGCATAAAGAATTCAAAAATCTCACTTTGCTAATATAAGTAGCATTGCTTTCAGTTATCTGACTTAATTACTTATTTTAAGATGAAATTTTAAGAAGCAGCTTTCTATTTAAAACCTAATGCTCTTTTTATACAAAAAGATAAATTAAATATATCAAGAATACTGAAACTTAGACAGGTGAAATGAGACTATCTCTAAGGCAGAAAGTACTAAAATAGAGTTTCTTCAACTGACTTATTTAAAGTCTCGTTTTGCAATATAAGAGGGTAGCAATAAACTTGAAGTCTCACATACATTTAGAACTTCATATTTATCAAACTAGATTAGAAATTAGGGGTATAATTGTGTTATATAACAGCTATTTCAAAAATAACGTTATTTAGAGTTTATTAGTAAAGCATTAATTTAAACATAAACTATGCAATAGGAATAGCAAGTAACCATAGCTTAAAAAAGTAATTAGGAAGAGATACTAAAATAATAACAAGATGAACCTATAAGAAAAAGCACAGATCAAAATGATAGGGATACTATATAAGAAAAAGAAAGCTAGACTGACGAAGAACTCTTAAACTACATAGAAGATGAATTATCTGTTTTGGAAGATGTTACTAAGTCTTTGAAGCAAATTAATTGGACTAATGGGTATTATCCAGATAAAAAGATAGAAAATGATATGAAAATGGGTGAGTATGTAAGCATCTGCTAAAGAATAATAGAAAGTCTTTTAATAATATTGTCTAGAACTAGTTCTTCAGACAATTAAGAGGAAAATTAATTAGATTCAGATCAAGATGAAAGGCTAGATTCTCTTTTAAATCAATTTGACTAATTCTTCAATGTTTTTTAAGCAACATGAAGCGAAAACTTGTGAAATAGTTATAACTGCTTTGTTAACTATACTTCCTAGAATAATTCTAACTAATTCAGTTTAAGCGAAGAAGTTTAAAAAATTTACCTTTGAATGAAATAAAGAAGCCTTTAAGTAAATTTTGATGCAGGGATTTTCTAAAGTAGACTGCAAAAATAAGAAAGTTAGGAAATTCAAAAGATTAAGATGGAAGAATAGGAAGAAGAAAAATAAAATTTAGCTTCTAAATAAGAAATTAGTTAAAAATAGGAAGACAGCACGAAAAAAATGGGCAAAAAAAGGAAGAGTTTGGCCAAAAAAAAACAAAATTTTTAGAATAAAAAAAGTAACTAAAACGAGTTAGTTTAGAAACCTCGTGAGAATTGTAGATGCTAGTAGCGAGATTGTAATTGCTTAGTATTCTGATTGGAAATTAGTTTTTGCTTTATCTATAAATCTTTTCTTTGAACCGATTTAAGTATTATCTTCTTTGTACTTACATAAATCCCTTTTTCCATTCTCTAATCAGCAATATAAATTTGCTTCTTCATCCTAACTTTTATTTGAAGATATCTGACAAAATAAACAGTAATTAAAAAGGAAAATTAAAATAATTAAGGTAAATCATTTTTTAAATGGTCTTAAAATTATATAACTGCTAAAAAATATAAACTGCTACTTAATTAATATTTTCATTCTTTAGCATGTATTAGCATCTAAAATATTTTTCATTCTTTAGGTAAATATACCACCATAATAGCATTACTCCTTTGTGTTTGCTATAATATTTCACTTTTAACCTTCTTTCTTGCCAATAAACTAGTTTATTTTTGTTGCATAGATTTATTTGAATTAAGTGTATTATGAAATGTTGTAGAATTATACCTGTATTAATATAAAGGATAGTCTTTACATAATATTTTATATAGCTATTAAGACTGATATGGTATATCAAAAGGCTTAGTATGTCTAATTAATGTAAGATATTCTATAGTATCATTCTCAATATTAAAGCTTGTATTAATTTCAATGAGTTTAAGTTATTTATTAAGATCTTTTGGCATATAGCATCATTAGCTTTGTACTGCTTATCTAAAAGTTTTGCTTAGTTTAGCTTTATCTCTATATTGATATAAATTAGAATGTAAAGAATAATTAACAGAAGCACAGAAGAATCTCCAATTATTGAGATATCTAAGGAATTGATTGCTATTATAAGTAAAAGTAATATTTCTAACTTTGGCTGCTATATTATTTAAATGAGTAGCAGCTTAATAATCTATTTAATTCTTATTTAAATGCAATTTTACCCTTTAATTTGCTCTTTATCTTATAAATCTATTTACTTGCAGTATCAACTTCGTGCTTCTTTCTCTATGCTAGTAAGCACTTTGTTATTAGATGAACGAGAATAAATTTGTTAGAGGTATTTAAAAAAGTGAATAGTAATAATATTAGTAAGCTATTCTACTATATTTCATATATATAAATTAAGCTTAATAATAATATAAAGCAGATGCGAAGGTAAAAAGCTAAAGGAAGTTTAGTAGATGAAGCATATCATCTATCAATTAAAGATAGGGATTTTAACATATCTACTGTACTTTAGGGTAAATCAGTTACACAAATAGTTTAAACTAAACATTACAATTTAATTTCATTCTTTAAGGACCTAGTGATAGAAACTATCTTTAGGTTAAAGCTTTCAGTTTGCTTATGAACTTCAGAAAAGTACTTAGAGATATTGGATAAGTTTTATGAGCAAAGCAGAGTATTCAATCAATATACTAACTAACTTAGCATTCTGTATAGCATGACAAGATTTTAATAAATGAAATCAATTAAAAATTCTAGCAAAGTTAGTCTTGTCTAGCTCTTAAAAATAATCTCATTGATTAATTAAATAAAAGGGAAATATTCAAACCTATTTCACTATTTATATGAGTAGTTTGCTAGTTTCAAATTAACAATCTTCTGTATTTTTACTATATTCTTTATTTATTCTCCTCTTTAAATATCTAACAAGAGTAGAGACCAACTTTCCTTAATTTTGATATGGTTTAATTTTGAGTTATATAAGGAAAAGTTTCACTTAGAGTAGTGGTTTAAAGGTAGATATTTAAATCCATAACAAGGTAGAATTGATTTAGCATGGTAAATAATGAGGAATCAAAAGAGCTATATAATAAGAATAAAAGAAGCTGCTATATTGAAATATATTAATTAAACTCTTTATTACTTCTATCCAAAATATGCACGAAGCTTAAGTAATCTTAGATAGATTAATTTATACAATATACTTAATAATTTTTAAAGAAAGCACAATATTATTCTATTAGTAGACTGAGAATGTTAACATAGGAGTTATACAATCTCAACTAGAAGTAGTTATATCATACAAAATAACTTCCTTGAATTGTGGTAAAGCAGCAGACTGATAATTAAAAGGCTACTAGTAAGCAGAAATATTTAAATATTGAGAAGAAAACTTGCTAGGTATAATCGGATTTCAGTTAAATTAGCCATCAGTTAGTAAAAGGTATTATTATCTAATGCTTTATAGTGAATTTTAAAGTAAAGGATAACCTTAAATTAGAGTTATTTAGATATAAAATAAATTAAGAATGTTGCAAAAAGAACTGACATCTTCAAGCCATTTTGAATTAGATAAACTTACTACTAAGGAATCTTAATAGGAAGATAACCTTTTCAAGCAGCATTAGCAAGAATTGAATGAAGAAAAATTATACCAAAGAATCTGGCTTAATAACCTAGTTACAAATGATAACGCGAAAAAGGAGTAAGATTTTATCTATGACTCTCTAATAGACTCTCCATTATTGCCTATGACTTTTTAAATTAAATCTAAGGAATAATAAAACAAGTCAACTGATTAGCAAGGAAAAATAAAATAAAAGACATTTTAGACTTTCAAAACTTAGAAGAAAAGAGATTTTCAAATTCCACCTCTAACAACTAGAATATCAAACGATATATCTTAAACACTAACTCCCTTATATTATAATACTCAAGATAATGATTACTAGCAATCTCGAATCTTAGGAGCTAAAACTACTAGAAAGAATAAAATTCCTTCATTATTAGGAAAAGATTTTTAGATTACCAAATCCCATCCTGATGAACTACTAATGCAAACTTGCAAGTTAAACTGGTAAGCAAGAAGCTAAATTTACCTTCAGCGCATATTTCACGATCACAATTTGATACAGCAACTCCAGAGTTCTAATCAAGATATAACCAGCGTTTTAAGTTCAGTGTAGAAAGATGAAAATTTTACTAAGCTTAATCAAAGCTTATAGATAAAAATCGAAAACTTGCTATTTAAGAATGGTGTCATTGATAGCTTGTACCCAAAACAAAATTTACTTATTGACATAGTATAGCGAGAACAAAAGAAGCAGAAAACTGAAATTCAGGTAAGCTTTTATTCAGAATCTAAATAGTCAAAAGTTAAAACTCAGCAAGAACGTAATTCTGCTAGAAAAATAGCTGGAAAATGCTAATTATTAGGCTAAAAACTATGACTAGAAAATATAAAAGTTGGAGAAGAAATTAAAATTAACTCAATAGCAAAGAAAAACGTAAGCTAATGAAAACTCTCTTCCACCACAAAACTCTGTCCACTAAAAACTGGATAATACGGATAATTCATTATAGAATAGTAGCCAAAAAGAAGAATAATCTTCAATAGTGAAAGAAAGTAACTAGTAAAGCTTAATCGTTACATAGAAAAAAAGAAAATTTATAGACTCAAAACTAGAAAAGATATTTAATATGTGTGACATTGTTTATCGAGAGAAGGATAAATACCAAGTAAGCTTTTAAATTCAGGGAATTATTACTATTTGTTAAGAAATATCTAAGATAATAAACTGTGATTTAGTCATTTACGGACATCCAAACATGACCATCAAGTAATTCGATCTGTTTTATGTATGCAAAACATAAAAAAAACTTTCTTTTAGCTCTTTTGTTGGATAAGTTATGTCATTATAGAACGTACTTAATGTATATAGCACTTCTGATGCTAGATATGATAATAGTCTCCAAAAAGCACTTAACTTTTAGATCAAAAACTGCTTAGTTGTACCTATAGTTGATTAAAAAGAACAGTCATAAGCTGTATTAATTGCCGTTAATAAGAGATCAAAAAGCCATTTTACAGAATCAGATGAAGAGTAACTTCAGAAATGCACCTAAATATTCAATATTTTTATAAATAAGGTAATTTGTTATTCAGTGAGAGTAGCAAGAAAGTTTGATTTTTGAAATAAAGATGAATTAAGCAACATAGCAATGCATGGAAAGGCTTATATAATTTACTAACTTGGGAGATTTTATCTAAGAAATTGAGTCCTAAGTTTGCTTTCTTCTTAAAAGTAAACGAGCTAATGTATATTTCTATGATAAAGTACATAATGAATTATATAAAAGGGCTTAAAATAAGATTGATACTTGATAATTATCAGAAGGAATTGTAGGTGTATGCTTTAAGAATTAGCAAGCGATTGTCTGCAACAGAGTGAAAAGAGAAAAAAAATTTAGATAAAGAATTGATGATCCACATGGAGAGAATCCGTTGCGTCTAATATGCGTACCTATTCTAATTAGAAAAGAAACGGATGTCTATCCTACTAATATTATATGTAAAGGAGTTATCAATGCAGTTGAAAGAGATTTTGATTTTACTTTAAAAGAATGTGACAAGCTAGTTGACTATGCAAAAGGTGTTTCACGAATCCTAGATAACATTCTGATAATCGAAAACTATTTTGGTATTAAAAACATCCTCAAGGGTGTTAGTGATGTAGGTGGAAAAATGGAAGATGGAATGACAGAATATGCTGGAAGCGTAGTAAAAGTAAAAAATTGTCTTCAAAATTTAGAGAAAACAATTAAAGAAATAAACAAAAAAGCATGATAAGCAAATTTTGTTACTTTTAACGAAATTAAAACAGCATTAAAACTCTTTTTTTCTCAATAAAAAATAAAGCATAAATTATCTATTACTAAGGAATTTTACCACCATTTTTTTTGGAAAATTAAATAATTTTAATCATTAAAGATCAAGCTTATTGTATATAATTATTATTTTATATCAGTAAAATTTACATGTTACATCCTTAATATAAACAATAAGCATTTTAGCATAAAACCTCTTTATAATATTTATCTAATTAATATAATAAGACATATTCCATTATTTATATAGCCTTCTATTATTAAAATGCCTTTTAATTTGTAACTTGCTTTGTTAAAACTATTTTTGCTATTTATACTTTATTATATATTTAGCTTCACTTATAAATAGCTATCTTTAATCAAGTTAATTACTCTAGTTTTTATTCTTGAATCTATATCTATAAAGTCAAATTTTCTTCCCTCCTTTGTGATTTAAAATTAACTTATTCCTCAAGTTTTCTCTTTAAAAGAAAAGGAGTAATTGAGCTGTTTAAGTATAAGGGTTTTCAAACTCCAGACTATAATTTAATATTAAGATTGTATAATATGCTTTATTACCTACAAACTATGCTTATCTTCTCATCAATCTTTAATCAGCACTTTAATATTTAAGCTTCTTTAATATCTAATTATAGTAGCTAAGATTTTAAATTTATTTTAAGAAATTAATTAATTTTCAAATGCATAGTACCTGGTTTTTAAAAATGCTAATATACTTAGTACAAAGCAATACATCTAATGATTAGAGTACTTAAGTAGCACTACTTATCATATCCTCATTATAGCTATTTACCTATATTCTCTTATGCGAATAATAACTGGTAAGCATTCATTTAATAAGCTTAACTTTAGTCGTAACGATATTTACAATTTAATAGTTTAGATGTAAGTTGTAGCATAATTAGTAAATGAAGTTACTATTAGTTAATTTTAAAAGCATTATTAAGTTACTAAGTGCATCACTAAGCTTACTTTTAGTTCTAATACTATTTCTTCTCTAAATTTATCAATTACCTTTGCCTGCCTATTTTAACGTTAGCCAGTATCTTATAGAAGAAAGATCTCTAAAATCTAATATAGCATGTTGAGAGCCAAAGCAGCAGGATCTCTTAACATAATTAGAATAAATTTCTAGTTTAGCTGCAAATATAAAAGTATACTAGAAGGTACCTTAGACATATAGAGTACAATAAGAAATACTATTATTCTAGTATAGCCAGCTAAATTAAATAAGCTATACATAGTAATTTATATTAATCCTCATTTCCTTTAAATATCTAAGATGCTTATCATTAAATTGATTCCCATAAATACTATATGCATTTAAATTAGTAGCAATAGGCTTATTAAAGAGCGTTCTAAGGAAAGGATAATATCAGGATATAGTTAGTTATTAATATAAGGCAATCTAATGCTAAATAGATGTTGCTATATAGAAGAGTTATTTTAGCTTAGTCTAAAAATATTGATCATAAATCCTAGTAATAGGCAAGGGACTAAGATTAAGTAGATTAAGTAGTATATAAAATTAAGAAGAACTAAAGAAAAGGTAAAAGGATGAAGATATAGAGTTGGGGCGTTGAAATAGTATATAGGATAATCTAATTTAATAGTAAATGGAATCTCAAAAAGTTAAAATTATTGGAGGAATTGCTATTGCCGTAGCAACTGCTTTGGCCACTTTAATGTGACTTACAAGACCTACAAAACCCTCTAAGAAACAAAATACTACTGACAAGCAGTCATCTGTCACAAACCAAAGTTAAAAGAAGACGGATTTAAATGAATGGCTGGGCTAAGTAAAGCATTAGTAAAGTGAATCTTCAAATAATGAAAAGGAGAGATTTTTAGAATGCTTATAAGAGATTAAAAAGGCAGTTCCAATAAGGATGAGTCAAATAAGAAGAGAAGGAAATGAGTAGAGATGGAGATACTTTAAAAAAGACGAATATAAGTATAAGGCAACAGTAGCTGAATTTTTAAAGAAGTAAACACTAGAAATGGATAGAATAATGAATGAATATCTGCAAAACTTCAATTATGATCAAGCTTAATTTTAGAGACTAGTTTAAACATATATTCAAGACCCTGCTGTTTCTGGTATTATCACATCTTTGAGTGTTGAAGCAAGCTCAAACTCAGGAACTACTGTTCCTCAATCCCTTAATGTGGAAGTTTTTGAAGAAATGCTTAAATTTCATTGCGAAAAGCTTGAGCAGTTATCAGAGGAAGAAAATGATAAAGATGAACTAGCGTTAGCTTATGCAAATACTTTAATAGTTGATGAGTTGACAGAAAAATTCGGATACAACGAAGATTAAATAAATGCTGCAATGTTCTTTTATTTCAAGGACGAAAGATTCAAAACCTACTAATTTAGAATTCGCAAATGCACATTTAAATACATGAATGAGAATATTGCTAGGTATTGATAGCTAAAAATAAATAAATTTTAGTATTAATTATTAACTTTTAACTTCCTTAGTTCCTAACTCTTCCTTTATATCAAATCGCTTATTAAGCAATATATTGCTAATTACAATTGACATTTCAGGCAAAGATACTCTTTATACTGCTTAACTTAAAAGGAAACTTTCTCTTGTAAACTTATTTCTTAGTTAAAGGCCAAAATGTAAATAAAAATACTATTTAAGGTATTTTGCTTTGACTTTATAATAATAAGCTAGAGAAAAATATAAAGATAGATAATTGGAAATGGAAGCATTTGAGTATAGAGTGCTAATTAAAAGGAAGAGTTAAGCTTATTTATTTAAAGGAAGAAATTAGTTATTTTTAATCGATTTAGTACGACTTCAATGACCACTAGACTCTTCCGACTCTTCAAAGGCATTAATTTGAGCCAGTTCTGTTTTTTGGACAGAAGTTCTAGCAGCAGTTTAAACTCTTCTTCTAATGCATTCGTGGATAGGCATTAAAATAACGCAATTAGCAGCTAACATGACCCAAGACAAAGTGTACATTTTGTATTAGTTAGCCATAGGAGATTCAGATGGTTGCATTCCTATTTATAAGAATGTGAAAAAGGCTAATTCAACAGAGTAAATTAGAGTATATAAAAAGAGAAACTTCGTAAAGTAATCCTAAAAGGCTGTAGCAAATACTCTTCCGCATACATAACGATACCTATAAAAGATTAAAAAAGACATAACTGCTAAATGAGGTCCTATCACATACAATTATCCAGATTCTGCCCATTAGTCTACTTACTTACTTCCATGATAGATTGCAAGGAAGGCTATATAAGTTTGAGTCTTAATTCTTATTCCATCAGTATAAAATAGAATTCCCATAATAATAGTTTCGAGAGTCTTTTAGTTAAAGTGAGCGAATTTTTCATCAAAGAAATAAGTCAATTCATACACAATTCCATGATTAACTTCAGTTTTTCTAGATAAAATTTCTAGCTCATTAGCAGCAGAGTGTATTCCTTCAGCATAAATAAGACATCCAATAAGAATGTTGCAAATATAATTTAGCCATATCATAAACTTAGTATCTTTGTTAGGATTGTTTTCAAATATATGATATCTCAAGCATTATCAGAAGATCAGTTCAGTAGGAATATAAAATATTACAAACATCCAGTGTCCAAAAGTAACTCCAAATGTCTCATGATTGGCAAAATCAAATCCCATAAATGCTGAAGCTTTGTATATAGCTACTATTGTAAGTTTGACTAAATGATGACTCAAGCATAGATTTAATCTATTTTGTGGAGAAATATAGCACTTTTTCAGATCTTTACAAAACTCCTTCATTTTCTCCTTTCTCAAATTATTTTTAAATGCAATAATCACTATTTCTAAGATAACTTAACTGAATTAATATATAAAAGCAGAACAATTACTCACTAGATATATTTAATCTCTTATTGCTATTAATTTATCTTATCAATATTAAACATCATTTACGTATTCATTTCCCTAAGTTTAGTACTAAAGCAAATCTTAAGTGTTTACCCTTAATAGTTTTTTATAAGTTTTTATTTAATTTTGTTTATTAAAAGCTGAATAATCAATTATCAGAGCATATAATGCTTCACTTATATTTAAATTAACTTTAGCAGAACTTTCATTACTCTAGCTTAATTCTAAAGCATTGAACATTAATTGAGTTATCATATAATAATAGGCTTAATATATCTATTCAGCTTTCTACACTATAAGTATATATAGTAATAACGGCTAGCATATTGAGTAAAAGTCTTAAAATAATAGAAGAATAAGCAAAAGATGAAGATTTATTATGCATATAAACAAATTAGTATAACTGAGTAATTATATCAACGTAAGCCTTTTTCTAGCTTTTATATAGTTATATCTGAGTAATTAATACCAGTAGCTTAACTACTATAGATTTGAGGTTTTAAAATTAATTCTTTTAAGCTTTTAATTAATTTCTAATTTATATATCATCTACCAACTAAGGTTTGTATGACTAAATAAGCATATAAATTATAGAGGTGAGGATAATTACCTAGATTATAAACTGAAAGGTAAATAAATGTTAAGAATCCTAACTATAAAATAATTATAGTAATAGAACTATTTAGCAATGCATTATAGCACCTTTTAGAATATATAAGTTAATAAGAAGCTTTTCTCGTTTTTCTAGTAAGCATAAATTAGATTTAGTTAAATTAAGCATCAAAAGTAAGTTTCTTGCTTACTTTAATACTTTATATCAAGTAACTATATCGTTTGTAGTTAATTTTAAGTCCAAAGCCTCTCTTTCTTTAGATATTAGATGGCTATTCTAAAAGTATATTAATGTAGGTATGATAATAAAGAAGGGAATTTTAAATAGAAAATGCTTTTTTAAGATTTATTTTCCAAATAATGAAGCAGACTTTGCTTATTTTGGTGTTAATTGCATTATAAGTTAAGTACTACTAATGTACTGAGATTAACTCAAGTGATTATAGAACTGATGATCAAGTTGATTAGCAGACAAAGTTTGATAGTACTTAAAGATAAGAAACTTAAACTCCTAAAAAAGAAAAGAAAAAATCATAAAATAAGTAAAGCGATGGATTTGAATGAGCAAAGAGATCTCAAATTACAAAAAAATGTAATTAGGTCTGCAAAAATTATTCAAATGACTAGTTCTAGAGATAGTTCTGCAGAGCGAAATGTCTAAATAAGCAATGCTACCGTAAGATATATCGGAGATATGTCATCAATTACAACCTTAAGCAATTTAATTACTCCTTTACAAGTCTGGAAAAAAAAGTAAAATGATTCAATTAAAAATTCAGAGATTTTATAAGATGTTGAAACGAATAGGAGGACAATATTGAAGAATAAGTTGTAGTATTAAAATTAAATTTAATAAAGGATTGCATACCATAATGTGAGTCCTTTGCTATAAATTCCTTGGAATAAAGCATTTGTAGAGGTCATTGCCTCAGTAAATTCTGCTACCACAAGGTATTTGATGAATTTGTCATTAGTTGATCTTAAAAGTAGTTTAAAATTCCTTAAAATCCTAATTTAAATACATAGAAATGAGAAGAATTTATAGTTTGCTTTGAGGATTAATTAAGAAAGCATATTTTGGAATCTTAAAAAGGTTCCTAGTCAGATAAATTCTAAGAGGATAATAAAAAAGAGAAGCAAACTAATACCTAAAGCAATGATAAAATAATATATGACCAATGCTATTAAAGGTGTGAAGTGAAATACTTTCAGGATTAATTAAAAGCTTCAGCTTGTTTAGCTTAATGTGTTAATGTTCAATGCTTTTAGTAGGTTTATTCAGATTATCTATCATATGAAAATGGAGAGGTTCTATTAAAACCATTTATATCTTCCTTATCTCAAGGTGATTTTAAAGAACAAATTAGCAATGAACTACTTATAAAGTTTAAGAGATGTAACGAAGATAAATCAACTGATAGTCGTAAATCAGAACTATGAATAAACTTTTAAAAATATCAACTTTTAACTATTTTCTAGTATTTATTTGCATTTTTAATACCATAACCATACTTAATGCATAAGGTTAAAGGGATTTTTATAGTTTATAGAGTTATCATAAAGATAAGCTTAGCTTAATGTAATGAATAATGGCTAATTAAAGAGCTATCTTAGATATAAGAGTAGGTATTTATAAGTATTAGTTATTAGAAAATGACTTAAGAATAATTTATTGATTCTTGTTTTACTTTCATTCATCGGAACCTTCTTCTGATTCTTCTTCATCTTCTTCAGGCAATCCTAATGCTCTTCTTCTCGCTTTTTCTGCTTCTTATGCCTCTTGAAATTCTTTTTCCTTCTATATAGCATATGCCATAGTGCATTCTCGATTGTTGTATGTGACCAATCCAACTAAAACATTTTGCCAGAATTTATCGAGCAAGAAAGCAGTAACTACAAGGCAGGTAAACTAAACTCTCTTATCTTTAACATAATACTCAGCAACCCATTGCCAGAATTTGCGTAATCTGGGGTCATGGATAGAACGATCGTATACTTATTTGCCTCTAACTCGTGGTCCTACAAGTACAGTTTCCACTTCTCCCTTAGGATTTCTATATAAATAATTTGGATAATTCTTGTTGTATGCATAAGGAGAATTTGAAGCGAAAAGCCTCTATAGTTATTTAAAGTTTGCCCGAAACATTTTTATAATTAAAAATGCAAGCAGGTTATTTGATTACCATCTCCCTTATAATTAACCCAGTTATTTTAAAATCTTTCAATAACTTAATTATGGAAGCTATTGTATAATCAAACGCTAATGGAATATATTATGCCAATCACTGACCATAAGCTTAATATACTTAAATAAAGAAGACTAGCTTATTGTTGGAACTCTCCTTCTACTTTAGATGATTTCTTTCTAGTCTATAATTTAACTTTCGAAATATAAATTAGATACTGAAAAAATTATAAGGTCGTTGGCTTTTAAAACACAAAAGTGAAGTTTTTTGGATAAACCTATTAGTTATGGAATAAGGAAGTCATAGATTATAGTAATAGACTTTAATTAATAGTACTAAAATGATAATTTGAATATTAGAAATAAACTTATTATCATCTAACTGTGGTTGGTCTTTCAGATAAATAAATCTACTTCATTAACTTCTCCTGATTTTCCTATACTTTAAGTCTTAATTTATTTATCTTTTCCATTTTTTTCACATACTTATCTAAGTTCTTTTGATGACTATTTTCAGTTTTATTTTGGTTATTTTTTACTTCCTACAATCGAAACTCATTAATCTGCTACCTGAAGTTTCATTCCTTTTCGAACTATTCCTAAAGTTTTTGTAGATTCTAATGGGTTTTTTCCTCTCTTTGGTAAAAATGCTAAATTATTTTCTTCTCTTCCTTTTTAAGTCTCAACTCTTTGTTTAATTACTATTTGCTTGGAGATTTTTCGAAATTCTTTTAAACTTAAACTTTTCTCTGTGAGTCTTTGTTTATAAATTTTTCCTTCTGACTGAAGGTTTTAATGTAGCTTATTATTTTTTGGTTCCTGAATTCTTCAAATTCTTTGTCCTTTATATTTTTGTTCTCTAAAGTCCTCTAAAATTAAGACTATCTTATCTAATTAGTCTTTTCAACCTTTTATTTAATATATGACAGTCTATTTTACTCTGACTCCTACATCTTTTTTTCATTTAACTTGGATAAGCTTTCAATTTAGTTTTCTTCTTTAGAACTTAATTTAAATTTCTATTTCAACTCCTCCAAAGGAGATATCTTTTTGCATCTTTCCGTTTCTGCTTTTCAAAAATTTTAAACACTTTTAACTTTTTCTTCCTCTTCTGCTTAAAGTCTCTTAAGTCTTATTTTTTCTTCCCTTTTTCATTACTTTATTAACTATTTCTCAATTTACAATTCCTCTTCCTTTTACTTTTGCTTTACTTACTAAAAATTTAGGAGATTTTTTTCACTTGCACTTAACTGTTTTTCTTTTTGTAACTTTTCCATAGCAATTTTTCCCTTTTATTCTTCAGATTATTGAAGCTTCTTTAACAACTTTTTCTAACGAACAGCCTTAAAGTTTTCAATTCTGGTATATTTATCTTTAATCTTTTGTATCTTTTCCTAGTACTAGGCTTCTTAATTTTGAATACTCTACAGATATACTTATTTCCTTTTTTCCTAGTCTCTTTTCTACCTTTCAATCAGCTTTTCATACATATTAATTCCAGTTTCGAATATCGAGTTTCTTTCAGACTCATCTTATAGAGTATAAGTTGTGTTAATTAGTTAGTTTCTTTTGTTTTTCAGCTTCTCTTGGATTTTTATTCTTCTAACTGCTTCGTCTATTATTGACTATGTCAAGCTTATTTACTTATTCCTGTCTCTTATTTTCTTCGCTAGTAAAGCATCGAATGGGTTCTTGTTAAGCGCTTTCTCGAGATACTATTCAGGGGTTGTAATCATCAATTCTTTAGGCTGAATTCCCTTTTCCTCGCAGATATCGTTAATTATTTTAGGAAACTTACCTTTTTAAACCATGGAGATTATGTATCCTTTTATTTGTTCCTCATTTAAAACTTAGAAACCCCTTGAAGGAATCTCATCTGTATAGCTTCTGGTATTTTGTTTTACCAAATGATTTTAGTATTCAAGCTACATTTTTAAAGTAAAAGTGTAATTAAATACTCTTAATTAAGCTAACTTTACTAGCTTATTTAATATATAGCATTATAAGTTTCGTCTCCTTAAAGCTCTTCGAAACTACCTTCACATAAATGGTTCACTGCTAGCATCTATATCAATTTATGTAAAGTGCTCTTCTACATTTCTTACAACTGTTCAAGCTTCAGTAATACAATTATGATAAATCACATTCATTATGATATTAATTAGTAAGAGTAGATAGGCATTAAAAGCATATTTCAATCTTACAGTTTTTACATCTTCAATGTGCTCCATTATTAAACTAAATTTAGCATATATAGCAATCTATTATTACTTAGAACTCTACCTCCAGATTCTAAAAACTTTTATTTTTACTATTTTTAACTTTAATTAAGACTTTATCTCATAACATTTATAGATTAAAAGCAATTTAGCACAAAGGGTAATAATTACCCATTGGCTAATATTATAACACAAGAAATATAATTTAAAGAGTAGAATAACTATCAATATATAACAGAATAAACATGCTAGACTTCCTATTCTACTATTATAATCTTCTTACAACCTAATCTAATATAATTACTGTATAATTTAAACCTTAAATTCAAATATTTGATACCTTCACATTACTAGAAGGAAGTTGCTAATACTAATTAAAAACTTACTTGCTATGCTAGTAGAAATTAACTTATATAAAGTTATGAAAGTATATATTCTGTTGAATAATAAAGCATATTGTAATTCAATTATACTATAAAGACATCTAATTTATTATAAATAAACTAAGGAGTAAATCCATTAAAGATCAATTAGTAGATTCTTCCTGTATTTTTAGGCACTATGGAAAGTAATATGATCTAGAAATGTAAACTGATGATTCAAATTTTAATCTTTCTATCTTGATTTAGCACTAAAACTTTTTCTTCTTTTGCTAGCATTATTTAATTAGCATGGATTTTTATTAAGGAGTAATTTTAAATCTAATATACAGCATTTTCTTGATTTTTTGATATTAAAAAGCATTTTTAAGTTTGCTATAAAATAGTAATTATTTACCTATATTTACTTTAACCTTTAAACTATTTCTTCAACTAAAATGCTAAATAGCGTTTATATCTTCTCAATTATCTACTTAAGATGTTATATCTATCAAACGATTTTTGATGGGTTATTTGAAATTTTGTTACTTCATTAATTTTGATAAATTAATGTTGTGCTTTAACTTCTTTTATTGAATGCGTTTTACTCTTAATTAGCTTTAAATTTAAAAATGTTATATTAATTTAAGCTTAGGTAATCAAATAAAAATTCGCTTAATAAAGTTCATAAAAGCACGTTTCACAGAGATCATAATCACACTATTAGCATCTATATCCTGACCAAGATAAACATTTTCTACATCTGTCACAATAGTTTGCTCCGCTGTATTATTAGCTCTATAAACCATGATTATTACAGCAAAAATATCTAGATGGTGGTTTACAATATAAGCAAAGATCAAATTTACAGTTTTCGCAGTGCCAACTTGTCCCTCCTGAAAAATTCCGTTAGCAATTATCACAATTTCAGTCCTTGTAAGATCTGAAAAATCCTGGATATGAATCTTTGACTTAATATCCATACTAAATATCGAAAATAGATCTAACTTTATTAGTGGGCGCTAGTTAACAATAGCATTTAGGACATGAATTACCCATTTCCAATAATTTGTATTAATAATAGCTGCTTATAAATAGCTTTATGATAAAATTTATTAGAATTATTAATTATCATATTTTATTAGATTTATTTCCAATTATTAACATTTTTCATGAAACGCCTTCTAAGTCTTTCTGTGAAGTTTAAATATGCTTTGAAGTCATAAAGCTTTATCTATATAAAATACTATTTCTATAATCTATTTAAGACTGCTTAAATAGAATTGTAGTGTACTATAATAATCCAACTAACGAGCAAGAAATTCTTATAAAGTAAGAAACTAATTTAGGTATGGAATATTCTCTTTAGTTATAAAAATTAGATTAAGTTTATAAGTATGGATATATAAATGAAGAGACTCTTTATATTAAATTAGAGCTAATAAATCTAATTATAATCTAATTCTTTTAAGATTATTTAAGTAAATTTACGCTATTTAAAGCAAATATCCTATTACTTCCTTTAAATAAATAACTATATACTTTTATGAAAATATGACGTAGCATATTATGCTTTTAGGTATGTGGAAAAATCAACTGTTTCTTAAAGAGGAAATTTAAAATAAGAAAAGAAGATTTATACTGAGTTTTTAAGCTAAATTTATTTACTTTCTTATTAAGACTATTCATGTACTATGAGAAGCACTTACTGCAAAAAGTAAAAGCTATTTAGCATTAACGGTTTTATTTTAAAGCAAGGCCAGAGAGAATTGTTATCTCTCTAGTTATAAATTAAAATTACTAAGTTAGTTGCTGAGTGGTAGTTATGACTTGTTACTACTATAATCTTTTATAAGCTTAGGAATTAAACATTTTAGAGCTTTATTAAAAACTTAAAGATTAAATAAATAAAAAATGATCAAACATTCATTTAGTACCTTAATATACAATATTTAAGCTATAGCTAATTAAGTTTTGAGATAAATTAGTAGTTATTAACTAATAAATATATGATGCTTAAGAAGTTAAATAATTACTTAAGGAAAAATTGGTCCACTTATTTAATAGATTGAAAAACTAATAACTAAACTAAATAAAAATTAGCAAGAAAAAAGCTATCTTAGTGACAACAAGAGAAAATTCTAGCATTTAAAATATGGTTAAATGATGCTTAAAAATACTAACTTAATAACTCTTTTATTTCTTAATTAAGATAACTTTTAATAAAATTCTAGAATTTATGGCTTTATGTTAAGCAGTCTTTCTAAAATAAATATCTGATTTAATCCTAATTTTTTATTATTTTAATTAAGATTTTGCATTTATATAGAAACTATTTGTTCTAGGTTCTCAATCTTATAACTAGGAGAGAGCTTATAGATAAGGTATTAAAAATAGTCGATTAAAGTGATTTAAAAGGAGATAATAAAGAAAGATTAAAAATAAAGAATTTAATTAAGCAAGCAAAGTATATTAGAGTTTAAATAACGTAATATTAATAAATTAAGATTAGCCAACTTGATAAATATTAAGAAAATCAACAAGAATAAACATAGAAAGTCATTTTGAAAATAACTGTAAGACTCAGTTTAAAGCTAGTAACTAAAATTACCTCATTACCAAACTTTTACTCTATATTATGTTTAACTCGAAATTTAAAATAAGGAAAGGTATTTATGTATTTTACTGATAGTAGCAACTTTATTTAATGTACTTACATAACAATCAGGGAAATAGAGCAAAGGCACTATTATCCATTTATGTATTGTAAGTAATTAAATTTTATATAAGCAAATGCTTAATAAAATATAAAGAGAGCAAACTATTAAAGATTCTTGACATCTAAGAATTGATTATCCACTTAAAATCAATTTATCTTAAACTCTGTCTAGAAAAATAATTATCATAGTTAAGTATCTAAAAATAAAATCAATCTTATCTTACTTGAATAAGGAAACTATCAAAAATACATTCATTATAATACTAAAATATAATTTTTTAAAGAATTTACCCTCATTAATCTTAATTAATCAGTATCAAAAGAAAAAGAAATTGAATGAGATAGAATTTTTCAAAAAGGATAAGAAAATTCAATAATAAAAGAGATGCTATTAATATATCTTGGCTATTAGTTGATAAGATTACAATTAGTATTCTTTGATAGTATAAATTTGCTATTTATTTCTTTAAATTTAAGACTAAATGATAACTAACAGAGATTTGGATTTGCTGATAAGTAAGGATTATATAAAAAAAGATTGAATTACTATTTGAACTTCTTTTATTAAATAATAGTGATTTTGTTGTTTTTCTGAATTAGAGAAATGATTTATGAGTTTATAAATGAAGTCAAGTAACTAGAACAACTATAAATTAAGAGGATCCAGAGAGGAAGTTAGTTTAATTAAGAAAAATTAAATCTGATTTAGTTAAAAAATGAATTAGGAAATGTCTTATATTTATTTATTAGTTAGAGGGATTATTGATTTCATTGATTGCTGTTTATTTTGTATGAAATATGCTTGAACGTGTAATGAATTACAATGCAACATAGGGCAACACAGCATCACTAAAAAAGTTCATTCATTCATATTTTATTTACCTTATCCTTAATACTGTCTAATGCTGAGATTTAAGTAGGAGTTTCATTTTCTGGCAAGATCTGTTTTGCAGATTTAATTTTCTTCACAAACTCTTAGGGTGAAAACTCATTATATTTGCTAATTTTGTTAGGAGCTGGGTAGCGATACTAGGAGTTATTAATTTCTTCATTAGGAGATTTCTTCATCCTTCTTTTATAAATATCACTACTAATATTTAACTTAGGTGCTTAATAAATTTTCTTATTCTGAAGCTTTACTTCATATTTCTGAGCTTTCTGCAAAAAATCTGAGCTAGTAGAGCTGGATTTTTCATTTTCTTATTAATCAAGATTTGATTTTGAATTTTTCTTCCTCATCTAATCCTTATTCCCTTCTTTTTAACTGTTTTTCATTTTTTATCTAAATTACAATTAACTATTTACTAGAAATGCAGTTGATTAAAGAATTATTCCTTTCTTTATTAGAAAATTCTAAGACAGTAATATTGGAAAATTAAGTTTATAATAAAAGAGTATTCTTGAAAGGTAATAGTGGGATTAGTTATCTGGATGTATGAAATAAATAATATCGGAAGCTTGTATTTATAAAAGCATTAATTCAATAAGTGGATAGCTAACTGTCTTTAAACTAGCATTCTTTTTATTTATTACTTCACATTATTTCCCTTTCTCTTAATCCTTTTACCTACCTTAATCTACTTAAAATCTTATAGCAAAATATCTAAATAATCTTTACATAAAGTATCAAAATGCATTTAAAATATAAAAAGTTGAGTAGCATATTAAATTAGAGAAATGGAAATAAGTAACAAAGCTGAATAAATCAAGAATGAGGTAAGACATTAAGGTTAAAAGAAGCTATGAGTACAATATATGGCATGAAAATCACATTACATTCAAGTATTATAAATGTTAATAAATATAAAGCTATAACTATAACACCTTACTATCATTCAATTGCTTTAGGAACTAAATAAATTATATCTTGTGCTCATTTTTAAACATATAAGAGAAGTGATTTTGCATAAGTCTGATTTTTAGACAGAATTAATAGAGATTATAGCGATTATTTATAATAAGCACTTTAGTTAGTTAATATGAATATAGCGGAGTTCAGGAAGATATATAGATGAAGGATATTTAGTTGAATTGAATACGTGAAGTACTATTAATCACATATATAAAGAAAGATTTCAAAATTTGTAGCTTTTCTAGAAGTTAATAGCTAAAAAAGGCTTTTCGTTAATAATGTAATGAATGAAAAGAAACTAATTTACATTTTAAGTAAAAATAAAGCTTCTATAATTTGAAAATTTAACATATGAAAAATATGTTTAAAAGTAATGTTGCACATTCAGATTTAAGTAAATCAAAGTAGTTCCAAGCTAATTTAATTTATAGTCTATTAAAATGTTATTAAATATAGAAACATAGTTTATAAAATTAATTTACAAATAGAGTTTTATAAATGAGAAAAATATTTCAGTTCCTAAGAAAAGAGAAAACTTTTAGAATTTGACATAAAATAATTAAGATACTTTTTTGCTACTATTTTCAAGGATGATGTTTGATATTCCTGAAAAGTTTGCTTTAGCTTGTTTAGAATTGATATTATGCTATATATTACACATCCCGAATTAAATAAAAAATGTGGCTGGAATTTATTATTACAAAATTAACTTAAATAGGATAATTTTAAAATTTTCATAAATTCATTACTTCTACTCTATGCTTAGGACTTGTTTTTATCTTATGAGTAATAATAGTAGCTAATCTTGATAGCTCATCTATATATCTAAATTATATCTTACGATGGTGATAACTTCCCAAAATATCCGTCGCTACATTCTACTAAAGCTGTCTATACTTCTCTTATTTTTTCAGGTGATAAGATCTATTATAAAGATGTCAAATCCTGAGTGTATTTTCTATTTAAATTGAAATTTGGCTTATAATCGATATTTTTAGCTTCATACGGTTCATAAACTTCAGACTACGCTTTAGACAAAGGTATTTCTGGATTTTTGAAATCAGATTTTTTGTTTGCTAGCTTTTACCATCTTTCTTCAAATTCACTTTTACTCTCTTAGATCTACTTTTCTTTTTAAGAAATAGCCTATGATTGAGGTCTGTATTCTTAAAATTCCTCTTTCAAGGTTAATTTTTACAAACCCTTAGTTTGTTATTAGATCTGATTTTAATTCTTAGTATAGAGTGAGGTAGGCTTAGGAATAGCAGCTCTCATTTTTGCATAAATATCTTCCTAAGTCTTTTCATAATTAAAAGTTTGTTACTCTTCTCCCTGCCTTAAGCCTTTCAATTTTTATTATAATATCTACAAATTCTCTTTTGCACTTTCCATGCTTGGAGATTTAGGTGTATAGCTCTACTACCCCATTCTAGCATTTTAAAATTTCCCCTGACTTATACTTCTTTAAGCTTACGATATAGGAGTTCTGGCTGAAATAAAAGCAGATGAAGGGGATTTAACTTGCTATTCACTAGGGGATTTCCTTCCAGAAGCGATTTACCTAAAATCTTCTTGGAATAAATTAGCTTATTACTGAGGAGTATTTGAAGTAACTCCTTTCATTTTGCTCCTAATTTCAGCTTATAAGCTCTAAAGCTTCTATAAATTAGTCATTTCTCCTGTTTATCCTCTAGTTTCCATTAGGTTGCTAGAGCTACTC
This sequence comes from Loxodes magnus, assembly GCA_946699065.1. Lineage (NCBI taxonomy): Eukaryota > Ciliophora > Karyorelictea > Loxodida > Loxodidae > Loxodes > Loxodes magnus. The sequence continues at coordinate 360,136 of CAMPDV010000101.1, forward strand.
TACAAAGCATTCTGGCGTATTTTTTATCTAACGAATTGTCATTGATTCAAAGCATCTCTAGAAGGAGTTGAAGGGTTTAGAATAGAATCAAGATTAGACATCTACTATTTTTCTTAAAAATAGGACATTTTATTTTAACTTTCTATATTAAGATATTCTCACTCATTTTGAAAATACCTTCACTAGCACTTCATACCGCTACTCTTATGTATCCCTCTTCTTAAGTAACTAGCACTGTTGCATTCTATCTCTTTAATTTATCGTTTGAAGTGATAAAGCTTAAACATATGCGAAAGAATGAGCATACAAGTTTAGTGACACAAGATTTAGATACATAGCATATATAATAATACTCATTATAGGATTAAACTAAATAATTAAATACTTATAATCTAAATCATATGAACATTACTAAGATATTTTTATCTTTCTAAGCCTTACAATTTACTAAGATGCAAAAGATTAATATACAATAGATAGTATTACCAATATATAGCCAAAGAGATACAAAGCTCAAACTATTTTATTTATAATGATTCAAAAATCAATCTTTTACTCTCAATTAATTGCTAAACCCTACTTAAATAATAGGAATATATATATGATTATAAAAAGAGTATTTAATAGGCTTCTACTCTAATCTATTAAGTAGTGATGACAATATTTGATTGAGTTAGTTTAATATTAATCAATAATTATTATTCTATAGATATAATTATTAGGATTATGGCTAGAATAGTATTAACTACTATAACAGGATCTTGTGTTTTTTTGTCTGTGATGATTGTGATAATACTAATGACTATGCATGCTATTAACTATAGAAAGCCTAATTTATAAAGAAAGATTATAGGAATTTTATTTGTTATTCCTCTTTATTCTATTTAAGCTTATTTATCTGTTTTATGACCTTAGCATGCTGAGGTTATTGATATGATAAGAGACTGCTATGAAGCCTTTGTATTACATTTGTTTTACCAACTACTGTAAAACTATATTTTGCTTCCCTTTAACACTGAAAACACAGAGGTGATTATAGCAATTTTATAAAGCAAAAAGCAAATTGAATATATGTTTCCTTTTAATAGGCTTCAACCTGTTTAAGTTAGTGAGTTTTAATAAGCCTACAATTTTTTAAGAAGAATGAAGTTTGGTATTCTCTAGTATGCAATCTGTAGGCCTTTATTCACTCTCATTGGTCTGATCTTGCACGCTTCTTCTGAAGATTTATACACCCCTGAGAACTTAAGTCTAGTAAGTTTACCTTATTTATAGGCAAGCGTCTACATTTACTTTGCTATGATAATTAACTTCTCTGTATTTGTTTCTCTCTACTATTTGGTATTATTCTACCATGTATTTGAGATATAGTTAAGATCATTCAATCCTATATACAAATTCCTTTGCATCAAAATAGTTCTTTTCTTTACGTTTTGACAGTCAATAATAATAGCAGTTCTTAAGAAGCTGGAATTGCTACCTAGAATAGATGATTTAGGACTTACTGAAGTCGCCAATGAAATTTAGAATGCTTTGATTTGTATTGAAATGCTCTTTGTAGCTATAGGTTCATGATTTGCTTTTTCTTACAAGGATTTTCGCTATTAAGGAAATGAGGCATAAAATCAGAAGCTTAGAACAAGGGAATTTTTCAGTGACGTTATTAAAGGAAATATTAACGATGCTTTGATAGACTATAATGAATACACTCCAATACCTCTTCCTGTTAAGATCAATCTTGGAGTTATAAAAAAAGAGCCAATTAACAAGCCTGAAAATGAGCCATAGTACAGATCCTCTATGAAAGTCACTATTTTTAGTAACAATGAAGTTTAAGAAGGTGAGAAGTAGTAGCTAAGCTCAGAGCTTGCAGAAGAGAACAAATTACCTTTATAAAGCAAAAATTGAATGTTTAATTAATTTTTTATTATAAAATGCAAGAGGGTCAATTTAACTATCTCCAAAGGTATAAGAATTCTATGACTTTAGCTTTTACGATTTTTATAGTTGGCATTGGATCATTAGCTATTGGTGTTGCTGGAACTGCCTATTTAAGTGCTATTTTAGGAAATATTGTGGTATTGCTTTCACCTTTAATCTGCAAGCATTTTTACACAAGATGGATTCATTTTCCCAGAGCATTAGAAAGGATAAAAACGTTCGTTCAGTTTACTTTCTGCATATTAGTTATAAACTCACTTATAAATGTAGCTTAATTGGTCTTCATAATAATCGCTTACAATTACTATAACACTTCAAGTGATTGCTATATATAAGATGACTATGCTCATTGCAAGAAAAATTAAGATGATGATGGAGAAAAATCAGATTACACAATGACTTAAATGCGCTTCCTTATGATTAGCTTAGGATTGAGTTTATTATCTACAGTTTTGATGATATTCTTAATAATAAGATTGCACACTGATATTAAGAAAGTAATAGTATAGCATAATCTATTGAATGGTGATGATTTCAATCAAAACTTCGTAATTTTTTATATTAATAGCCTGATGCTGCTCAAACTCGTGTAGTTGAAGGAGTTGTTGTTGGCCAGCCTGTATAACAGTAACCAAATATGTAAATATAAAACTAATATCTACCTTATTAGTAGTAAAATTAACAGATTTATGTAAATTAGCAGAGCTAATATGGAATTATTAATCCTGGTGAATAAGCTCCTTATAATCCAGAATCCAATAGAACTTCTAACTTACGACCAACTGAACCAATCGTTTATAATACAGTACCCATGCAAAATTTTGCAAATAGCAATTCTAATTGAAGATAATGAAATCTACTTTATTGAATATTTTAGCTTTTATTTTTCTTTTAGATATTTCATTTAATTGCCTCACTTTTTAAATAATATCATCATGTAAAAATAAAAAAAACAGCAACTTTATTATAAAGATATATGAGAAGATTTAAGTTCCATATTAAGTATAGAAGTCAATGCTTATTTTTCTTTTGAAAAACAAGCTTTATTTTTAGTTGTTTGCTTTACTTATATATCATAATCCTATTGGAAATGAAGGTTCAATGTTATTTAAACTGTAGTTTGAAGTTAATCTAGCTTTTATTATTAGTTAATAATAAATATATAAAAACATAGCATACTGAAGTTCATTTCTTTCTCGCAAAACTAAAAAGACCAAGTCCCTTTGGCTTTTCTTACTATTGCTGTTATTTTGGTTATGCTTTTTCGAGGTTTAGCTAAGGGACAGCTACAGAAATATTGCCTTCTTTTTGCTAATCTTGAGCTGGAGGTCTTAAAATAGAGCCATGGTATATCTCTTTCTCAATATCCTAAACGGTGATTTTCTGAGCATTTTCTATTTCTTCTTCAGCAAATTCTTACACCTTTTTCTTATTTTATATAATTTCTTCTTTTACTTATTTTTCTTTCTCAGAAGAAGAGGAATCAGAATCTGATTTAGAATCTTCTTTTTTTTCAGTTTCAAATTATTTCTCTAATTTTGACATATTGAAATCTACTGTTTCATCTTTTGTCTCTTCTGTGTTTTTTTGAACTGTTTCTTTCTATTAATTTTTGTCAGGCTGCTAGCTTACTTGCATTATTGTTTTTAGAAAAGAGAAAGGTTGCTATGATTACTATTTTGGCTCTTTCTTTTTTTCGTCTGCCTTTGACTCACTTCCACTAGAAGAACTAGAAAAAGATTTACTTTCACTGTCAGAACTTTCTTCAGATTAACTTTCCCCACTTTTTTCGCTAATGATATCCTTTAATCTTTGCTACTCTTAGTTTTAAGTGTCAATTAGCTTCTTTTTCTCTTCTTCATCTCCTTATTCTCCTTCTTAACCTCTTTACGCCCATAACGAAGCTCTTTTATCTCCTCTAGCAGCATTTTTTCTTATAGCTTCTTTACTAATGGTAATTCCTTCTTAACTTTAATCTATTTCTTAACTAGATCTACGATTTTTAAGATCCTCTGCCTTGATTGCCTTATTAGATTAGAGTACTGTGTCAATTACTTCATCTTCCTTTTAATTTTCCTTTTCTGGATCAATTTGTTGAATAAACTCAGTATCTTTAAATTCAAGTATAGCAGCAGATATATCATCAAACATAACATCTTCTTAAGCTACTATTTCAAATCATCTCACTCTAGCTTCTTCACAAAGCATTTAGGATATATTCATATCAGAAGCTGGAAGTTACTTGTTTTACTTAAGAGTTGTAAAACTCTATCTCTCAGATTCTAGGATCTCAGTTCTATTAGACTATCTTCTGTACTTTTCTACAAAATCTACTACTTCTTACTATGACATTACCTCCCACACTCCATCTGAAGCTAAAACAATGAATTAATCATAAGACACAAAGTTATGAGAAACTATTATTGGGTTAGAAATAATACCAACGGAACTTCCTATTTTATCTCCTATCGATCTGCTCATCGGCAACCCAGGAACATTTTAATTTGCGAGTCATATTCTATAAGGTCCTCATTTGTTACCTTATTCATCAGTAAGCTTTTATACTCTACCTCCTTTCTCAATTATTCTATCGTATTCCCCTTTGTTTTCAGGTAGCTATTAATAAGTCAAATTTTTATAAGAAGTCTATCTACTTGTAATTTTCTATGAGTTTATCTAATTTATCTAGCAAATTATTCCCTGAATTTTTCCAACTGATCCTGTGATTATTCTATTTTAAGTAACCAAAGCTAGAACACATGAAGTTCCAGAAGAGCTGACATCGATTTAAGAGCTTTCTTGCTTTATAGTTTCATCACATTAGTTTATAATAGTTTCAATGTGCTTTTCTTCTTACTGTATGTTATCAGTTATCGCTGAAAAGTACTTCTTCATAGCATTCTTGCAAAATTTTACTACTTCTGCACCTTCTGTCCCATGGCCATCAAAAACTGAGCATACTATATACTCTTCTCCTGTCTACAGATTCTCATGAATAAAAAACTCATCCTAACATTCAGGTGGAAGCAAGCCCCTTGGATCCATTCCAGGCAAAACACATCCTGAGATCCAACAAATCTAGTGATTAAAGAACATTTGCCTATTATACAGTTCTTTAGGCTTTTTAAGGACAAACCTTTGAATCTCCTAGCCAATAATATTATTAAAACTATCATGTATAGAAATCTTAATGGCAGCAATCCTATCGTAGTAGAGTTTGTTAATATCATTAGGTAAGACTCGCTTAGAAGATTTGCAACCCATTAAATCTAACTTTACTGATTAATATTAAAGCTAAGAAAAATAGTCTTTAAAAGCCTTAAATATGCTAGAACTAGTCTTCCTATTAATCTAATTACATATAAAATCTATATCTCATTTAGAGTACAAGCAGGTGATATTTATATTACTAGGATTAAAATAAAATCTAACTAGAGGAGTTTAATTTAATGATTCTAATTATACAAATTATAATGGGATGTAAGTGCATTACTTAAAAGCTGGAAGATAATGGAAATGAAATCCTTCATAACCCTGGCCCTTCCTTTATTTAAACTATTTTTCCTAAAACTAATAAATGTAAAAGCTTTGATTTGAATGAAAGAACCTTTGAGAGGAAAGTGCTAGAAATTTAAAAGTCTAATAATAACTGAACATAAGTAGAGTAATTAGGAGATTTTCATTTAGCAGTCAGTGGAGGATTATATGATAGTCCTGCTAGGTTTGATTTATATAATAAAGGAGTTGTGACGAATTTAAATATGAAGTATCCTCGTGCTTATCACAGGACCGTGTACGATAAAAACATAACAGTTTTTATTTTCTCAGGTAAAATAAACTAATAATTAAAACATGACAAAAAGGAAACTGATCTAGAAGTTAAAGCGTGTGAAATCTTAAACCTCAACACTATGAAATTCACTAATATTTAGTCAATTCCTATAGATTCTTAAAGCTTTGGCACGTCGTTAACTGAGAAGAGTATCTATATCTTTGGTGGAAGATCAGTGACAATGCAGAAGCTGGATATTGTTTAGATTTATAACATTCTGTCAGATACTTGACAGCAAAGCACCGCTAAATTGCCTTTTGGTACTAGAATTTCTGCAATATTTTCTCCCTCTTAGTAAGCAAGTGTTGTTTATGAAAATCCTTTCGTAATTTAAGAACTACATTCTACGCTTTTATTTGAAAAGGACCAATTTACTAATCATGGAGGGCCTTTCTAAGGAGCAGGCCTTGTATTCACTCAGCCAATTTTCTCCCATTCAAAAATTTTTCAATTTGACGCAAAAGCAAGACTTTTCTGCTATGATTTCCGAGAAGCAACATGGAAAGATTTAGAAGAGTCAAACGAGTGAATTTTAATCTATTTAAACTGTTTAAAAATGGGCTTTTTACACATCATTAACTATCAAAAGAAACTTAATTTCATTAAATTTCACTTACTTAAACTACTAAACCACTTAGTTACCTCAATATCATCTATAGAAGGTAAAATGAATAAGGATATAAATAACCTAAAAATAACTGTCAGACTTATTTATTTAAAGATAAATAAACTTGATTAATTATACTACATTTTAAGCCTTTTAAGGTAAGATAAGAAGTACAATATTTTATGTCACTTTCCAAGCTGAGAATATATACTAAGTGAAGTAAAATGACGATAAAGTGAAGATTCTAAGGATAAGAGGTAGGAATATATATATTAAATGAAGTTGGCAGTATCAAATTTATCTTGATCTATTTAGCTTATAAGATTGTAAAATACTATCTATTGCTTGAAAAGAAAGAGATGTTGTGTATTTTATTCCTCTAAGATCTAATTAGTTAGGATAATGATTATAGACATATAATAAACATCCAGTAAGACAAGCAATGAATCTAGCTTTACCATTTTTATAATATCTTAATGAAGAGTAAAAGTCTAAAATATGATTAGGAATAGAAGCGTAGGACTTTAATAAATTACACAAAATCTTATATTTAAAGCTATGAACAAATTTTAATGATTTGAGGAAATTTAAGTTTCTAGCTAAGAGGAAGAGGAAGAAGATCAACAGGAAAAATTGTTTAAATATCAGCGTAACTACTCAAGTGAAAGCGTAGCATTCTAAGAGTTATTCAGCTTTACGCAGGATTAATCTTCCTTTAGCCAATCAACCTTTGAAAAGCTTAATTAGAAAATTACCTTTCAGACTATTAAGAAATTCATTAATCAGCAGTTCCCCTCTTAGTTATGTGTAAATATAGGTTTGGCGCTGTCTGCTCTTCTTTCTTTTGATGCTAGAATCTAGTTTAAGAAGAAAGACTGAAATGAAGTTTAGAAAAACTTAAATAACTCTTGAGAATTGATTAGAGGGATTAAAAACTCACTGGAGTCTAATAAGATAAACAGAAAGCAGATCTAACTTTGTGAGAAATATCTTGAAATAGCTGGAAACTTTAAAGCGCAGAGTGAAAATGATTTGCAAGCCATTGCTTTGCAGTAACTAGCAGACCTAGCAGTAAAGCAGTTTTATAAGAATCAAGAAAAAGTGTAAGAGGAAATAAAATCCAAGCAAAAGCAAGTCTAGTAATCCAAACGGTGCAAATCAATCAGTTAGTTAAAGAATGGAGATAACGCAAAATCATATGATAATATATTAACTTAAACTAAAAAAAGAACTTATGATATGGGATAGAAAGAGCATAAAAAAAGCTAGAAATAAGAAATTGACTCTTTATTGAAGTAGATTAATATTCAATCTCCTATGATCACTCCTCACAATGTACAGACAGAAAATATCTAAATAATATAGAGATAAAAGAAAGTGAACTAAGATATGCAAGAAAGTAACTAGGTTATGCCTTAAATCAGATAAAATCCAAGACTCCAGAAATTTAACGAGCAAAGAGCCATTATTTCTAAGGTAATGAAAGGGTAGAAAAAGCTTTCTTAAGATAATACCAAGGTTGAAAATAATTAGAATAGATTGAATGATATATTTGTTAGTCCTAAAGGAGTATAGTAGACTAAAATTGGATATAAAAATTAGCAAAATATCTTAAGCTAGCCAAACGCTTCAGTAAAAGCTTAGGAAAAGACTAAATCATCAACTTAGACTTAGTTAGAGCATTTGATAGGAGATCAGATTAAGTAAAGCAATTAAGTAAAAGTAAAAGATACCAAAACGGAATCTTAGAAAAATCCTCAAACAAAATATCTCAGTAAAAAAGATTCTTTTGAAGGTTCTCATTCTCAAACTGAGTAATAACTCCATCGAATTGAAAAATCAATTAATTTTAATCTTACTCAAATCAATAAAAACTAACAACTCACAAATGATACGGACTACAAGCTTTACCATTTAAGCCAATTGAGAAGGTCTCATTCCTAATTACATCAGAAAATAAAGGACTCATTAGCTCAAGACTCGTTAATTAAGACCTAAAAACACAAGATAAATATATCAGTCAAAGTTTAGAAGCCTCATGAAGTTGTATATAATGAATTTCTCAAATTTATAAGTCAGGAATTTCAATAAGCGATCTAAAATTTTTCCGCTAAGCTTAAAGTGAGCTAAAAAATCATAATATAAGCGTCAAAACAGAAAATAGTTCAAATGAAATCTTAATTAGCTTCAAAATTTCAGACACAGGTAAGTATCCTATATGAAGTTGGAAAATATTGACAAAAGTCTCAAGCAAGAATGCATAAATTTTCTCAGCAAGCTTTCTGATTAAAATTTGGTGTAATGGCTAGATCAGGTACAAGATAGCGCTCTAGCAGAAATTAATAGAAAAAGCTGGCAGAATAAGTACGATTTTCAACTTAAGCTTTGTAAAAACTTGCAGGGAGAAAAAGCTTTTCAAGATTAATCAGTTAACTTATTTGTTAAGATTAGAAAGCTCAATTAATAATAATTTCATAGCACTAAATTTTTCTTCCTTTTTTCTTTAAAGATGGAGATGCTAAAGTCTCAAAACAATAAATTTAAAACGATGAAAGTTTCAGTAAGCAATTGCTGACAATAATTGAATTGGTTACTTTATCAGCATTTTTAAAGTTTTAATACATAGCAAAGCGTTAGATTTTAGGTATGTAATGTTTGATCTTCTATTTAATAAATTAATAGAATCAGTTTTAATATCTGAAGTAATAGTATTATTTTCTTTAGAGAGCACAGTGTTAGCTCTACTTGCTGATATTTATTGATATTTAAACTCAGTATATTAAGCTTATTTATGAATATGAAAATGCTGCAAACTCTATTTTATTACCTTAATTAATAAAATATCATCTTAAAGGCTAAGTAACTTCATCTTTAAACTCAATAGACTAAATAAATGCATAGTCTCTCTCCTTCTTGAAAAATAAAAGGCATTTTAAAGATATTTCAGTAAGCTCTATTCAAATGAAACTTAGTAATATAAAGAGTAAATCTAGCTTTTATCGTTGGCATCAAGAAACTTGAAAGTTGTATATTTTAATTTAAATTAGGATTTTTAAGGTAATGGTGACTTGCTGCTAATAATGTAATTCTTAGCTTATTATATTCTTCAAGGGATATGCTATGTTACTTTAAATAACTCAATAATAATAATCCTCTAAGCAGATTGTACAAGAAGGTACATTTTATATTAACTTTACAATCATAAGTCTCAGATACAAGTATAAAGATACAAAATATGCAAATAACAACAAAGCAATCTCCCTAAACAGTAAACGCAGAGTTATATAAAAACACTAACTAAATTAATTTTAAAACATACAAAAATGGAATTAAAATAAGAAAACCTGAAGATACTCTAATTATATAGGATTTTAATTAAAAAGCAAAAGAATAGGAAAAAAGGTCTAGAAGAATAAGATTTATTAAATATTGAATTTAAGTATATTAAAAGTGGATGTTCCTTCTTTGGTTTATCTTTTAGATCTAAATATATGAATAGACTGGGATTATAAATATTTTTCAAGAAAGTCTTAAGCATTTATCTAAATACTTCAAAGGATGCAAAGCTAAGTGCTAATATTTTCTACTGATATGACATCGACTCAATGCTCATGGTTAGAATTTAGGTTCTACTAATATGTTAGAAATAAATTGCTTTAATGACTTATTGCAGATATGGCTAAATTAATTTTTAAAAAATACTAATTTTATCTAATTCTATTTCCTCATAAATAAAAAAACTAATAATTAGTTACTAAATAATAATGGTATCTGTTCTATAAAAAATTTTGATTAGCACTATTTTTCAATAGCAGTCAACTTTAAATATTTTTAAAGTTTTGTTAGCATTTAATATCACAATTTGTCTTAACTATTTATATAATGCTTTAATGCTTTATAATATCAAGTATATTAAGTCCATGCTGTATAAATAGAATCTGAACTTATATAACTAATATCTGTAGAATTAAAATAGGTTGGTTTTTTGTATGCGTTAATGAGATAAAAGAGAGAAGTGAAATTTATAAGTCTCAATCATTTTTAAATAGGAAATAAGTTTGAAAGATTATATTAAGTAATTTAAAGATGGGATAAAATGAGAGTGTCGATTAGCATTAATAGGACTAGAACTTTAAGCCAAAGCCCTAAAGCGGTAGAATTTCAAGAAGTAGAACGAGGCAAACCAAAAAAGTTAAGGTGATTATTCCAAATCGGTATAAAGACTAGGTAGATTTAATCGAAGTCGAAATTGATGATGAAACTATGACATGTGGGTGGCTATATAGTGAAGTTATTAGAAAGGCTTAAAATAGATTTTTAAAAGCGAAGTAAATTGTGTAGTTGAAAACTGCTAATGGAAATATCACGCTTGATTACTGGCTGAGTAAATGAGATAGACCATTATTTCCTTTAGTAGATGGAGATTTGCTTAAAGTAGTATATTACGAAGATTCAGACCTTCAGCCATTACCAATTATACATGATTTCAAACCAATTAAATGCATAGGAAGAGGTGGATTTAGCAAAGTTTTTTTGGTTCGTAAGAAGGATACCGGCAAACTTTATGCAATGAAAACTATAAAAAAGCAGTTTATAATTGAGCAAAATAAGGCGGATCAGATAAAAACAGAAAGACAAGTACTTCAAAAACTCAATCATCCTTTTCTCATTAGTCTAAAATGAGCATTTTAATCCGTATGCTTTTATATAGAAAAAAGAACTTCATTTTGTATTAGATTTTTGTCCTGGAGGAGAGTTATTCTTTCACCTACATAACATAGGCAAGTTAACTGAGGATTAAGCGAGATTTTATTTCGGGGAAATTTTGTTAGGTTTAGAAGAGCTTCATAGTCAAAATATAGCTTATAGAGATCTTAAACCTGAGAATATTTTATTGGATCTTGATGGGCATATAAGGCTTACTGATTTTGGCTTAAGCAAATTAGGAATTAAGTAAAATACGAGAAGTTACTCCTTTTGTGGATCTCCTGAGTATATGTCACCAGAAATGCTTAAAATGCAAGGACATGGAAGAGCCGTAGATTTTTACTCCTTAGGAGCGCTTCTGCATGAAATGCTAACTGGACTTCCTCCTTTTTATAGTGAAGATAGGAATTTAATGTTCATGAGAATATAAAGCGAAGAAATTACTTTGTCATAGAAATTAAGTCCACAAGCTAGATCTTTAATTAAGCAACTTTTGATTAAAGATCCTGAAAAACGAATGGGAAGTCTCAGAGGTGTTGAAGAAATAAAGGAGCATTCTTGGTGTTAGCCATTAGATTTCAAATAACTAATGCTTAAAAAAGTAATGCCTCCACTAAGACCTAGCCTTAGATAAAATAATTTCGACCCAGAATGCTTAAATTTACCAGTTGATTTGGAATCTATAAATGAAGATTCTTAGTTTTTATTGCAAAGCAGTAGAACAAATAATTCGTTTCTACAAAGAGAGTACAACGAATTAACAGCTTCCATAAGAGATTTCGATATCTTAGAGACATTTGAGAATTTTGAATTCGTTGATTAGCATGAGATGATAGAGTCAAATTACATTCAAATAAAAAACTCTTTCACAAGTACACAAAAAAGCAAGAAAACCCGAATTACTCCTAAAAAAATCAGGAACGAACTAGAATCTCAGAGAAAGCTTTCATCTGACTATATCCAGGCTGATTCCCAAATCTTTGACGCAGAAGCTGAAGAGGTATTTTTTAAATTTAGAGAACAAGAAAAATTCCTAGCAATGAAATTTTGGATTATTTGCCGTTCTTAAACCCGTAGAAGGTAGGAAGGAATAAGGTTTTGGAATCTTAGAATACTTAATAAGCAAGTCTTCCTAAAAATAACTCGAAAAACAGTAATTTTGACCCGAAAAAACTGAAGCTTAACATTGAAAAAATTAAGAAAAATAAGGAGAGCTAAGCTCTAAGTACAAGCAATGAACTTAAGCGCCATCAAATTCCTTTCGAATTAGATAAAGCCTTTACATAATTTCATCTATATAAGATGAATTTAAGTGATTCTCGCTCTTAAATAGGCAAAATAAAGTAAAATTATAGCAAGTTTAAAGAAGAAAAAAGTTTCAGTTAAAACGAAGAAGATGAAATGGGAACATTTCAAGAGCTTACAGAGAAGTTTGCCTATGCTTAGACTCAAATTGTAGATTAGCACTAACTTTATCATGAGTTAAATTTGAGATATAACAACTCATTAATGCAACCTAAATCAAGCTAAAAAGAGTAAAATTAAAATGAAGTTGATAATCTTATTGGAAAGACTCCTGCTATATTTCAAACTAAGCAATCTAAAATGCAGTTTTCACCAAATGAAAAGAATGAATCATAAAAAGGCCATTCAATGTATCCATTTTAGTTTGACAAGTAAAAATCAAAGTCAAATAATTATTTTACATATCCAGAAAGATTAAATCATTCTCTTAAAGCTCAAAAGCAGGATATCATGTTAGAATAGTAAAAGAAACCTTAAATGCCAGATAATAACGGGAAAAACTTAAACGAAAGTACTTTTTCAAGCAATAGTAGCAGATCATGTAGCAGTACTCTTACTTTAAATAACAGTAGACGAAAAGCGAGCAGAAATAACATAGTAAAAAAATAAGAACAACCTAACTATCATTCAGATACTAGCATAGTATTTAGAAAGCGAAATTTTAACGCCAGGCAAGTAAAGAAGAAGCAACCAGTAATAAAGATAAAAAATCAAAGAAGCTCTTATAAAAAGATAAGTCTCGAGCCTGATTTTTATATGAAGCTACAAAAAGAAGCTTAGTAACAAGTTTAAGAATAAATAATGAGTGTCCCAGTGACTCCTATATTTATAGACAATAGAAACCTCAACGCATAGACTAAAAGTTAGAACCAAATAATAGTCCAAAGCGAAGTGATATACAGGCCCTTAGCATTTCCAGGTAGCAATAAGATGGTTCGGAGAACTCACAATTAATTTTCCGAATAAAATATAATGATTTTAATTAAGCCTTCATTTAGTTTTCCTCTACTCTTACTAGTCTATCACTACATTCTATATTATTTATCTATATCTTCTTATTTAAAATTAACTAAATGTTCCCTAATTTTAATGATCTGGTATATTCAATTTTATCATAATCTTCAAAAAAGCTTTAGATGCAAGATAAAAATTAGTAAAATATATTTTTTTCTAAGAAAATATTGAGCTAAAGCCTAAAAAACTGATTGAACAAGTTTTAACTGAAAATTCTAAAATTTAACTTAGTTTCTGCTAATAAAGTATTACCATAGCAATATAAGGAACATGAATCTAATCGACAAAATTATTATAATTAGTCTCTGGTTTTACTAAATCAGATTTCTATATAATAGCATTGAAAGTTAGGAATAACATGTAAAATATACAATTTAATAAAATCATTATTTTGATACAATTTTACTCTAAGAAATGAAGGATGAGTTTAAAAATACGATATATTGTAGGTGAAAAAATGTCTTTAGATTTCTTTCTGGAATATTAGATAGTTTGAGTCAGTTAGGTATTAAAAGATAGCAAGCTAGTAGATAAGATCAGAAGATTATATAATGCTGCTATAAGGAGGAAATTAATAAATAAAAGACTTAAATTTTATTAAGACTAGTATTTAAGCTATAAAGATAGCTCATAGCAACATAATTTATAACCCTAAGCGAATTATGATTAATTGCAGCCTTAACTTTTCACGGACTTTTATAAATCACTAAATTTATAACTTCAAAGTAAAAGCGAACAACCCTTCAAGGCTAAATATCTTTGATTTCCTTTCTAAATAATTAAATATATAATAAAACCTTATCTTCTTAATGCTAAATTTATTTAAATTAAGTTTAAAACTTGCTATACTTCTTCTTAATTAAAGCATAGGTAAAATCAAGGAAGCACTATATAACTATATAAAAATTAAATAAAATTAAGACTGATTATCTAACAAAAAGCTAAATAGCTGTTTGGTAATAAACTCTATAATGGATTATTAGATTAAAAAAGAAGGTAGCGCTATATTTCTGCTCTTCAGTTATAAGCTCTTGAAGTAGTAATTAGTTTTAAAATATTTCATAGATAGCTTGCAGTTAATAGTTATGAAATTAATTACTTTAGATACCAGAATAAGAAATAAACTTACCATTTATTAATTAAATATATCATTCCAATCATCTTCACAAATAAGTAAGATAAAGACTAAAAATATATTTGGAAAGGGGAAATATTAAATAGAAGTTAGGTTAATAAAATTGGAGAATGGTTAAAAAAATAACTAAGCAATACTGTTAGATTTATCACTTCAAAAGTAATGAAATAAAGTATAATATAAATTTAACTAATTAGATATAACACATTTAGAAAATATCAGATTAATTAGAGAACCTTAACAGTTATAGTTGAGTTAAGAACCTAATAGTCTTTAATGTATTAAAGAGCATGTTAAATAGCATTAAAAAATGAAATTAATTATTAATAGATTTAAAGCTTAATAAGTTAATAAAGAAAATATTAAAATTATATCTTTAATGCATCAATCTTAAAATTCATTATATAACTATACCAAGTATAGGCATATTTCTTTATATAAAAGATTAATAATTTCATAAATATAATCAAGTAGGATAAATTAAAGCTAGCATTTATTCTTATCCCTTTAAATAGTAAAATATTATAGTCTAAGTTAAAATAATTATCTATAGTATAGCTAAATTTAAAAGGTTAATAAGCACTAACTTTAAATTAATAGAATCTATTTGCTCTTATATGAATACTTTATAATTTAAAGCTAATTTAAATTATATAGAAAAGACAATAAGCAAAATTCTTTAAAGTTTAATATTTGATTGTATAGCTTTTAGTTTAAAAGCATTTTGCTATAATTAATATTGCCATTCAATTAATTTCTTCTTTATTTATAGTTTTATTTCTTGATTCTAATCTTAAGAATAAGCTAAATTGCTGACTTAAATAAATGATATTATTTCTAAGTAAATAGTTTCTTATACTTAATCTAAAAATATAGCCTTATTAGCTTTTGATTATAGATGTCTCTGAGATATAAGAAGTATATTAATCTACTTTAGCTAATATCATTAGAATGCTTTTAATAATAGTAATTTAACTTAAATATAGTCTTTTTTAGAGTTTTAGTTCAATAATAGGATATCTTACATAAAGAATCTACCTTAAATATCTTTCAAATCAGTTTTATATATTCGCTCAAATTAATCAAATATTTCTACTTCTGAAATATGAGGAATAATCCTTATTAATAAGCATGACTGAGATAAATAATCATTCTGATTAAGGAAATGCATTTCTAATTTAAAGGGATAATTCAAATATTCAACAAATTCAAATGCAGAACTTTATACTTCTAATAGATATTTACTAGGCTCTTAACTAAGAATAATATTAGAGTTAGAAATTAAAAAAAGGAAACATTAATAAGCGGAAAACTCATAAAAGTTAAATTATCCAATTTTTTAACTACTCCAAATATAGGTAAAGACATATTAACGAGGATCCTTTATTTATTTTTAACCAAATAAATAAAATCTTATAATAAGATATTTTATTATTTATGAGATACTTTTAAAACTCTTTTCCTTTAAAACTAATCTAGAGAAAGAATTATAAATATATTTAACAAAAAATTAGAAAATTTATCCTATTTTGAAGAAAGATTCTATTAATAGAATGGAAATAAAGAAAACGTCAAATATTTAGATTATTTATCTTTAAGCTTTGAATAAAAAGTGATGCTTACAATTTAGTAATATCCTTTTGTCTGCCTTATCAAGATTATTATTTTTATAAATTAAGCTTTCTTGAGATATTTTAGATGTCAAATAAATTAGAAAAAGCAACTATGTTTTCATTAATTAATTATCTATTCTCATAAATTGAATACTTCTATAAACGAGGTGCTTCGATAACTATAAACGTTAATAAGATTCTTTATGTTTGCAAAAATAACTAAAAAATATATTGAAAATATAATAAATAAACTATATAGCCTAGAACTCATCAAATGTAAGGTAAAAAATAAAGTTATATCTTTTATCTAGTTTTATATATTTTGAGATATCAGAAGTATTCATCTTAATTAATATACTCTAGTACTATACATCTTAATCTTTAAAGCTCAAAACCTATTTTATAGTTATAAATCTGAATACTGATGTAAATAGTTAAGGTTAAGGCTTTATATGATGTTTAAATACTTATTAGATAGAATATTTCTATAATTATGGATTTTATCTGTTTATTAAAGCTATTTTATTTAGCTTTTATTTAAACTGCATAAACTATTTTTGATATCTAATTTTCGTATCCAAGTATTAATAATCTCTAGAAAAATAGCATCTTAGTTATATGATAATTAGTATAAATTAGAACTATATTTAAATCAACTTTTTCAATAAGAAAAGTATAAGGTATTGCCTTTGGCTCTCTCTAATAACTCTAAATAATTATTTTATTTACAAGTTTTAATTTAGAAAAACATAAATTAACAGAAGCAGAGGAGAATAACTTCTAGCAAGAAGGAAAAGATAAAGATGTGAATATAGTAATAATTAGTAAGTATATAAAATCTGCTTTAGACAAGATTAGAGCCTAAAACAAAGATTTAGCTAATTTAATGAACTATTAGAAATATTCAAAGCATTGATTATAATAAGATTAGTTAAGTTTAATAATTTATATCTATATCTTTTTTTTCGTGCTTTGAGAAGGCAAACAAGAATTTTTTTAATTACTATCATTTAAGTAATTTATATCTATATTATTACTAAAATACCTCTAATTAGCTAAGATTATAAATAAGCTAATGTATAAGCTACTTTATTTCTTATATTTCTATATGCTTTCAAATTTATTATTCTATTAATACTATCTTTTCTAGCAGCTTCTTCTTTTGAGTTTAAAAATTCTTCTATATTGGTAATTAACAAAATTATATCCATAATTAAGCACTATTTAAACTAATTAAATATAAACACTTCTATTTTATTTATCAGTTCTGATCTATTTAAAAAAGGGTCATCATTGTAGAAGTATGAAGAAATTCTATAAGTTTTAGCAGGGCTAATGTGGTAATTAGCCAGGTGTTAAGTTTTGGAATCATTTATTGCATGAGAATAGAGCTAATCTAATTGAAATTTATAATGAAGATTCTGATTTGGAATTTTAAAGAATAAAAGTCCATTTTAAATAAGTTAAGGGAATAAAATTTATTACTTGATCTATTCTAAAAAATACAAATCTTTTACTATAATTAAGTTAGATATTTCCTTCTAGATAATTGCTTAAACTTTATAATTTTGTTTTTTTATAAACTGATCCAGACAATAATAAACCAGAGAATATTCTACTGAAGATGCAAAATTAAATAAATTAATTTTTGATGTAAGTAAAAAAATTAATATTGTATCAACTTATTAGGATTTCAAATAGATCATACTATTTGAAGTAGAATAGATTCAAGTTTTGGAAAATTTTAACTTCTAATTTAAAGAAGAATTTACTGATAAAAGTATTAAAGCATTTAATACTCTATTTACTCCAAAACAGTCTATGCAGTAGTAGAACCTTATAGTATTACTCTAAATGTATATCGGTTAAAGAAAATTCAGATGAAATAATGGTTATAAATAAGATAGAGAAGAAAAGAGGGCAAGATTAGTTCAAAAGAAGCTGAACTAAAAATATTTGCTTAAACAGGTTTTTTTGCCACCTAATAGCAAGAGGAAATTTATAAAGTTTCAAAGTTTAACTATAAATTGAGTATCTAAATAATAAATTACAATGTTCCTCATCAATTTTCCAATATTTTTAAAGATTAGAACTTAGCAAATTAAAGAACTATCTGGTCATAACTCTTTTTAGTTGTTTAAAAATAATGATTACAGATTTAAAATTTATTAAATTAATAAGTTTTATACATCAAAATCTTAGTAGAAGAACTATTATCATCTATTTTAAAATTTATTAGTCTTACTTTTTTGATTATATTTTAAGCTAAAGTTATATAATCTTAGGATATAAAGAATGAAGGTAATTCCTATTATAGTTTGATGATTTAAGGTTCAGAACAAATCAAACTCTTTTTAAATTTAATGCTTTTTAATATTTTGTTTCCTACTAAATTTTCTATTTATCTTAACAATAGAAATAAAAGAGAAAACAAATATAGAAAAGAAAGAAATTTTAAAAAGTTATTAAGTGAAATCAAAACGAAATAAGGTATTATAACGTATTCTACATTAAAGAAAAAATAAAGTAGCAAAATTATATAAGTAAAAAACACATAATTTATAATCTACTGACGAGCTAAATAGCAATAAGACACAATTATAGAAGTTATAAAAGTAAAACTAAATATAATAAGTAGTTACACATAATAAAATTTAGAGTAAATAACTTCTTCTTTGAGAAAATTAATTTTCTTCTTTTCATCAAAAAAAGAATAATTTAGGTAAAAGATAAATATACTTATTCTTATTGCTGATTATTTTTTATACAATGTCTCTATAATTAAAATTTAATTATTTAGCTAAGGTTAATGTATAATTACACAAGCTTTTTAAACATGCTGGTTGCTTAACTGACTTATAAATTATCTTATATAGTTAAAAAACTTAAACTTAAATAAATTATTTAAAATCTTTAATTCTATTTAAAAAAGCCAGTTTGCTTCAATAAATTCTTTATTACAACCTACTAAAAGGAGAAAGCAAAAAGTATCATAAGTCTTCTTCTAATTAAACTTCTTCTTAAAAAACTAAAATAAAACAAGAAAAATCAAAAACAAACAACTGAAACAACTAAAACTGATGAAAAATCTAAAAATAATAGGAAATAGTTATGTGGGAAAAATATGTACCTTTATTTTGAAGTATGCAAGTGAACATTTCTTAATTTGCAATAATGGTTGTAAACCTCAAAGAAAAGGTATGGAAACTGAAAATATTAACCAGAAACTCACTGAAAGACTGGAAAAACGAGAAAAACTATAATTGTATCCTAAGAGGAAATGACAGACTTATTATCTAAAATGTATAAAACCAATATGTAACTAAGAGTAATGAAAGATCAACAAAATAAGAAATAGAAATAAAGTTAAAGAAAGCAGGATAAATTGACTAAAGAGTAGTAACATTGTAAATTTAAGAACAAAAGAAGATGCAAGTAAGACCAAATCAAAAAAATCTCAATCAACTTGCTATAATTTAATATGAAAAATTACAGATTCAAATAATGTAACACTTTCCACAAATACAAGAAGAGGCATTGAATACAAACTGATTAATAGCTTAAGAGTTTTGCTGCAAAATAAAGTGAGTGAAGGAGTGGAAATGAAAACCTGAAAAAATTTGAGTTTGTAAACTTGTAAAAACTGAATATCCTTAAATTTTTTATTAAAAAACAGGGAACATAAATTTGTATCTTCCAGAACAGTTGAAATTCTTAAAATAGTAAACTTTTTTAATATAAATAATAATAATTCAGTATCTTAAATTATAAATAAGATTATTGGTAGCATGGTCCATCCATATTTGTATATATTATTAAGAGCTAATTGTTTTGTTGTAGGTATTAAGAAATGATTAAAATCTTATTATGATTATTTAATTTATATTTATATTATTTAATTATTACCTTTCATTATCAATATCTAAGAATCATTCGAAGGGTGCTCTTTAACTAATTATTTTAATTTTTGATTTAAGGTTTTATTTTTAAGTGATTAAATATCTCTAATGATGGTTAAAAATTGAAAATATATAGAAATACTAGAGGGAGGTAGCTATAAAAATAATTAGGATTGCTAAAAAAGGCAAATTTTATTTATTGGTTTAATTGATATTGCTTGATGGCAGATATAAATAATAGAGCTTTCATTAATTAGTAAATAAGGCTTATTAAAATCCTATGTTTATTCATAGACTTTTTGTTTATATTGAAAATGTCTGACCTTAATCTTAGACCAAATTAGGCTTATCCTGATGGAGGATTTGAATACAAAGATGATCCAAATGTATCAGGAATAATCAAAGATGCTTTTTCCTAGTTCGGAAAGGCGATTAAGTAAGGAACGATGACAAATATCATGAATATAGGCTATCCTATTAGAATTTAATTACCTTATACCTATCCATAACTAGTTGCAATGGAGTATAGTTTCCTTCCTTAGTTCATGCAAAAGGCATGTGAAGCTACTAATTTGGTAGATAGACTTTAATGGGTAATTACAGCTTTTGTAAGCGGATATCATATTCCTGTAATTATTTCTGACAATAAAGGCGCTATCCAGCATACTGTTGGAGAAACTTATTAAGCCCGTACTTCTAACGGTTGCGAGTTATTTTGTGAGACTATTGCTAGAATACCTCCTACAATTATGTGGAACTGTTATGGTCCCGATAATATCTGGGAGGTGCATTGTTAGGGTTCACTCTAACTAAACATGAGTGGAGCAAATGCTGTAATCGGAAAAAGATTAGGAAGAAACAAAGTTCTATTTAAAGATGGAACTTAAGTTCTCTTCCAAGCTGCTGATATCGTTGTTGAAGGATTGCTCATGAACGATAGAGTCGTTAACTTCATTAACAAAGTTAAGTTTTTGATTAAGAAGGAAAATTAAGAATTCGTTGCCGAACTTTCATGGGAAAGAGGATAATAAAAAAAAGGTTGGCTTTCTGGTATGAAATCATACCTCAGTAGCATGTGGTCTTTCGAGGACTTGCCTAAAGATTTCTTCGAAATAACTATTTTCCAAATTGAAAATAAAAAACAAAAGGAAATAAAAAAAGGAAGAGGATCATGGCTTGAGTACATAGAATTTGATGGAGTCAAATTCTGGAAAATGAATGATGTTGCCTAGTTCCCATTTAACATTGAGCCTGAAATTCTACTACCTTTTGATGGAAGATTAAGAAAAGACAGAATTTTCTTAGAAAGTCAAGACTATTAGAATGCTTAGCTTGCTCAGGATAAATCAGAGGAGGAAGCAAGATTATTTAACAAATTAAGAAATACAAACAAGTGAGACTTTAATTAAAACTTTAATAATACCTTTCTATATTTAAAGCTAAGCATTTAGCTAAATCCCATTCTATAACTTGATTCAATAAGTCAATCAAACTATTAGTGCATGAACATTCTAAAAATTACATAAATGCTCTAGTAAAATTAAAATATGAAGTAGTATTAAAAGTATAATTATTTATTACCTTCTCTAAGTACATAGCAATAGTAATAGCCTATATATCTAATACTTAAAAGGTGAAAAAAGAGAGTCTATATTTCTAAAATAAACTAATTTCTATAGTTTAAAAATAAAGCACTTATATAAACATACTCAGTAATAAATGATCTTAAGCAGGTACTATAAATATATAGTGTATGGTAGAAATAATGAAGTTATTATTTAAAGGTATATAATTACTATATGTTATGAATATTTCTTTCCCTAACTTTTTTCTTAATTATTATGCAAATTAATTTGGGCTAAAAAGCTAGAGGCATTAATATGGGTCCTCTCAAATCCTTGAATCAATGCTCGTTTTCTATCTGCAAAACGTCTTGTGCTGAAACTCCTTCTTAGGAACTTAGATGGGTTTAGTATATGAATTCTAAATTTCAAGTATCTCCTATGTAAGATCGTAAGCAAAAATCTAGGAAAAGCAGTCCTAGTTAATAACAGCAAAATCCAATTTAGCCAGTTGCTCTTGATAAAAATCTAAATTTAGATAAGTTTGTAAAGGGTAAAAAAAGCGTTAACTATTATATCGAAAGAATCAAAAAGATACAAAACTCTAAGCCAAAGTTCTAGAAAAGGTAAATTGATGTCATCAACAAAATTTCTCAAAGCGCAAAAAATTCACCCTAATAGATTAGGAAGAAGCAGATAATTCTGACAAAGGATAAATATGAAATAGCTAAGAATGAAGGAGTTTAACTGGATTTTAATAAGCCTGGTAAAAGAATCTTAAACAATAGAAATAACTCTCAGATTAACTTTTCGTTTTCTGAAGATGTAAACACAACCAAAAATTAAGTTGATGAGAAAACTTCAAATGAAAAGAAGCATTTTAATTTAAAACGCCAAGTTTCATTGTCAGCATAGGCTTCTCCCAAATATAATCGAGCCATGGTTTATCATAAATAAAGCAAAGTATCGCCTACATATAAAAGTTAAATTTAGTTTAATAACATGCCTGAAAAATTGAACGATAAACAAAAGTGAAGAAACGAATAGAGAAGTAAACACCAGAAGACTGAATACACTAGATAGCTTTTGAGCCATAGTTTTGCTTTGTAGGAAAAAAAGAAAAATGATGTAACAGATAAGCTTAACAAAAGATCTTATAGAGAGGTAGAAAAAATCACATACCAAGTAGCTTTAGGATAGGTTTGATTTTAATTAAACTGTAAAATAACAAAAAGTATTTTCAGATTAGTTTATCATAAACATCTATACAATTCATTAATAAATATACAGCACAAGTATGTAAATAAAAGTAATTTAGTATATTTCATTAGCGAAAATTACTCCTTATGATTAAATGAGGTTAATTAAACCAAAATAGCCAAGAATAAGCTATTTATACTTTATTACTTTAATTAAAGTATGCTTTTATTAGTAGTTGTTATTGGAACTTTAGTATAAGTCATTTCATCCTAGAGACAGGCTGAATGTGTGCTGTATCCCTAAGCTAATTAGATGGTGAAAGGATATGTAAGATTCAAGTAAGAAAGTCCATAAAGTCCAACTTTAATACAGTTCAATATTACAAATTTGCTCTAAAACTCTTATTAGGCATTTCATATTCATTAATTTGGATCTCTTTCGAAAGGATGTTCAGGTGCTGCTGGACATTTCAACCCATTCAATAAAAATCATGGAGACAGAACGGATGCTGAAAGACATGTAGGGGATCTTGGAAATCTTATATCCAACGAAGATGGAAATGTAATAACTGAATTTGAAGACAAAATTATAACTTTATATGGTCCTTTAAGTATTTTAGGAAGGTCATGCATGTTGCATTAGAATAAAGATGATTTAGGAAAAGGAGAAGGTGAAAGTCACTGTACTGGAAACGCAGGACCGAGAATAGCTTGTGGAGTAGTTGGAATGGTTAACGAGTGGTATGAGAGTCAAGAATTATAGACTGCGTAGTATAAGCGAAACCCTGGGCTTCTGGAAATTATTACTCTCTTCTTTTTACCTTGATTTTGGAATATATGCTTAACAATTTAAGAAGCTATTTTAAATATTAACCCTTTATAGCTCTATTAATTTCTACATATACTAGTACCTTCTTCTATAATTAAGTTCATTTATCATTCAAATATTAAGTACTAGAATACTCATTTAAGTGACTAAGCTAAATGTGCTGGGTGCTTACATTTTACTTTATTTACAATTCATATTAACTTCTTCCTGTTGCTTTTGAGTTTATATTATTAAATATATACAATCTTATAGCAGTTTACAGTACTAAATAAAAGTAATTAGAATGAAGGCTTTATATTTAATGCTATCAATTTTATATTCTATTAGCATTTAAATAGCATAGTAAATAGGAGCAGTATGTCAATGTTGTGAGTATCTAGAATTAGTAATGTAGTTAGATATTAGTCATAAATAATACATTAAAGAATAAAGGAAATATTAAGTAATATATAAAAGTTAAAAAGTAATCAAAAAGCACTCGCAAAACGTACAATCATAACTAAGATATCAGAGAATATAAATATTACTCCTAGAACATAATCGTCATAGGATATTTAAAATCTTCCATTCTTAGTTATGTCAATAATCTCAAGTACTAGATATACACCAAATAAGAAGACAGAAAAACCAGCTAATATTATCCAATATGTTAATTTTTCCACAGTTCAACCAAGAATTAACATTAATGTAGAAGATGCGCATAATACTATGAGAATACCACCCTTGGCAGTAAAATCTCCTTTTGTCTGAATTATTAAAAGCTTACAAAGCGAGAATAAAAATGCAGAAGAACTGAAATTATTAAAGCTACTCCAACAGAGAGAAGAACAAGAGCTGATTACACAATAGCTCCTATGGTTGCTATGGCATAAGAATTGCAGACAGTCTAAAATAAAATGCTTACAAATATAAAAAGTCCAATGTAATTATATGGATACTTCCTTGTGTATTTCCTTCAGATTATAAAAGATATTCCAATAAAAGCTGGCATAATGCAACAGAAAATAAAAAATCCAATATTTGCCATTGCAAAAATACTCCATTCTAAGTAGAATCCATATGCAAAAGCACAAAAAATTATCATAATTAAAAGTTTGCAACTCAAAATGCCCAGAATTTTACTTATAAATCCAAGTTTTAATTATCTACTTACTTCTAATTCATAAAAGCTCATTCCAGCAAAATTGCCTAAACTCAAAATAACTTCCTTTTTTCTCTCTTTAATTTCCTTTATA
This sequence comes from Loxodes magnus, assembly GCA_946699065.1. Lineage (NCBI taxonomy): Eukaryota > Ciliophora > Karyorelictea > Loxodida > Loxodidae > Loxodes > Loxodes magnus. The sequence goes on from CAMPDV010000101.1 coordinate 385,014, forward strand.
ATACAATATTTTTCATCTATCTCTAACTTTTAAGGATACATACCCATCTGAAACTATGCATGATTATTACCATAATGCCTTACTTCCTAATCTTAGTTTCTAGCTGACCTTGGTTATTACTAATAGTTTGTTTAATTTAAAGCTTATAATTACTATAATTTTAATTAGTTATTTGGATAAGGAAGGACTTGATTTTAGTAGTAATTGGGATAATAGTAAACAGGCTGCTAATATTATTAGTTTTAATAGTAGGGTTGCTAAAATTATTACTGTTATTCCATTGGATATTACCTGGCTGAAGTGTTAAGATCTGTGTTTTGTGATTAATCCAGAGTCTAATCTAAAGAAACTAATTACTTATTTCGCTTTTTTGGCTTTGACATCTTTAATTCTTATAACTTATTTTATCCCTCTTCAAAGAAATCAAGTATAAAGGAAGTAAAAACTATTTTAAAGTTTTATTATTATATTAATCTTATATTTACAAAAGCAAATTGAAATATGACATTATGAGATATTATGCCCCTATCTATTTCAGTTTCATATGTAAATGATATTTAACTCAATGTATTATGGTTAAGCAATTAAATAATCTAAATATATGAAACATAAATAGCTTCTTCATAGTAGTAATTTAGTTTATTCACTTGAAAACATAAAAATCGCTTTTTTCATTTTTTAATCTCTATCTAATATTAATTATTGGTAGTGCTGTATTTATATAAATAAAATAACCCTAAGAAATAACAAACTTCTCCAAAAATGCCTAATAACTCTTAGCAGATATAATCAATGATTTTTCCTTACTTAGATGGAGAATTAAAAATTAGCAAAGTTTATTAATGATCTTTATTAACGAATTTAAGATCTAATTAACTTTATGGAAATTTTTAAATCAAAAAATTCAATTTTAAGATAGGAGTTATCTTTAAACTCGTCCTTTCAGTAAATTTAAGGAAGAATCTCATAAACAAAATAGATCATAAAGGAAATTTAAAAAATTCTAGAAACTGTAAACCAGAATAATCTTAATAACTCAACTATCAATGGAAATATAGAAAAACCTCCAACATAAGAGATTCTCTACCGAAGAATAACTATGTGTTGATACTAAAAGCTGCTAGGACATAAATTATGAAGAGTCTGCCAATTTTAATAAAAATAAAATAGAAATAATAGAAAAATAATGGCAACAATTTTTAAGAACATACTACAAAAGATAAAGTCTACTTTATAGAAAAAATCTACAAAGAAAAAAAGCTTCTATATCTAATAAGCAATATGGCTGAAGGTTTAAAGTCAGGCTTCTTTACCACTTCTTCCTAAGCCAAAAAGGAAGGGAGGAAGCAAGAAATCAAATCTTAATAATCTTAACAATCTTCTCTATCACAACCTTAATCAACACTGAACTAACAACTTGGAATCTAACAAAACGAACGAAAGTCAACCTTGAAGAATATAAACACGGAAACTCCAACCTCAAGCGAGAAACCGAGGAAATAGATGAAGTCTGTTCTCCACCAGGAGGTATCAGAGTTCAACCCTTCTGGCCAGATGAGCATGGAGTAGCTCATCAAAGTGGTACTGAACCTCCAGGAAGAGGTCAAGAGATTGAAGAAGGATAATGATATGCTGATGGCAAAGCCAGACCTAGCAGAAGGAATCGAGTCAAGACTTATGTCCTATGAAAGAGATCTTAACGCCTTTTGGAATATCTCACAAAGTCAGACTGACGAATCCTAAAATTAGCTTTAGAAAAATACTGAACTGGATAACAGACTCGGAAAAGTAGAAGAGAAATTGTAAGCTTTTAAGAAAGAGTAAAGCGAAACTGGAGCTATACAAATGGAAATCGAAGCCTAGAAAGAGCAAACAAATCAAGGAAAATAATTCAAAATAAAAAAGAAATGTTTCTGCCGTGGAAACGTATGACATTTTATCGGAGTGTTAGAAATTCTAATAGAAATAAAGAAATTATTGGATAAAAGAACAGCAAAAGAAGAAAAAAGAAGAAGCAAGAATGAAAAGAATGAGTTGCAACCCGGATGGTTCAATATACAAGATAAAGATGGAACCATATCAAGTAAAGGAAAGGAAAACCTGGAGAAGCCCGAGTTCCCAATCTCGCTAAAATTGGACGTCCCAAACATTTATATTTAACAGCAGAGAGCATGAACTGCTGTCCTCCTGACGGAGTTGGAAATCCCTAAAACGGAAAACTTAAAATTAATATTATTATTATTATTATTTAATAAGCAATTAATGAGTTGAATAGAAATTGATTGGGATTTGACCTATAGTGATAAATCAAGAAAAACAGGCTTTATATGCATATAGACTCATGACAATGAAGATTCAGGAAAGATTGAGATGATTATTATTTTAAAAAAAATAAATTAATATGTATTAAATCAAATAGAGGTAACACCACAAAAATAAATTATGCTGTGCTATAATTATTTTATTGGAATTATTATTTTATTGATATTATTTTTATATTGTTTGTATTTATATGGATGATATTTTTTTATTTATAATATTATTATATAGGAAAAATATGGATGATGGCCAGATTCGGGAGAACTAGTAGGTAATCTGGTGCAGTTGTACTGCATTGCAAATAATCTCACTCTAGATTTATCAAGGATAAGTATGGAAAAACTCAGAAAAATTACACTTAACTTGCCTTAATTCTCATTTTAAGTGTGAATGTTTTAATGACGGTGTGCTCCTAATAAAAAGTTTCTAACAACTTGATGCATATGCTATATGGTGAAAATGCATAATTTAATCAGTTTCTAATTCTTATTTGGAATTATTTTACAAACTGATGTGTTTTCAATAAGATTCAAGAATATGATACTAAGAAAATTCCCCATTTAGAGAAACCTACATATATCATATGATGGCTATACTACGATAAATTGATAAATGAGAACAATTAATTAATTTTAATAATTAATTCGCGAAAAGCTTATAATGGTGATGTCACGTAAATTAATTTATTATTATTATATTTGATATTAATGATATTATATAAATTTTTTAGATTATTTTTACTTTTATTTAAATTGCTATTATACATTTTTTTTACATTATTATTTTTATTGATTTTTTAAGTGTCATTGATTATATTTTATTTTATTTTGATATTTATTAATTATTTTATTATTTAACTTATTTTTATTTTTCTACGCTTTTTTACTTTTTAGATTATTTATGATGATATTAATTTTTTTATTATTTTTATTATTTCTACATTTATTTTAATATTTTATTTTAAATATTATTTTATTTTTATTATTATTTATTTTATTGATATTTTTAGTATATTGTTTATATTTATATGACTTATTTTATTATTTTTTATTATTTTATTACTTTTGATACTTTTTAAGAATAATTAAAAATTATAAAAAATACTTCTAATAGACTTTCAACAAGATATCCACTACTATTTTGCTCATGAGGATGGATATTTCGACTTTATTTTATTTGAGGCAGGTTTCTACTATCAACTATCTTCATTTCTTGCAAAATTCTTCTATTTATGTACTTAATTTTCCGTTATTCAGAGCTTATTAAGTGCTCTTCGTGTTCTTTGTTGCTTCCATTATCTGGAGTTTTGCAAAGCTCAGTATTTTCATAGAATGGAATTATTTGTCTTACAATGTTAGATTTTTTTAAATATTTTCCCTTTTTCTTTTTTCATAATGTTTTTTCTAGTTATTTTTTATTCTTTTACAAATGCAAATCAATTTTATCATCTCGCTTTAGTCCTTGATCAAATGTTTTTATTTTTTCCTTTTCTATAATCAAGTTTAATTATTGATTAAATGTCTATTTTGATTTTTATAATAATTTTTTACTAAATTATTTTAGATAAGCGATTGATGAAGCATAAATAATTCATTATTTTGATCTTTAATGTTATTCATTAGTTCTCTTGTTTTTCTCTTTTTAAATTTAAATTAAAGTGTTAAAGAAGGATCGTCTACTTAAAAGCTTCCTACTTCCCTATCCAACCAATAGGAACTTGATCTCTAGGTGGTCTTCTCCTCCCTTCACTGTCAAGTTTTCGGAATGGTTGTCTCTTCATATAGCTTGCTTTCTTCTTATAAATTTCTCCATTCCTGGTTGGGTAAAATTAGGTTAGGTCATTCCATATTTTCTATTAAATCTCCTTTCTCTTCCAGCATCGTCTCCATAGGTGGTCTTTGTTTTTCTCTTTAATCGTAAATTGTTTCTCCATATTTTAGATTAAGTTTTTCATCTGATTTAGCTGATTTTAGAATTTTAACCAGCTGCATTTTCAGTTTCTTTTATTTCAACAAGTCCTACCATAAGTTTATCTTAAAAGGTAGAACTTTATTCCTCATATAGCTTCTGATTTTTCTCATTTTCTTTGTTGCATTTCTCCTTAAATTTCTAAGTTTATTCTTCGAGGGGCAAAAAGATTTCTTCATTTTAATGATAGTATTAACATTTGCATTTTTATTGATATAACAGTCTTTATTTTATTTTTATTGGATTTTATATGATTACTATTATTTTTATTATTGAATGTACTTTTAATTTTAGTATTGATCATATTATTCATATTATAACTTATATTTATTTTATTACTATTTATATAAAGTAGAAATAATTAATATAACTTGCTTTGATGGCATTTTAAAGAAGATGCAGATTTATAGGAAAAGTTCAGTAGGTGCTTAAAAACCTCTAAATAAAAGATTTTAGTTGCTATAAATTAAATAAGTAAACTTAAAAATTAATTTATTTTAAATAAATACTAGAAAATTGTAGTCTAAACAGGAAAAAATTCATATATGTCCCATTAAAACTACTTAGAAACTCTTTTTTAACTTAGGCTATAATTGTAGTGTCTTATAAAAATAACCTATTAACAAAAAAAAATTTAACCACATAATTACCGCCAAAGATATGAAATGATTACCAAGAAATCTTTTAAAAAATAAGATATTATCTTAGATAGATTGAATTACAAAGATATATCTTCAAATTTTAATTAAAACTAAAATAAAAGTACCCTTTTATGATAGTCAAAAGAACATAAACTTAAGTTTTATTGTTGAATAACACTAATAAGTAATTCTATTAAATTTCAGGTAATGAAAGTAGTTAAAAGTAAGTAATATTATTAACCAAGATAGTTCACATTTTAACTATTTATCTGATCTTTAAAGTAAAGCTTACAACTTCGAAATTAAACTACTGACTTAAGAAATTTAATATAAAATTAAATAAATAAATAATAAATAAATTTGATTAAAGAGCGCATAACACCTTGTTGGTGCGCAGCTCTCTCCATACTTCAGTATATGTCTATTTCTTCAAACGAATTTTAGGTAATAGAAATTATTCTCTTAATAAATACATATCTTCGCCATTTTGCTCTACATTATCTCTTTTTCTTCTGCTTTCTATCTGTCTACGCTTTATTGATTTTTATTACAACTTTGCTATATTTTTTCTTATGTATCTTGCTAATTTTAAATTCTAATATTTTCTTCTTAATTAAACTTTTATAAACTCATAAAAATTATCCTTCACCTACTCTATAGTCTTTTTTATTTATTTTTTCATTCAATTTTCTTTTCTACGAATCCTTTTTTATTTTTCTTGTATATTTGATATAATCTTTTATTATCAAGTCAATTTTAGATATTTTTTACTCTTCTTTGTTCTAATGAATTTCTCGAATTTGGTTGTACTTATAATATATCAAATAGTTCTATTCCTTACCTCTCTGCTCATATTGCTCTTAGATTTAATATACATGCTTATCTTCCTTCTACGAATTCTAAAATTTTTCTATAATATGCTTTTCATTTTCTCTTGCATAATTGCATAAAGGACATTGACTGGTCACAACTAGGTGTCTTTCTTTAAGCAATCCTAGCTCCCATTACATTTCGATCTTATTCTAAATATGTAACATATTTCTTCTTTTCTTTTCTGTTTTTATTGTATCTCAGGTATTTATATGGTCCTACTACATATTAATCAAGTCATGTTTTTCTATTTTTCAATGCTGCTATAATTTACTACATTCTTTCTCTATTTTCTATGTTTACTCTATATACTCAAATTGCACGATTAATGTTTATATTTCCTTTTTAATTATTATTTCCATCATCTATAAATATATCTTGTCCTCAATTTTTAAATCTAATTTTATTGCCATTTAATATTATTCAAATATAAAGTTCTCTTATTTATTTAGGTCGAACATAAATCCTTCTACTATTTTTCCTTAGTTACCTTTAATCTAACTCTTAATTGCAACTTTTTCTGTAATAGGAAAGGCTTAAATTTCATAAAATACAGTTCATGTTCTAAAATCTCATTTTGCAGTTGAAAAGGAGCATCTATGATTGTTCGTAAAGATCTTCTCTATATTATTTCTTATTGTTCCATCACTTATTTTCCTACAAATTATCTCAATATAAGATCATTTCTATCCCATAGCTGAAAACTGAGCCTACGAAAGTTTTTATCATCATTTTTTGTGTTATATTGTATTATTCCCTTATTTATTGTTATTTCTTCCAGTATTCATTTATACATCTTTTATGCTGCTTCTAATCTACTCTCCGTGTTTTTAATAAATTATGTTCTCTTCTATTATATGACCTAGATACTAAAACTTTGTTAATCTTTCGATCCTTAAATTTTCCACCTCTATAGTATTTCCAATATTTTCTCAGTTACTGATTTTTACTGCTTTTCATAGCATTAATTTTGTTTTATCTTCAATTTTCAATTTGTATTTTTCTGTCCATTAGGTTAAATTTTCAATTACATCCTCTAATTATTTTCATTCACTTATTAAGGTTATGTCATCTGTGTGTGTAAAAAATCCTGCATATATTTCTTACGTACATTCCCCTTCGTCTTTATAGTCTATAATATTTCCTAACTTTTAATCTTCCAAGCTATGAAGAAGCCTTACTATTTTCAATTTAAACAGTTTCAGCAATGTTATTCTTTCTAGCGCATTATTTATCGCAAATGATTTTGCTTTTTAATAATTGATTTTCAGTTTAATCTCTTCTTCAGAATAGAAGTTTAATTATCTATTATGATTCTTTAGATCGTTAAGGATTTATCATATAGCTTTCCTTTGTATCAAATCAAATGATTTCTTAATATCCAAAAATATCACTTAAGTATATTTTTATTCCGCATTATCATTCCCATACTGTTCTTAGATTTAATATTTATAGTGCTCATGATTTATCTTTTTTAAACTATATTAGTATTAGCTTTCATCATTATGAAGATATCTTTACAATTGCTAGAAAATTAATGCGTCTAAAATTTTTAGAGCATGATTTAATAAAGAGATTTGATTGTAGTTTATCGGGTTCTTCTATCCTCCTTTTTTACATATTAAATGATTGGATGATTATTTATATCATATAAGAACTTGGCTTTCAAATTATTATTGCTCCCAATTTGGGTTTTGAACTTAGTCTAAATTAAGCTAAAGGCAAATAGTTGTAAATCAACCATCAAAGTAATTGAGCAATAAATTATAAGTTTTAAGTTTAACTTAAAAGAATATTATTCCTCTTTCTTCTACTAAGTGTTTAATATGCCACTTATTTTTTACCAGTAATACCCCAATGATTAATTGAATAGATATTTATATCCTTATTTTAATATTATATAATTAATAGCATCTAAGAAATAATAGAGTTATTCAGAAAACTAATAATTAACCAGAATTTGATAATTATTTCTATTAGCTACAATTGGATAATTAGAAGCTAGCAAAAGAAGTCTAAGACCTTAAATAAATAGCTAAATTCCTCATGCTAACCACTAACAAATTGAAAAATGAATGAAGTGCTAAGTAAGAAATTAATAATAGACTATATACTAAGAAATAGAAAGGTAAATTGAGCAAATTGAATGGAATTTAAAATGGGATCTTGACTATAGGATCAGTTAACTGGAGTATACCAGGCTCAATTTGTTATATCATTCTGAATTAAAAGGAGAAGGGAATCCGAATTCAAGCTTAGTCTATTAGAGAAGAAAAATTAGTTATTGGCTCTGCAATATTTTTGGGCAAAAAGTAAATTAGTACTATAAATTTAAGAAGAAACAATTTTAAGTAACAGAAAGAGTAATCTAAAACTTATTCAAGATTTATTTCTCGCTAAGCAGAAGAATTTAAAGAAAAGATATTTTAACAATTCTTAGAAACTCATTAATTTAAGATGGATTTAGATGACACGAAAGATGACAATCAATTAGGATTTGACTTACATGTATTAGAAATAGGAGAAAATAAGCAAGCTATAAGGATTTACAATCCAGAAAAATCCAGAAGAATACGGCCTCGAGTTATGTTGATTAATACAAACCTCTATAAACTCTAATTCGTGATAAACCAAACAAAAGTGAAGTCACGTTAATATATTATTATTATTTATTATTATTTCATCTCCTAAGGTATTAATCCCTCTTAAATCATCTTTGCTATCATTTTTCATGCTATTTCCATTAACTTTTTCTTGTCTGCCAAAATTTTACCTACTTATATTTCTTCAGGTCCTGCTGATTTTTATTTCTCCAATTAGAAATAATTAAGCTAATGAAAATTTATTTACTGAAGAAATAAAAGAACTTAAACATAATATATAAAGACTAATAGATTAGAGCTGATAATTAAATTAAATGATATTAAAAGTAAAATATAACTAGATATTTATACTTTGATAAATAACTAAGAAAAAAACCAGCAAATTTAAACCTTAAATTCTAACCTAATAGATCAATCTTAAGTCTCAGTTAACTAAAAAGAACCAAGAATTTAAAAAAGATAAAACTACTCCTGTTAAGGATTGGAAAATACTGAATATCCAAAAAAACTTAAAAAGCTTGAGAAACCCCATGAGGAAGACATTATTTAGCTCTATTCCTTAATTGAGAAAATGAATACAGAAATTTAAACTCTGAAGGCAGAAAAATAGAATCTTAAGCTTCTTTTGTAAGAAAAAAAAGAAGACAAAGGCTAGGTAAGTTAAGTTTTGCTTTAATATGAAGTCTTAACTTCTAAATTTGTATTGGTAGAAAAAAGCCTAGAAGCAAATCCATAGAAAATTGAAGAAGAAGTCCAATTAAAAATTAAAAAAATCTAAAATAAATTAGATGGAAATTGAGCAAAATATTTAAATACAATAAAATTTTTACTTTAAACCCTTAATAAAACGTTGCTATTATTGTCAAAAGACTGGATATTAATGGAGGTAATGTCTAAAGTGAAGAAGAGTGCTTTACTGCACTGAAAATAATTAGGAACCTCAAGGAGACTATATTGAAACTGCTTTTGATGTATTTATAGAAAGAAGCTGGTATTAGTAGACTCAAGTGTGACATTACTCAAACAGGATCTTGGTTATTAATAGTAACAAAATAAGCAACTTTTAAAGGACAATGATAAATTTAGAATTTATTTAGAGAAGCTGGAGAAAAATTACAGAAAGATGGAATATTAATTCTATTAGCTTATAGAAGAGAAAGAAGAATTATCTCAGTTTGAAATTGATTCAGATGAAGGAATGTACAGTGAGCGATGAATATAAAAACTTTTAATTTATTTAATTTGAGGAAGTGTTTCCTCTAATTAAAGATAACACTTTTAGTTAAAATTAATTAATAAGTAACTAAGAAATATCAAAATTAAACTATTAAACTTATTAAATCAAATTTATTAGAAATATCAACAATTGTAAAATTAACATTAGTTACTCAAATCTCATATATCAATATCTGAAAGTACTACTTTCAAAATTATTTATTCTTATGATTACTTAAACAAATTTTTCCACTTATTACAGTAACTAAATCTTTTAAACAGATGAAATAACTAATATAGATTAAGAAATTTAAATGTAACAGAAAAATTATTTAATCGAAGTTAATTAAATAGGTTATCTATAATCTAATTAAGAGATCTAATATGAAACCAACGCTAATTAAAATTATATTTAAGCTTAAATGAAAGGAGCAAATAATTCATAACAAGAAACTTATATAAATTAAAGGTTTACTTAAATTAAAAATGATAATTTTCTAAATAAAATTTAGCAGAGATAATAATAGCATATTAGAATAGAATTAATAATTATTTTTATAAATTACTTAATTAAAAATAATAGCCGAAATCGAACTCCTACAGTTTAATTCTTAATATTAAAATTACGAAAATAAAAAATAATTTATTAATTTAATTAATTAACTTCAACTAAAAAAGTTTTTGGACCGGGAACTCCTTTTTGATTGCACGACCCGACGCTCTCTTTTTATGGAACAACGGGGATATCCTGTCGTACTCCAGGCACAGCTGCTAGGGAGCTCCATCGCTATGAGTAGCCAGGCTTCAAGCCCCTACCAAGAGCGGATAATGTCAAAGACAGTGTTCCCTTCAGAAAATGACTCTGACCAGGGAGTTTCTCAGCGACAGGAAAGGAACTTTTTCCTAGCCATAAAACCAGAAAGTTTAATCACGAAGGTCATTCTCAGCTCCCACCATCTTTTCAATTATAAAAAAATAATTTAAAGACAAAGAATAAAGCATAAATAAAAATTTTAACTTTGAATGCTGAATTAGATAAATAAAAATAATAAAATTATGAATTTTTTTTTCAAAATTAAGTTCTATTAAAGATAAGGAAATTCATATGATTTAAATATGGTATTAAAATCAAATCTAAAATATAAAATAATTTAGTAATTAATAATAGCAATTTTAAAAATTATTATGTAAATTCATAATCTTAAGTGAGATATGAATATATTTAAACGATAGACAGTTTTATCTAAACAGATAATTTAAACAAAAAATTGAAAACATTTTGTGCCAAAAATTTATTAAAACAAATATAGCAAAACAGTCCAAGCTAATTTAAACTTAGCATAATTAATAGGAAACATCAAATAACACTATTAAAACATAATATAAAAACTAGAAATGTCAAGCAGAAATGTCTGATGAAGATTTTGTTAATCTATAGCATGAATATCATTATTTAAACTTATATTACATTTAAAGTACCTAAAGCATAACGACACTAGAGATAAAAATAGAGGAGCTTTAAAAACTTAATTCAAATTTGAAAAAAGATATTTTTAATTTTTCTATTAAAAGCTGAAATAAATATTAATAAAATTAAAAAGATTTAATTGAAACTACTTATCAGAAATAATCCTTACCTTCCAATAATAATCTTATCATTCTTAAAAGTTAATATGAAGAAGAAGATTAAATAATTCACAAATGAAATAAAAAAGTATTTATTTTCCAATATTTTCAATAGGCTTTCTTTTCGTTAATAACTGTAAAAAAGGATTTTAATACTATTATTAAGTATTACAATACAATATCGATCTGCAGAATTACTAGAATAATATCAATCTTAAAATTTTTAATAATCATATAAGAGGCAAAATACAGCAATATTTCTATAATGCAGATACAAAAAATCTATGAGAATAAAAGCAGCTAAAAATACAGAACAGTTTGATAATCTTTAAATGAGACATTTGAGCATTAAATTAAATTAAATTAAAGTGTTAAAGAAGGATCGTCTACTTAAAAGCTTCCTACTTCCCTATCCAACTAATAGGAACTTGATCTCTAGGTGGTCTTCTCCTCCCTTCACTGTCAAGTTTTCGGAATGGTTGTCTCTTCATATAGCTTGCTTTCTTCTTATAAATTTCTCCATTCCTGGTTGGGTAAAATTAGGTTAGGTCATTCCATATTTTCTATTAAATCTCCTTTCTCTTCCAGCATCGTCTCCATAGGTGGTCTGTTCTCCTGCAGATGTAACATTTTTTCCTAAAATATTTCTCTTTAGTTTACTCAATTGGCTTATTATTCTCTTATTCGATCTCCATTGGGATAGATTGCATAGCCTATTATTTTACACTTGTCTCTAATTTTTCCAATTTGATATGAATATTTTCATTCGATTCGTATAATTGTTCCAGCTGCCTATCGAATTCGTCAATTCTGATATTCATTGCAGCCTGGTTTAAGTTTCTAGGAGCATGGGTTTCCTCATCTTCTAAATGTTCTTGCTGTTCTTAAGCTAGTTCTTCAATCTGTTTTTCCAGATCTTTATTTTTTCCTATTAATGCTAAGATAAGCTTAGCCATTTCCTCCTTCGTCATTCCTAAGATTTGTTCTTTATTGAGATCTCCGAGGTCCATGTAGGGGTTGAATGTCCTAATCTAGGCCTGAAAGTTACTAATCTTTTGCTTCTTGGGAAGGTCCTCAGTCGATATTGTTGCATGTTAGTGTTTCTAGGGTTGTCTGGGGGGTGTTGTTTAGAGTTGCTCCTATATGGTTTAAGAAGAAGGTTTGGTTTTGGAAGATGACGTGTGGTGTTTAGAAATTTAGGTTTCCTGCTTCCTCTCTTCCTTTTTAGCTTAGAAAGAGGTGGTATAGAAGCCCTTTTTGAAACCTTCTACCATATTTTTTTTTTTTTGAGACATTTGAGCATATCTTTAATTGTATATACTAATCTATTAGAAGGGATTTATTATTCGAAAAAATCTAAAATTGGGACTTAAGGCGTCTTTCACTATATGATCTAGAATATATAAACTAATCTTCAAGGTTTAAATTGTTTCATTTAGATTTATAAATCAAAGTATTTCACAAGAAACTAATGACAAGAAGATTTAAGATTCTAGAAATGGAAATAAAAAAGGAAAAAATTAAAGAAAAGCAGAAAAAGGAGTAATTTAAGAAAATGTTAAGATTAAGACAAGATTAAAAATAATTTAAAAACATTTACTATTATTTACTAACATTACTAGCATCTATAATCGAAGGAAGCAATTCTTGCAAAATTAAAGACATCAAAAAATTTTTTTTGTTTAAATTTAAATTAAATATATATATATATAGTAAACTAAAAGTAATTAAAGTTTAGCATTCCCTGGATTTTCAACCAGGTTTTTGCTACCATTTTTTTAGCGTGGATGGATACCACGCCATTTTTTTTTGTGGATGGAACCACTGAGAATCTTCTGTCTTTTATAAGAATATCTTCTTCTTGTAAATTCCCGTTTCGGTGATTCAGAGTCTGCTAAGCATTCTTAACGTTCTTTGTTGTTCTTTCATCTAAATTTATCTCCACTGATCGCAATTTTGTAATAGGTGTCACTTTGATTTGCAATAATAGCAATTTTTGATTGGTCTTTTCTTGAATCTCTTCAGAAATACTTTTTTTTCAAGTTAATCGATTCTTTGGAGTAATTCTATATTAATCTTTTCGTCATTCTATTTTTCTTGGATGTTTGTTTATGTAGAAACTTTTTCAATAATCATATTTTGTTCTTGCTTAAAATTCGATTGAGATTATTCATATAGTTACTATTCCGTGACTAAATTATTTTAAATCAATTGTCGTCTTATTATTAGTAGCTCGTTGTTTTAATCTTCGATAGTATTCATTAGTTCTCTTATTTTTTCCCCTTGATTGTAAATTGTTTCCTAATAATTTTGTATTATTGTTTTCATTTAGTCAATTTATATTTAGATTTCTGATTATTTTTGTACTTTTACTGGATTCATCTCTATTGTTCCAATTATAACTTTTCCTTCAGATGAGGAACTTGATTTATCTTCTTCTTGTTATTGTTTCTGCATTAGTTTCGCAGCTTTCCTTTTTGCGTTCTTAATTTGGTTTTTGGAAAGGCGAATAGATTATTCCATTTTTTTTTTATTTAAATTAAATATTATTTATTATTATTATTATTAACTAAATGTTAATAGCTTTTGAGCTTGCTGGGGTTTCAAGCAATTTCACTCTCCCATTTTTACCATGAATGTATACCATGACCTTTTTTAATAAATGGTAGGTTTCCACTAAGTTTCAGTAGGTCTTGCAATGTATTTTTATTTATATATTGCTGTCTTCATTATTCATAATTTATTAAGTCGACTTCATGTTTTTTGTTATTTTTTTCATTTAATTTTTTCCATTATTGGTAATTTCTCAATAGATGATAACTTGATTGGCAGTACTTGCAGAGATTTTTTATTATTGTATATTTTTACTTATGTTAAAAATATTTTCTATTTTATCAAATATTTTAATTATGTTACTTTTGTTATTTTTAGAATCTTTTTATGGGTTGCATTCTTTTTCACATGATATTGGCTATTTTTCGACTTCCATCTTTTAAGAATATTTAAAGTTTTATTAGGATTATTTTCAGAGTTGTTATTCCTTACTAAGTTGCTTTCGATAATTTAATTTTTATAGTGTATGCTCATTGCGTTATTCTTCAAAATTTGTTAACTCCCTTATTTATAGATTTTAATTGTAAATTTTTTCTTCGTATTTTAGTATTTGCACTTTCATTGCTCAATCTTGACTTGTAGATCTTCTGAATCTATATTTATGTTTATTAGGTTCAATTGTACCTGTCATAATTTCGCCTCGAAAAGATGAGCTTTTCTACCTTTCCTATTTGCGTGACTCCTGGACCACCTTTTTTACCTTTTCTTATTAAATTTTTAGAAAGGCAGATGTTTTGCTCGATCTTTTTTTTATAATTAATTGTTATTATAACTATTTTATAAATTATTAGAATTAGTTTTTTATTTAATTATTACTATTATTGCTTCTATTTTTTACTATATAATTATTATATATTATATACTTTAAATAGGGTGGAAACCCTTTCCTTCGGATCTGCTTGGAGGCCCAGCAAGGCAACTAAAAAATGAGAGCGGACGGAGGATAAATCGGAGAAAGAGAAACCATTAACAAGAGAAAGAAGATTCTTCAAGCTGGAGAACTCTTAATGCCAGGAGAAAACCTTTTTCATTATTAGTCTCTGAAAGATGTACCCGTAATCGCATATTGTCTCCTATGCTTTGGAAGGAAAAATTACAGGTACGTACTGCAGGAAGAGAAAATAAGGATAGAGAGACCCATAAAATTTTATTTTTCGACATTAAATAAAATTAATTTAAAGAACTGCGCACCAACAAAAGTGCTACGCGCTCTATAATCCTAATTATTGATTTATTTATTATTTATAAAAATAATACTTTTTTCTTTGTACTTATTTCTGCTCTAGATATTATTTTATATTTAATATCTATTTCTTTATTAGTTTTACTGATATTATTGTTAATAGGTATAATTTAATATTTATAATTATATTAATTATTTGTATTTTTATGCTATTTTAGCCTAATAGAAATTATTTGTATTTATTAATACTATTTAACTATTATTAGCTTATTTTATTGTTATTATTCTATTGTTTATTTTTATTATTATTTAATTCTTATTTTTTTAATATTTTATGAAATATATAAAAAGACATCTAAGAAATAGCAGACTACTCTCAATAAATATATAGTAAAATAAGAAAATATCTAATTTAATTTAATAAAATCTTAATAAGATAAAGGATAATAAGCTCAGAAATCTTTTGCATAATCAGCCTAAAAATAATATAGCATAAGAAGAAAAATATGCTGCTATAAATATCAAAAGCAGCATCATTATAAAAGATGCTAGTGAGAAAAAAATTTATGAAAATAATAAAAGAAACATAATTAAAATTAATTTCGTAATTAGTCAGGCTTAAATATAGAAAAATATATATTGTAGTATATTTAGCAATTTTAAAAATTATTTTTTATGAAATAGGCTCTGCTGAAATTTCCTATCTATAAAAATTAAGATGGTGGACTAATGAAATTCTAAGCCGTCCTTTAGTTCAAGAGAAGATATTTTCAAGATTACAGGATGTAAAGTCCAATTTTTGGAACTCTTAATTTCTTTTAACTTTTTAACATTTTTTATTGATTATGATTTTGTATTATTATTATTTTTATTATTTTTATTTAATTTGCTATTTTTGATGTTATAATTAGAATTATTATTATTATTAATTGACTTAAGAAATTTAACCGATAAAAGAATATAAGTCCTGCCCAGAGCACAGTAGTTCATGGTCCCTGCTGATTTATCTAGATGTTTGGGACATAAAAATTTGGCAATTAAAAATTCAAATTTCCCCAGATTTTCCTTCCTTTTTATATTGTTTATGGTCTTTTATTATTCCCATCTTTCTTGATTTTGTAAATCGCTCCACTCAGACTGCAAAGTATTCTATTCCTTTTTTCTTCTTCTCTTTAATCCAATAATTTTTTTTCCTTCCAGTGAAATTTCCAACACCTCCGATACAAATGTAGTGTTCTTTAGCAACGGTAGCATTTTTTCTAATTTTTAAAAGTTTCTCTTTCTAAGGTAGTTGTTAAAGGTTAGTATTATTATTTATTATAATTAAATTTATAATAATAGTTATTTTTGGCTTTAATTTAGATTAAAATTTAATGATTGTCATTGTTTTTTATTTAAGTTATTGATATTTATCTATCTTTATTAATTTTTTAAATATTTCTATTTAATGAATTATTAATTTAATTATTGGCTTTTTATTTAACTACTATTAATATTTCTGCTCTTTTTATTATTTTTATGTTTATAATTAATTTCTTTATAGTTTTGCTGATGTTACTGTTAATTGGTATATTTTTATTTCATTATTTTACATTTTTTTCTTGTTACTAATATTAAAATAAAATGACACTTAAGAAATGCTCCTCTAATGACTCTTTTATTTAAAAGCTATAAAAGAATAATCTTGCCTATCAGAATAAGTGCCTCGGTGAACTTAAGAAAATAATCTCAGACTTACTAATAATTAACGCAGCGACGAATAAATACTATACAATAGCAATTAAAATAACAAAGATAAAAAATAGAAACACTAGAAAACACGCTAGAAAAATTGATTAAATAGCTAGACCTATAATAACATGCATAGAAGAGACGGTCGATAAAATTTGATCATAAATAGTAATTAAAATGGAATATATTGATAAATAATTTAATGAAATTCCTTTTTTCTTAATCTTAGTATTAAATAAAACAACTTTAAGAAAAGCAAATATAATAAAAAAACAGTAATTTAAAAACCATAACATTAATAATCAAATATTCCAATGGAAATATATCTGAATAATAATAAGATGTAAATAAGATGAATTTCTTTACTAGCAAGATTCGGTGCTATATATGTTAAAAAACAATTGCTGAAAAAGACGCTAAAATAAAATTGAAATTGAAAGAATTAATAAGAAATAAATATTAGACGAATTTTTCTGCTTTTGATCAGCAAAGCCAGGACTAATATAGTGAAAGAAATTTTATAACTCAATAATATAAGAACAGAATAGCAATTAAAGTAGAATCAAGAAGAAAAAATAGATGGGGATACAAGGATTTCGGAAAAATGAAGTCCTACAACATCTATAGCTTGGGAGAGAGCGGGATAAAATGGAAATTAGCTGTAAAGATCTCTCTAAGACTATAAACTTAATTTTATCCTTTATTATTATTATTAAAATCTATATTAATTACATCATTATGACTATTGCTTATTGTTATTTTATTATTATTGATTTAAATAAGGAGATCAATCCTCAAACACAGATCAAATCAAACTCTGGCAGAGAAAGTACTCCATATTTAGAACCCATCGAGAATCTGAGTGGAAGTCAAGAGAGAAGTCAGAACCCGAGAAATCAAGTAAAAATAGGTTGAAAAATTCTAAAACTTTAAGGTCACTTAGAGTAACATTCCGATCGTAATCCTGCAGAAGGGAGTATTTGCAATGGGGAAGATCGAAAGGAAGAAATTTTTTAATTAAAAAAATCTTGATAAAAAGAGCTACACACCATGAAAGTGCTACACTAATATGAGCTAAGTGATTGTTTTATTGATATAATTATTGATATGATATTTTAGTATTATTATTGCTAATTGTTATTTGGTTATTTTAAATATTCTAATGATTATAATTAATATGACAACTGATATAGATTTCGTAGATATTTCAGACTTTGGTACTATTCCAGATATTTGTATTTTTATAATTTCTATTATTATTAAGTTACTTTATTTAATATCATTAGAATGGTTACATAAAATAAGTTACCTTAGAATATTCTTTTTAGAATTTTAGTTAAAATACTAGGTTATTTAGTTTAATTTACAAATATTCTACATAAAATATCAATTTTAAATATCTTTCAAATACTTTTATTTCTTCCTCAAACTAATAAAAAATTGCTACTTTTAAATAAGAAAAATGATAAATGCTACCAAGCTAAACTGTAAGAAATATTTGATCTATTTAAATAATATTAATTTCTAATTTAAAGGGATAATTCCATCTTTAAACTATTCATATTATTAGCTTTATACTTAAATAAATGCTTATTTCATTCTTAATCCAGAATAGTAAGAGAGCTTAAAAATAAAGTTTAAGAGTTAGAGAATATGTTCTTAAGGAATCTATAGAAAGTTAAGTTTTTCATTTCTTTTACGACTTCAAATATAGGTGAAAACATATTGGCGAAGTCCCTTTATTTATATTAACTAAACAAATAAAAATAATATAGTAAACTATTGTTTCTTTAATAGATAAATTAAAAACTATTTCAATTTAAATAATTTTAGAGAAAAAACTATATGCAATTGATTATAAAAAGCCTTAAATTTATCCTATTTTTAAATAAATATCTTTAAGCAAATAAAAAACCAATATGAATGTAAGAAATCTAGTTTACTCATCTTTAAACTTTGTATAAAATGAGGCTAAAAATTAAGTAGATTCCTTTTGTTTAGCTTATCAAGATTATACTTTTTATTATTTTAGTTTTCTTAATTTTATCGATTAAACGTTCTTAAGATATTTTAGATATCTAATAAATTAAATTAGAGGAGGAAGCAAGATTATTTAACAAATTAAGAAATACAAACAAGTGAGACTTTAATTAAAACTTTAATAATACCTTTCTATATTTAAAGCTAAGCTTTTAGCTAAATCCCATTCTATAACTTGATTCAATAAGTCAATCAAACTATTAGTGCATGAACATTCTAAAAATTACATAAATGCTCTAGTAAAATTAAAATATGAAGTAGTATTAAAAGTATAATTATTTATTACCTTCTCTAAGTACATAGCAATAGTAAGAGCCTATATATCTAATACTTAAAAGGTGAAAAAAGAGAGTCTATATTTCTAAAATAAACTAATTTCTATAGTTTAAAAATAAAGCACTTATATAAACATACTCAGTAATAAATGATCTTAAGCAGGTACTATAAATATATAGTGTATGGTAGAAATAATGAAGTTATTATTTAAAGGTATATAATTACTATATGTTATGAATATTTCTTTCCCTAACTTTTTTCTTAATTATTATGCAAATTAATTTGGGCTAAAAAGCTAGAGGCATTAATATGGGTCCTCTCAAATCCTTGAATCAATGCTCGTTTTCTATCTGCAAAACGTCTTGTGCTGAAACTCCTTCTTAGGAACTTAGATGGGTTTAGTATATGAATTCTAAATTTCAAGTATCTCCTATGTAAGATCGTAAGCAAAAATCTAGGAAAAGCAGTCCTAGTTAATAACAGCAAAATCCAATTTAGCCAGTTGCTCTTGATAAAAATCTAAATTTAGATAAGTTTGTAAAGGGTAAAAAAAGCGTTAACTATTATATCGAAAGAATCAAAAAGATACAAAACTCTAAGCCAAAGTTCTAGAAAAGGTAAATTGATGTCATCAACAAAATTTCTCAAAGCGCAAAAAATTCACCCTAATAGATTAGGAAGAAGCAGATAATTCTGACAAAGGATAAATATGAAATAGCTAAGAATGAAGGAGTTTAACTGGATTTTAATAAGCCTGGTAAAAGAATCTTAAACAATAGAAATAACTCTCAGATTAACTTTTCGTTTTCTGAAGATGTAAACACAACCAAAAATTAAGTTGATGAGAAAACTTCAAATGAAAAGAAGCATTTTAATTTAAAACGCCAAGTTTCATTGTCAGCATAGGCTTCTCCCAAATATAATCGAGCCATGGTTTATCATAAATAAAGCAAAGTATCGCCTACATATAAAAGTTAAATTTAGTTTAATAACATGCCTGAAAAATTGAACGATAAACAAAAGTGAAGAAACGAATAGAGAAGTAAACACCAGAAGACTGAATACACTAGATAGCTTTTGAGCCATAGTTTTGCTTTGTAGGAAAAAAAGAAAAATGATGTAACAGATAAGCTTAACAAAAGATCTTATAGAGAGGTAGAAAAAATTACATACCAAGTAGCTTTAGGATAGGTTTGATTTTAATTAAACTGTAAAATAACAAAAAGTATTTTCAGATTAGTTTATCATAAACATCTATACAATTAATTAATAAATATACAGCACAAGTATGTAAATAAAAGTAATTTAGTATATTTCATTAGCGAAAATTACTCCTTATGATTAAATGAGGTTAATTAAACCAAAATAGCCAAGAATAAGCTATTTATACTTTATTACTTTAATTAAAGTATGCTTTTATTAGTAGTTGTTATTGGAACTTTAGTATAAGTCATTTCATCCTAGAGACAGGCTGAATGTGTGCTGTATCCCTAAGCTAATTAGATGGTGAAAGGATATGTAAGATTCAAGTAAGAAAGTCCATAAAGTCCAACTTTAATACAGTTCAATATTACAAATTTGCTCTAAAACTCTTATTAGGCATTTCATATTCATTAATTTGGATCTCTTTCGAAAGGATGTTCAGGTGCTGCTGGACATTTCAACCCATTCAATAAAAATCATGGAGACAGAACGGATGCTGAAAGACATGTAGGGGATCTTGGAAATCTTATATCCAACGAAGATGGAAATGTAATAACTGAATTTGAAGACAAAATTATAACTTTATATGGTCCTTTAAGTATTTTAGGAAGGTCATGCATGTTGCATTAGAATAAAGATGATTTAGGAAAAGGAGAAGGTGAAAGTCACTGTACTGGAAACGCAGGACCGAGAATAGCTTGTGGGGTAGTTGGAATGGTTAACGAGTGGTATGAGAGTCAAGAATTATAGACTGCGTAGTATAAGCGAAACCCTGGGCTTCTGGAAATTATTACTCTCTTCTTTTTACCTTGATTTTGGAATACATGCTTAACAATTTAAGAAGCTATTTTAAATATTAACCCTTTATAGCTCTATTAATTTCTACATATACTAGTACCTTCTTCTATAATTAAGTTCATTTATCATTCAAATATTAAGTACTAGAATACTCATTTAAGTGACTAAGCTAAATGTGCTGGGTGCTTACATTTCACTTTATTTACAATTCATATTAACTTCTTCCTGTTGCTTTTGAGTTTATATTATTAAATATATACAATCTTATAGCAGTTTACAGTACTAAATAAAAGTAATTAGAATGAAGGCTTTATATTTAATGCTATCAATTTTATATTCTATTAGCATTTAAATAGCATAGTAAATAGGAGCAGTATGTCAATGTTGTGAGTATCTAGAGCTAAAGGCATACCAAGATAATAAATTAAAAGCTAAAATTTGAAGATAAAGAACAGGTGAAGTAAATGGTTAGCAAATAAAATAAAAAAGTTAAGTAGGAATCAATTAGCTTTTGCCACACGTAAAATCATAACTAAGATATCAATGTATATAAATAACACTCCTAGAGCATAATCATCATAGGATATTTAAAATCTTCCATTCTTAGTTATGTCAATAATCTCAAGTACTAGATATACACCAAATAAGAAGACAGAAAAACCAGCTAATATTATCCAATATGTTAATTTTTCCACAGTTCAACCAAGAATTAACATTAATGTAGAAGATACGCATAATACTATGAGAATACCACCTTTAGCAGTAAAATCTCCTTTTGTCTGAATTATTAAAAACTTACAAAGCGAGAATAAAAATGCAGAAGAACTGAAATTGTTAAAGTTACTCCAACAGTGAGTAGAACAAGAGCTGATTACGAAAAAGCTCCTATGGTTGCTATGACATAAGATGTGCAGACAGCCTAAAATAAAATGTTTACAAATATAAAAAGTCCAATGTAATTATATGGATATTTCCTTGCATATTTCTTTCATTTTATAAAAGATATTCCAATAAAAGCTGGCATAATACAACAGAAAATAAATAATCCAATATTTTTCATTGCAAAATCACTCCATTCTATGTAGAATCCATATGCAAAGGCACAAAAACTAATCATAACTAAAAATTTGCAACTTAAAATGCCCAGAATTTTACTTATAAATCCAAGTTTTAATTATCTACTTACTTCTAATTCATAAAAGCTCATTCCACCAAAACTACCTAGACTCAAAATAACTTCCTTTTTCCTCTCTTTAATTTCCTTTATAATGCAATATTTTTCATCTACCTCTATCTTTTGAGGATACTAATCCATCTGAAAATCAGCACATTTATTATCTTAAGGCTTTACTTCCAAATCTTCAGTTCTAGCTGAATTTGGGAATTACTAATAGTTCGTTTAATTAAAAGCTTATAATTACTATTCTTTTTACTATTTATCTGGATAAGGAACAACTTGATTTTACTAGTAATTGGGATAAAAGTAAACAGGCTGCTATTATTATTAGTTTTAGTAGTAAGGTTGATAAAATTATTATTCTTATTCCGTTGTTTATTACCTAGCTGAAGTTTTTATAGTAGCATTTTATGCTTAATCCAGAGTCTAATCTAGAGAAATTGAACTCCTATGTGGCTTTTTTAATTCTGACATCTTTATTAAATTATCTTCTTTTAAGTCCCTTGAAATATGCGAGGTATTAAGGAAGTAAAATAATTTTAACGTCTTTCTTATTTCATTTTAAGCAAGCATTCGTATAGCAAATTAGAAATATGACACTAAGAGAGCTTCTACACTAAGTTATCTATTCCAGCTGCTTATGCAATTATTATTTTATTAATAGTCTAATGGTTGAAAATCATAAGATACTATAACTAAATATTTGAAATTTAAAAAAGGCTTCTTTATAGTAGAAATTTAGCTTATTCTCCTGAAAGCATAAAAGCCTTATATTGATATTATTATTTGGCATTTCGTTTAACAAAATGGAAATAAACTTGGGAATTTAAACCTTAAATTCTTGACTAATAGATAATCAAAAGTCTCAGTTAACTAACAAGAACCAAGAATTCGTAAAAGATAAATTATTCCTATTAAGGGTTGGGAAATACTGAATTTCCTAACAAACTGGAAAAGCTTGAGAAATTAATGAGCAAGACATTATTTAGCTTTATTCCTTAATTTAGAAAATTAATACAGAAATATAGATCCTAAATGACGGAAAAATAAAATATTGGGCAACTTTTGTAATATATAAAGGAAGATAAAGGCTAGGTAAGTTAAGTTTTGTTTTTAATTGAAGCCTTAACTTCTCAATTTTTACTAATTGAAAAAACCTAGCAAATCCATAGAAAATTGAAGAAGAATTTTAAAAACCAATTAAAAAACCTCAAGCATATGAGATAAAAATTGAACAAAATATTTAAACATAATAAAAGCTTAACTTCAAGCCCTTATTAAAACATTGCTATTGCTATAAAGACAAGACATTTATGGAGGTAATGTCTAGAGCAAAAAGAGTAATTGAAAAGCCCACAAATCTTTGGAACACTTAAGAGGCTATATTGTAACTAGTTTGGATGTATTTACAGAAAGAAGTAGGTATTAGATGATTCAAGTGTGACACTACTCAAACAAGACCTTGCCAATTAATAGTAACAAAATAGCTTCAAAAGGGCAAAGATAAATTTAGAATTTATTTAGAGAAGCTGGAGAGCATTACAAGAAGATGGAAGGACAATTCTATGAGCTTATTAAAGAGAAAGGAATTATCTCAGTTTGAAATTGATTCAGATGAAGACATGTAAAATTGAGCAATGAATATAAAGACATTATCTTATTTAATTTAAAGACACATTTCCTCTAATTAAAAATTATCCTAACCCTTTTAGTTAGAATTAATAAAGATATTTCGTTAGGATCTTCTTTTCATAAGTGCTAAAATATTTAACAGAAAGTGTAAAGTATAAATTGAGAAGTGTATAGCCAGGAGTCTTACAGAGGGAATACTATTTCATAAGCTTTAAAATAATCTAATAAGGTAATTTAGTTATTTATTAATAGACTTAAAGAATTAAGGTATGAAACTTTTAGTTGCTAACTAGACTCTTGGATCTTTGATAGAAAGAATGGAAGAGTTAAATAAAAAGGATACAAAAGCAGTTTAATTATTCAGCACTCAATTTAAAAATTTAATGTCATTAATCAAATAAAATGAAGCTATAAGGGCTTAATAATAATATCTTATAGTATCAAGTATTAGATTAAACAAAACAATTTTATAAAAGAAAGATAACATTTAGCTTTGCTCTAAACTTAAAGGTAATAAGTACAGTGACCATAAAAATTAATTAGCTTAAATTAATATTAAATATTAGTGAAGAAAAAGTAAAGATAATATAACGGAAATTTGAGTTAGAAAGAAATTTTAAAAGAATAATGAAGATAATTAAGTAAAGTTAATTTGGAATAATAATTGCTGATACAAATAGACTTAAAGCTGAATCTTTTATGAAATTGATAACTCTAACAGATTTAATTATAGTGAGCAAAGTATATAGTATATATTTATATAAAAATTTAAAATTAGATTAATAAGCCAAGTAAAGTAGCAAACTCAAGACCAAACAAGATTAATTAAGTTCTATATTTATATAAAGATTTTTAACTAAAATTTCATATCTGAACATGATAATTATGATAATAGCTTCATTTGAAAAGAACTAAAAAATACTAAACTTTTCTATATTAATTTATCGTGAGATACAAGTTCTCTTGAACTTTCATTGTCATTAAGAATAAAAATATATTCAATAAGTATGAATGGGTATCTCTTTAAATGCTTTAGACAAATATTACTTATACATAAAATAATAGAAGCTGATTTATGATGCTAGAGATATCTAATTTAAAATTAAGTTCTTAGGCTATAAAGTTAAATATAAGTAGTTTAATATTAAATTAGCACTAAATAAATCTATTTAGTTCAAGTATAGAATAACTTATATATGATACATTAGGGTTGCTAACAAATCATCATTAAGTTTCTTATCTAAAGCTTATGCGACATAGAAGTAAAGGCTAAAAGATAAAATGATGTATTATTTATAAAAATAAACAGTAATCACATTGGGTAATCTTAAAACAAGTCATACATATTCTAAACTTATCATTAGCTCTAAATATATCTATCAGTATCTCTCTCTTTAAGGTCCCTGAAGATAAATTAAAAATAGAACATTTAATAAATCAGATATATTAAAGTGAAGGATCGTTTGATTAAATAGATTATCATAAATTCTTTTAAAAAGGAATAAGAAATATACTCACCATTAACTCCAAGCTTTTCCATAAGCCATCCTTATAAATAATAATATTTTTGTTATTCATAATTTAAAACAGAAGACTTGATTAGTAGATATAATAATTTGCCTCTAAATTAAGCTTTTAATGTTATACATACAATTATAAAGTTAAAAAAGCCAAGATAAAGCAAAATCATTTTTGAGTGCTACAAGATTTTCTGTAGTCTTAGGAAAAATAAGCAAGCGATGTTAAGTTGAAATCCCGATGTTTACTCATATGAATAAAGTAATATAAGAGTTGAACAGAAATAGGAATTTTATTACTTAAGAAGGTTTAAAAGAAGAGAAATAGCATTTAAATCTAGATTTGTAGTTTATAATTAAAAAGGAATGTCTTATTCTTATCTGTTTAAATACATTATCATTGGAGATACTGGAGTCGGAAAATCCTGCTTGCTACTCCAGTTCACTGATAAAAGGTATTTTAATAATTTTATAGATTTAGAGTTGATCATGATCTTACTATTGGAGTTGAGTTTGGAGCTAGGATGGTTGCAATTGAAAATAAGCAGGTAAAGCTGTAGATTTGGGATACAGCAGGCTAAGAAAGCTTTAGAAGCATTACTCGTAGCTACTATAGAAGTGCAGCTGGAGCTTTATTAGTATATGATATAACGAGAAGAGATACGTTTAATCATTTAACTCGTTGGCTTGAAGAAGCAAGGCAGAATGGAAATCCTAACATGAAAATTATGCTAATTGGAAATAAGGCTGATCTTGACATGCGTCGAGTAGTTAGTACCGAAGAAGGAGAACAATTTGCTAAATAACATGGATTGATTTTCTTAGAAACTTCTGCTAAAACAGCATTAAACGTTGATGAGGTAAGTCATAACACAGGCTTTCATAAACACAGCAAAAGTTATTTACGAAAACATCCAAAAAGGAACTTATGATCTAAACAATGAAGTAATGTTTAACATTTAGGCAAATGGAATTAAAGTAGGCCAAGAACTTCTCGGACATTCTAATAAAGAAAAACAACCAGAGGTTAAGTCTACATGTTGCAAGTAACATTCTTACTTTTAATTCTTTACTTTACATCAATAAGTATAAGCTTATAAGTAAAAGCTAACTCTTTTTTCTATAACTAAACACTTTATATATTATTACATATCTAACCTTAAATTTCCCAGATGCTTTATAATCTAAACAGGTATAGCAAATAAGCATCAAATATATGTAAAAACCTATGGTCAAGTATTTATACCTATTAATTACTTTTAACTTATAGCTTAAATGTATATTATAAAAGCTATTATGAACATATGGTTCTAAGTGGTTCCATTTAAATTGTTTTTTTAATCTTATATTATATGTTCTAAGAAACTGATATTTACCATTAAACTCAATAATATCCTCACTTCTTTATAAGGCTATTTCAAACTCACTTAATAAAGAGATACTAAGCAATTTTAATCATCAACTATTGGAATCTTTGCTTTATCCCTGTAAAATAAAAAAGTAGTCATTAAGGGTTAAGAAAGATTTGAATATTAGGTATTTGAATTTAAATTTGAATTCTTAATAGAAAGCAATTTATTAATCTAAGAGACTTTAATTTTATAAAATTGAAATCAGATGAAAGGAACATAAAGCTTTTATAGATGTGAGTTTGACTCTTAAATTGAAAACAAGAAGTAAGGAAGTATCTTCTCATTCAAACTATCCACTAAGGATAATAGAATGAGCAAGGAATGGGTTATTAATAGATCACTTAAGGAGTTTCACGAACTTTATATAAGTCTTGCAAGGAAATTTCCAGATATTCCTTATTCGTTACCTCTAATTAAGATTCTAGGAGGGTATAACAAGTAGGAAAAAGAATTTAACACTGCGTGTATTATGGATTTTATTTAAAGAATTATATAGAGAACAGATGTTATGACTTGTCTTGAAGCTGCCGTTTTCTTTGACTTGCCTGAAGTGTTACGAGAAGAAATACCAGAGAGTGAAGAATTAATGAATCCAACCGATTAGAAAATGAATTGACCTATTAGTCATTTTCATTTTAGTGTAGGCTAAAATATTTTCATTGCAGCTGCATCAGATCCTGATGAAGCAGCTCAACTATCTAAAGAGGCCATAAATTATAATTGACCTTGCTGCTAAAGAACTGATAACTAATTAAAAAAGGCAGTAAGCGAGGTTAAAGTAGCCTAAATTGAAAGCAATGAATAAGACCATGGAAATCTCAAATCATGGCATCACTGGATAGTCTTTAAAGCTGAATTCAGTAAACCTATAACTGCTCTTCATTGAAACGAAAATAGTAACCAATTAGGAATTGGCTTTTAGAATGGAATGGTTGTTATAATTCAAATCGATTTTGATTAAAATACAGAATAGACTCAAGAAGAGACTATTTGGTACAGAATCCAAAGCAATAAAAAATACCTAATTATTTCTTAATGGTCTAGACACATTTCAAAAGTATCAGGGATAAGCTAAACAAGCTAAAAAGATTGACTTACAACTTCCTCTGATACTACATTTAAAATAGTAGAAGTAGATAGTGATAAAAACAGTGAAAGATAATCAGATTAATTAGATTTACAACCCATTACATGTCTCTATGTCGACTATGAGAAATCGAATTATGCTTACGTCGGGACTAAATCTGGAATAGTTTACGTTCTGGACCTAAACAATTAAAACTGCCAAGAAATTTGTAGATTTAGTGCTGCAATTGATTCAGCAGTTTCTTCGATTTATATAGAAATTCTAAGCAAGTTAATATTCGTAGCTACTAAAAATAAGAACATTAGTGTGTTTGAGCCTATTAAAAAGGGCTCGACATATAGTCCTTATAAAATAGCTTAGTATTAAGGCAAGGCTAAGGTAACTAATCTAGACTTTAACGTAAAAAACAAGGATATTTATGCATCAGACACAGTTGGAAATATTACAGTATGAGGCGTATAAAATATTCCAAAGTGTAAGTAATAATACAGATGCATGAACAGCTCACAAAAAATCGATATTATGCATGAAATACATTCCATAATATGATATTATCATTACTAGTTCCAAAGATAAATTTCTAACTCTTTGGAAAATAACTCATGATTTTCTGCCAGAGGCTTGGGCTGATTATTTAATGAGCAAATAAATATAATGAAGAAGAGATAATAACAGTTTATGAACTTTATGATCTATATATTTTATTACTACTATTTCCCTTCATTTACCACCTTATTACCCATTTATTACTCTTAACTTTCTATTTAGCTAATTCTAGTAGCTGCGAATATTATTTCTGCTTATGATAGTAAGTCTCTTTACTTTTCTGCTTTTATTTTAATAACTTCATAAGTTATCTATAGGCTAAAACTCTTAAAATTAGGCTGTTTTTTAGTGAATTCTCTATATTATAGCAAATACTAATTTAAATTATTCTTCAGTTAGATATTTCAATTGAACTTTCTCATTTCCCTTTTAAATATCCAAGTTAACAGAAAGTCTATACTATAGCATTAATTAAAGAAGTACATCTAATGCTTATTAATCATATTAGAACCTCCAAATTATACTAACTAATTTATTTATTATAAGCTAAAAGGCTTATTTCTTATCGAATCTATATATTATCAAAGCAAAAGCAGCATCAATTATGGTTGTACCTAATGCTACTAACATAATAATATATTAAATATGGGCAATTGAAATGCACAAGCATATTGTATATAATATGATTCCTTTACAATAAACAAATAAAGGGTTAGTTAGTAGCTAATAAGTAATTACTAGTATAAAATACATTTTTAGCTAAAATGCAAAAACTAAGACTTCCTAAAATCAAAGTAGCTTCTATAATGGGATTTTATGATGAGGGGTAATAACAAAGTAGCTAGTATTAGAATCAAGATTTTTTAATATAGCATCCTTATGTGAAAATAGAATGTAACTAAATTACCAATAGCGTTGCTAAATAGAATGTCCTTGTTTAATAAGAGACTAAGAATCCAAAACATATTAACTAAAAAGAGGTTTTAAAGGATAATATTAAAATAAGGTTCAAGAGGATATCGCCTTATTAGCTAAATTAGTAAATTTATTCAGGTAAAATTTATAAAAGCTATTTCATGAGTGAAACTAACTCCCCTAGAATTTTCGAAAATAGTTAATTTGGAAAAACTAATATCTTTAAAAGGCAAAATCAGATGTCAAGAGTTAAAAGGAATTTAGAAAATACTTAGAAATTAATAGAAGAAGCACTTTTCAAGAGTTTATAACCTTTGACTAATACTTAAAATAAGCAAAACCATTCACCTCTAGATAGCTGAGTTAAGAAGGAAAAAACTATCCAACTTGTAAAAAAGAAAATGAAAAATTTGAACCAAAACATTAATAAAAACAACTAGGAGTCACTAAAAGCAAGTGGACGCTAATTAAATGTCAAATTTCGCTACTAAAGTTAAGAAAACAGCTTAGAACATGATAAACTATAAAACTTAGAACATCATTATAGCAAGTCATATATGAACTCACCTTAAAAGATAAATTCTTAGCAGAAGTTTAAAACTAAACTTATTAAGCATTACGATCAAAAAGTTTTTAAGGAAAACTAAGGCAAGTACTTTATTAATAAGATATCTTAGAATCAAAACTAAAAATGTAAAATGAAATCAAGGAAAGAGTAGATTTTAGTATATCCTTTCCAAATTAGTCAGAAGTTGTAAAAAAAGATAGATTTGAAATAGAAATCGAAAGAAGTAAAGAAAGGAAATACTTTGAAACTAAGAAATAATTTTGAACTTAGTGCTTGGGAGTAGAAAGATGAAGATTATCCAGAGACTCAACGTATGATTTTTCATTAAAGAAATAGTATTTTGTTTATATTTTTTATTAGCAATACCAATTCAATAACTCTATCTTCTTTAATAAGGAAATTACTCATATTTTTTATTTTACTCTATAAGATTTAGTTTCCTAGTATAAATTATATTTATTTTGCTTTATAGATAAACTTATTTTCTCATTCATTGAGTATAATAAATATCTCTTTCAAATTTTCTTTAGTTTTCATTTATTTTTATACTTTAGCATTTTATGTTTCCCTTTTAGTTTTTAGCTATATAATTAATATTTAGCTTACACATAGTCTTTCAAAATAGACATGGAAAATTAGCTTTTAAGAAAAATAATTATAGTTTGAGACAAAAGTAAAAATATAAGCATAAAAGTATCGTGTTTCTAGTATAAGAGAGAAGCAAGTAAATGAATACTCGCTATACATAAAGCTAAAGAAGGTATTTATAGAGAAGGAAGAGGAATAAGTGAAATCTTGTATAGCAATAAATAACTATAAGACTGATTTAATTAAGAGGAACTTCTTATTTATAATTTGATATAAAACCATAAATAAAGCATTAAGTTAACTTTTATTGTTAGTTAAAACTAGAAGCGAGTATATTAAGTAGTAGTAAAGAAATATAAAAGAGCGCTTTTAAATTAATTAAGTATGTAGATGAGTATGATGATTTAAGGCAAAGCTCTAGCTTAAAATATTAAATTAAAAATTTTAAATAACTGATAGAATCTTAGAGGTTCTTAGATTATTAAGAGTTAATAAGATTAATTTTATTAAAAAATGATTGGAGTAAATGTAAGCGTTGCAATTAGAGTGAGACCTTCTCCTATTATAGGTTCTCAGAGAATCATTGAGTGTGAAGATCCAGTTATAGGAATAAAGAATCCGTTTCAAAGAGCAATGGGAGATCAATAATTTGAATTTAACAATGTGTTTTAACCTTCAGTTGGGTAAGAAAGGATATTTTAAGATATAGGAACTGATTTAGTTGATCATATTCTGGATGGCTAAAATGCTAATTGTATAGCGTTTGGCGCTTCAAATACTGGGAAGTCTTATACAGTTTTTGGAGGTGAATGAAGTGAGGAAAAAGGATTAGTTCCAAGGTCTATTAGCTATCTTTTCTAGAAACTTGAAAAGAGAGTAGCTTTCAAAGACATCACTATATAATGTGCCCTTTATGAGTTAAATAATGGAAAGCTAAGAGATCTAAGCGTTGCTTATAAATTACCACCTGAGTTATAAGCTAAGATGGGAGATTAGAAAGTTACTTAGAAATACTTGGATTAGAATATAAAAATATTGGAGTCATCTGATTAAACTATTTTTGTAGATGGAGTTGAAATTCTTACCTTTCATGAAAAAGAAGAACTCATGAAAGTAATTAATTAAGGACTCAAAATGAGAGATCTCTAGGATCAGAATATGAAAGGAAACTCCAAATACTCTCACACATTTTTCAAAATAATTCTTACATAAAAAGATAGGCATAACTCCACTTAGTGCTAAGGTACTCTTACTTTTGTTGAGCTGGCAGGAGCTGAAAAGTCTAAAGAAAAAGAAGAGATTACTAAAGATTTCTAAGCACTAAGCAAAATAATTGTAGGATTAAATAACTACCAAAAGAATCGTTTTGTACAAGAATTAGACTGAAAAAGATCGAAACTGACTTGGCTATTGAAGAGTACTTTTACACAGAACTCTTGAATCACTATGATATTCACTTTAAATCCTATGGACGAGTTTTACGAAATATCACTGACTACTCTCAATTATGCTGAAAAATGCAAATGTATTCTTAATTCACAATAGCATTTTATAGTTGACAGAACGCTGGAAAAAAGAATAAGATAGATGTAAGAAGAAATATTCGATTTAAGAAACACAGCTGATTATAAAGAGCGGCACTTTGAATAACAGCTATAAAAAATCTAAGCCATGTTTGGATTTGAGGTAGATATTGATTCCATTCTCAATGCAAATAAAGGAACTAAAGAATACCAGCTAATAAGAGATTAAGTAGAATCAGTGGAAAAGCTTGAAAATCTACTAAAGCGAAATTAAGAACTTGAAAATAAGCTAGAGCAGAATAAATGCATATTTGAAGAGATTAGGAGAGTAGAAATTAGTAATTAAGAAAAAAGAGCAAGAGAACTTGCTGAATATAGATAAAAGTTAGAAAATCTAAAGGAATAAATAGAAACAGATAAAGCTGACTAAATTAAGAAAGTTCAAATTGAATTCTAACCAATGTCTAACAAACTGTAGCAAATCCTAACTCACTCTCATATGCTTTTAGAAGAAAAAGGAGCTATTATTTAAAATATACCAAATACTATGCAAACCATCTCTGATTAGAGCAAACATTTTGCTGATATATATGAGCGTGGAAAGAATAAAGAATATGAATGTAATAAGAAAATGATGGATAAGGAAAGAGAGCATAAGAAAAACATAAGATAGAAAGAAGAGTAATAGATTTCACTTTTACAGTAGAAGACAAAAGAAATACAAGATTTTTAGAAATAGTTCAAAGATTATTTTAACGCTAAAAAGAGCCAATCAAAAATGTTTAAAAGTGAAATGGTAAGCCTTTATAAGATTATTATGCAACAGCAAGAAATTATCTAAAATATATCATAAGGAAGGTATAATGGAGGAATAGTTCCAGTGCTAATTCCACAAAGAGAGTTACTTCATATGCCTAATAGAAATAACTTTCCATCTCTATTTAAATTTCTTGATGTTTCTGGGACTTTGATGTAAAATAGTTTATCCTAAAGCATAAAGCAGAACAATAATCTAGCTAGTATTATATCTCCATTAAGACCTAAATCAGTTTAAATGACTCTTTTGAGTTAAACATAAGGAGGATAAACCCTTCAGTCAACCACAGCAAGTACTGGTAAGCTAAAAATGTTCCCAAAAACTTAGGAATCAATTTTATCATAAAGTCAAAAATCTTATTCTATTTTCAAGGACACAGAAAGACCAATAATTGACTATATGCACTGCTTGAAGAAAGAGCAGCTTAAAGATTATGTAAGCAAAATGAAGTCAACTCTATTGAAAGTTTCCAGAAATTTGGAAAAGAATAACTGAGTTAATGATGACTCGAAAAGCTATATAAAGACACTAGAATTAGAAAAAAACAAATATAAAGATCTCTATAAAGAGGAAATTAGAAGCAAACATGTAAGCTATAACATAGGAATTAAATGTAAAGCAAGAAAGTCAGAAAAAAATAAAGGAGAAAGGAATTTTTATTACGTTAAATGAGTCAAGACCAACTACATCATCTTCAACAGGAAGAAGACCTTGTACTACTGAAAGAGCGTAGTTATCACCTTTTGTAATTCTAGGAAGTGAACCATTTCTTACTTAAATCGTAAGTTGCTAAACATAGAATCCAC
The DNA here is from genome assembly GCA_946699065.1 of Loxodes magnus. Taxonomy (NCBI): domain Eukaryota; phylum Ciliophora; class Karyorelictea; order Loxodida; family Loxodidae; genus Loxodes; species Loxodes magnus. The sequence goes on from CAMPDV010000101.1 coordinate 418,688, forward strand.
TAACTATAAAGAGTGCAAAAAATGCAAGGTTTTCAAGAAATATATTTGGAATGGAAACCTCTAATTTGTGAAAAACTGTTTCTAATGTTTATTAATAAATCAAATCTTTCTCATATATTCAAAACCCAAAAATCACTTAATTATATAATAAATTATTTACCTTTATTACTAAATTTTACAAAATTAAACATATGATTAGAGCTAGGGAAGGGATATTTATTATATAGATAACTAAGATAAAATTCAAATAAAGCTATTAAATTAAAAACTATTATTGATTTAGTTCGAAAGCAAGAAATACAAAAGTTAGGTAATTAAAATAAACAGGCAAAAAGAGTTTATAATATCAGAAAATTAAGGATATTTAAGAAATCTTACTGATAAATATAGATCAACTTTATATTAATTAAGTAATCACGCTGCCTTTATAGGACCCTAAGTTAAGAACTTAAACTCTTCCATTTTTAACTCTTCTAATTATAAATAAAAGTATTATTTATTATATCAGATAAATTTAAATGGGCAATTGCTGTCATACCGCAAAAAGCTCTTTATTATTAAGTGCTCTTAACGGCAAATCAACTCTGGATCATGACCAATCAGAATTGTATTGGAATAAAAAATTAGGTGAAGCCACATTTTGAACAGACGAATAATCAGGGAACATACCAAAATAAATTTACTAGTTAGAACCAAGAAATTATATAAAATTAAGCTTGCAAAATTATGAAGACTTGTTTATAAATATCGAAACTTAGTTCACTTCTAACAATTTTAAGATATATACTGTCAAAAATAAAGAGAACAGTACAATATACACTAGTTTCTAATTTAAAAAAGGAGCTTTTAGTAACATAGAAGAATTTTAAAAGCTCATAAGGAACCTTTATAACATAGAAAATGAATATATAGTCCAGATTTAATAGCTTTATGGAACCAAGCAATTCTATTATATTGTCACTGAACCTATTTCTTGCAATACTCTATTCAGTGAATTAATTAAAGGAAGAGAAGATTAAAAAACATTTAGTGAAGAGGAAATCCTAAAAGTAAATTAAGGCCTTCTATCTGCTTGTTCTTCTCTTAATAATTAAAGGTTAAAGCATGGCTTTATATCTCCTAATTGTATCTTCCTTTATGAAAGCTTTAACATCAAAATTTTACCTACAAAAATTGTTTGCTTAATAGATATCGCAGGAAACAAAAGTTTCTCACAGAATTTTATTTACAAAGCACCAGAATCAATAATAGACGAGAGGAAACAGAGAAACAACTTCAAAATAGACAGTTGAAGCATTGGTATTGTAACAATAGAACTCTTAATAGGGAAGAATCCTTATTTCAAATGAGATCTTAAGGAGTACGAAATGCATAAATTTTACAGCAGCTTTGATCTCTATTAGGAACATAATTACATAATTAAAAAAAGTTCTAAAACCATATAAAACGTCTTATCAAGACTCTTAAAATATGACATTAGTTAGCGCAGTTTTGTATACGATGCATTGAAGTTAATCCAATCTAACTAACTTGTTTAATAATTGCTATATTGCTATCACCCTTGCACTGTAATTCCCTTTACTATTTTTATATATAGCCAGTCATCTCATTATAAAGCATTTTAATGACTTTAATTACATTCTTTACTTAATATTTTTTGAGGAATCTATCAGTAGATAGAGATAAAGGGCATAAAAGGATTTATACTTAAGCTAATTTGAGCAAAATGAAGTAATGTAAAATGAAGTAAAAAAAGTAGAAATATAGCTCTTATTAGCTACACTTTAAGCAATACAATTTACTAGTCTTCCTTTAATACTAAGAGCTTTAAATTTATATGAATAGCTTTATTTTTATACCCTTCATAATAAATGTTACTGACATTGCTTTTCAGATAAAAGTATCACTCAAACCTTTTTAGTCTTTAATAATTTACAAATCCATAGATGAAAAACCAGAAAAAAATGTAAATATATAGATATTAATAACTTAAATCAAAACTAATAACTGAGGTTTTATAAACTTAGGTCTTTTAAGTTAATCCAAATCTGTCTAAATTAGTATAATTTTCCTAAAATATCAGTAAAGCAAAAAATGGAGTCGTTTAATTGATATAGAGTTACTACTAAGGGATCCAATTATACTATATAAGGATAAATTATTATTTTAAAGCTTTAATTTTAAATAAAGGAGAATCCTAAAGTAATGAGATTATAGTATAAACTTAAGTATCAAGGTTATGCTAAAACTTGAATAAGTTATTTTATAATAAGTTACAATAACATTTTATGCAATGATTGGTATTTTCTTTACTTATTCTATAAACCTTGAACAGTTTTAAGAAGTAAAAATGGAGGAAGAATTATTGCAAAGTTAAATAGAACTTGAAGAACTAAGAATCTAGTTTGAGGAATTTAAAATTCAAGCCTAGGAGGATAAAAAGTGATTAAAAAATGAGCTGGAAAAGCAGGAAATCTTATTTAAAAAGTTAAATGAGAAAAATGAAGTCCAAGAAAGGTAGATCTAAGAAATGAGTAGCAAATTAAAGCAGAAATCAGAAGATATTTCTAAGCTATAGTAATAGATTGTACAACTTTAACAAGATCTAAATAGGTATTAAAAACAGAAAAGGGAACTGGAACAAATTAATGATAATTGGGAGAATGAAGCAAGAATTTTAAGTTTTTCAAAGCATGATTTGGAGTAAAAATTAGAACAAGCTGAAGAGGAAGCTATTATTTATAAAGAAGAACTAGATTCCATGAAAAACGCTAAATAGGAAGAAATTTAAAGATTGATGGATTAGATAAGAGATTTTCAGGATGAAATGTAGTATCTTAAAAAATCAGAAGATGAACATTCTAAAGTCAGATTATTAGAAATTGAGAGCGACTTAGAATTGCTAAAAAGCGAAAAATAGAGATTATATTAGTCTTTTAAAATACCTACTTTAGAGTAAAGGGAATACCTTAAGTAACTGTTTATAAAGTAGAGAGCAAAGATTTTCAATTAGAGGATTATTGACGGCTAGAGTGAAAACTATGTTAATGAAGGTAAATTCTTGATGCACTGTTTTGAGAAAAATAGATCGAAATCAACTGATTTTTTTGGAGATTTTGTTATAAATCTAAATTTTAATGATCCAAACTTACAAGATGAATAATCAATTCAATAGTTCAATAGCTTTTTAGAGTTAAGTAGAAACTTAAATGGATAAATTGAAGAATTTTAGATCCCAAGTTAGAAATCAGAACTAGACACTTAAAAGTAAAATGAAATAGTTTAAACACAATAAAAGGTAAATAGAGTGAATGCTTATATACCTTTTTAAATGGAAACCTAAACACAGAATATCTAAATAGTATGTAGGATTAAACCTATTTAGTAAAAAGATGAAAGCAAAACTTCTTATATCCAAGTGATTGATAGCTAATAAGTTAGCATCTTACTATCTTAAGAAAACTAGCAAGTAATTAAAACTTTTAACTTTGATAAAATACTAGAAATCAATACAACTGAAAAGTAACTATACAGCTAATTTAAATAAGTAATTTAGCATTCTTGTGAAGGAGGAACATCTTGTGTTTTAGCATATGGAGAGGCGGGATCAGGTAAAACTTACTCAATCTAGCAACTTCTTCATTCTTCTAGTGAGTTTCTCTCTGAAAATAAGTTTTAATTGAAGATTTAAATATTTGAAATTCATAATGAAACAGTTAAAAACCTATTGAGTGATGAAGTTGCATGCACTTTATGGGACATTTAAAACTGATCAGTAGAATTACCTGATAACTGAAATATTAAAAACTTAGGAGCTATTGTTTAAAAAGCGTTTTCGTAAAGATAATAGAAATTTAAAAATTTGCAAGACATATACAAAAGTCATACTATTATAGTCCTTTAAATATCTAAACCAGAATAAAAAGAAAGTGGCACACTAATATTAATAGACTTAGCTGGAACGGAAAAGGTAGTAGTAAGAAAATAATACTCATTAGAAATGTAAGTAATCATACAGAGTGAAAGAAGCGCTTGCTATAAATAAGTCCCTTTAATCTCTAGAGGAGTTGCTTTATTATTTCTAAAATGGATCCAACTAAATCAACTATAAGAACTCAATTCTGTCTAGGTTTCTATTCTAAAATTTAAACAACTAGAACTTTAAATTTACTTTGCTAGTAAACTTAAACCAGCTGAATATGTAATAGAGCTTAGACACGCTTTAGTTCACTAAAAGAATAAAACCCCATTAGCCGATTTTATAGTAAATGAATGAATAGGGAAAGGGTTTGACTGAAGAGGTAGTTAAGCTAATATAGTTACTTGAAAAAGAAAGCGAAGAAAAAAATTCGTGCTTAAGACGAATTGATAGATTTGAAAGAGATCTAGTAGCTTATTAATAAGGTCTTAAAGAAAGAGAAGATAAAATTAACCAACTTTAAAAGAGAATCAAGAAGCAAGACTAGGAGATTTCCGCTTTTGCAAAATTAAAATCTGATTTTTTGACCTTATAAGAAAAGAATAAATCATTGAAAAGATAGCTAAGATAAATAAAAAATAACTAAAAGCAGATTGAATAAACTCCTAAATTAAAAGCTAAAACCAGCATGCAGAATACTTTTACTCCTAATAGAGAGATCTAAGCAATTTCAAATGATATTAACTTTGCAATATCCAATTAAAGAATTATTTCTTAAATTTAGAGTGATAATTTAGAAGAGATCAGTCAAAAATGCCTACTGGAATAATCGCAAAGTCCTCCAAGTAACATGACTTAAGGTAAATTTTAACAAAGTTAAAGTGCTAAAAGTCTTAACATTGGATAAAAGGATAAAAGAAGCAGTAATCAAAAATAACCAAAAAGCAATTTTTTACTTTATTCTCCTCGATCCCTACAACGACAAATAAAAATTCCAGAACCAGTAAGATCAAATAAGAAGAAATGATGAGCAAATATTTCATATTTTGATGAAATTTAATTTCTTATCTTTAGTTAAAAAACCTCTTATATATCTATTTCTCTTATCTTTACAGCTTTTCTTTAAAGCTTCTATTTTTATCTTACTTAAAGCTTTAATCTTTTAACATCATGATAGAGAAGAAGATAAAATACTTTGATCTAATTTTATGATTTTAGTATTGATTTATTTCAGTTAAGGTAAATAATAATAGACAGAAGATATGATGATATTTATGGAATGATAGATAAATAGGAATTGGAGATTGTAATATAAGCTAATTAATATTATTAAATTAGTTTAAATGATTATAACTAACTTTATCAATACTGTAATAAACATACGAACTTCCCAATTTTATATATAAAGAAAGATTATAAAAATATTTAAGCTAATTCAACTAATCTCTTTCTTATCTATAATTATTCTAAATTATACTTTTAAAATAATAAAGAAAAATCTGGATCTATGAGAAAGAAAATTCAATAAAAATAAGTATAAATATTCACTAAATAATGCTACTATTTACTGAAGTTCCGTAAAAAATAAAAATAAAAGTATAAACTAAAGATATTTAATAGTAAGGAAAGTGATATTCTGATATACTCTATAAGATTAGATTATAATCATTATACTAGAATCATTTTTAGAAATGTAATTAACAATGCCATTTTATTAAAATATTGATTAATCTTTTAGAATTAGGTTATTTTAAATCTATTATACTAGTTTAATTGCTTTAGTCTTCTATAGCTGAAATTTAGTAGAAGTTTGTATTTGAGTACAGTTCTGAAATCTATGACATAAGTCTATTATAAAATTTCAGAAACTTAAAAATGCTTAATTAAACTTAAAGTTAAGAAGCTAAAGAGAAAAATAAGTTTGAAGTAAAAGGAGGAAAATATAGCGCATAGTTTCGCTTATTTGGATAAATTTCTTGTTTCTTACTTATTTAGATAAATTTATTAAAAAGTTTTTTGATTCTACTACAAAAAAATTCACATGTCATCTTCTTCACACGAACTAACTTCGGTTACTTAATATACACTAGCTCTTTTTTTACATTCTTGATTTTGATATGCAAATTTTCTTAAATTTTGGATAAATTACTATCCTTAAGAAGCCTCTGAACCTTATGAAGAGACTTAACTTGTAAACTGTGAATCACTAGATCAGGAACTTTAGTCTTAGCTATTGGAACTAATATAGCTTGATTCATTACTTTCAGTATAAGTCGTATATTCGCTTTCCTCACTTTCCTAAGTTGAATCATATCTTGAATTTCAATTATTTGCGTTTCCTCTAGTAATTTTTTATTTAACTTTAGATTAAGCAGTTTTAACCCTCAACTCAGCAGCCTTTTAGTTTTATTGAATTCAAGAGTTCATTTAGCCGATACAATTTCTACAATACCATTTTTAGATTTCAGGAATTCCATTTAATCCCAGACAAAATGTATGATATCCATCATCACAATTATCACATAGAATCATTTTCTACTCCTCATCATCAGCTCCACATAGTTAGCATCTAGTGGTATCAATTTATCTCAAATTTTCCCAATCTTGTGAAGACATTTAAGGTAGCTGAATAGAATTTTGCTAGACTTGTATTTACTAACTCTGTCTTTCAATTACTTAACTTACGTTGTCGCTTAATCTGAGTTTTATTAGCCTGTTAAACCTTATTTTACATAAGGGACAAGTATTCTAAGTGTTAGCTCAACCTTAAATGCATTCTAGACAAAAATTCGAATGTCCACAAACATCTATATACCCTCTTACGATATTAGGACCCATTTGATACTAACAGATCACACATTTGGTGAAGATATCCTAGCTTTCTTAATTTCGCGGTATCTAATTTTTCATCTTAATTTATATTTCAAAAATTATTCAAATATTTAAAGTTTAATCCCTAAATTAAATTCAATTTGACTATCAAAAATTAGTATTTTCATCTTTAAAGGCAAATATGAACTTAAATCTAAGTAGAAGTAAATCTAAGTAGAATTGTTTTAAATTGGAAATATACAAAGAATGCTGCTTTTTAGCTGAGAAATATAAAAAATTTAGCCAAAATAAATCTAAAATTAAAAATAGAAGTTTTGAATATTCAGTCTCATATTTCTTCTTCAAGCTTTTCATGCTGGTTTTTTCTATCATATCCGTAAAATGAAATTGCCTTCTTATGAACAGTGTTAAACCATAACGAAGCAATGAGTCCTCCAATTGTTGGAGCTGTTAAATAAAGCCATAAATACTCCATGTATCTTGAGTCTCCGGTGTCGAACCATTTCCATACGTTGCATGCAAAGCCTACTGCAGGGTTGTAGCATGCTCCACTAATATCACCACCGAACAGCACCATTGCACATAATGTCAAAGCAATTACGGAAGTACCAAGAACTCCATCAGCAGTTAAGGCGCCAGTTCTTGACTTAAGTATTAAGATGACATACACGAACCAAAAAGTAAATATGATTTCACAAAGAATAGCACCATCTATATTCTCTTCATTGTATGGATAAATAGTTGTTAATTGAGTATGATCAATTAGCCATACTAACCATCCACCTACAAAGCCTCCAATAAATTGAACTAAGATTATCATCAACATTAAGCACAAGTTTTTCTACAGATCATTTAATCCCATCCACACCGCCAGACTAATTGCAGGGTTAAAATGTCCGCCAGATATTTTTCCAGCCATCTACAAAGCAATAAACAAGCTAAGCCCGACTCCAAAAGCTGAGTCATTCACAAAATTAATTCCAGCAACTAAAATCATAGTTCCCCAAAACTCGAATAAGAGAACGAAATATTAATCAGATAATTTAGTGAAATGATAACCGAGTTCCATATGAATTATTTTATAAGCAGAGCTTATAAGTCTAGCACAGAAACGATTTTCTTTTATATAATAGTTTTAAAAACTATTATATTAATTATTATAAACTTCTAATTTTAATCAATACACTTTCTACTCAATCTTCCTTACTTTTAGCACTTCTAACTACTTTCTGCTACTCTTTTATCAACTTTTATTCCTTTTTTCGACTCTTTTTTATAATTTTGTTTCCTTGGTTATTTAAAATTATTTAAAGGATTAAGCTCTTAGTGAGTAATATTTCTAATATTCTTAATAAGAGAGGAATATATAATAGATATATTGGCTATATATCTTATATCTATCTATTCTTTGATTAATATCCTTTATATTCAATTATAGGTCTTCTTCTTATAACTATGATACATATTATAATGTGATAAATCATTATACTAAATCTACTTTCTTATTTTATATTTCGTCATCAAAATGCCCGAAAATATCGAAGTTAGGTAATCTCTACATAACGAATATCTTCAAAACTATAACTAATCAATATTATAAAAAGATAATCAAGGGTATTAGGAAGTTCATAAGACTAGATATTGTAAAATAATGGCAGTAGACTATAACATAGTATAGCCCTTAATTAATGGTAAACTTATAAAACTTCCATAGTGATATATATAATCTGTCATATTTATTGAATGCTATGCAGTTAAATTGCATCTATATGTAGAAATATTAAGTTTAATCATAATGTAAATTACTAAGAAAATTTGATTTTGTCTGAATCAAAAAGTCATATAATAGATATAATAAAATGGAGCATAATGTAAAAATTATAAAGATCCTTGAAAAGAATATTAAGATTAGGAAAGAAACAGAGATTAATTTTTTGGTTCACCAAACAGCTAGTATCCCTCTTTTTACTGAGCTATAGCAAAAATACACTTCTAAAGCTAATTTCAATTGTTGCTAAGAAATGAAACTGAAAAAAATAGCGAAAGGATAAAATGTGATAACGTATGGTGATACCGAAAATAACTTTTACATTGTTCTATAGGGTCAAGTTTCAATATATGAACCTAAGAATGGAATATCCGGATTTACTTTAGTAAAAGGTTGGCATAACTTTATTAAAGGTATGCTCGAGACTCCAAAATACATAAAAACAAAGTTGAATTATTTTTTAAAATGTGGTGATAAATTGAAATCTTCAATTATGAAGAAGTCAAGTGAATTCCTTCAAAAGCTGACTTATGATTTAAAAATAGAAAACTAAATAAGAACTCCTTATAACCTAGATCTCTAAATTCGCAATTTATTATCTAACTAAATAGGATAAGATATCCAAAGAAGGAATTCATTAAGCAAAGCAACTATAATCAGTTTGAATTTTGTAAGGTAAGGTACTATGAGCAAAATAATTTAAGAACCTCCTGTATAAGTTGCTGAAATAAAAAGATATGAGCAAATCTAGCATATCTAAAGTAGAAAGTAGAAGCTAATAAGCTAGTTTATCAAAGCAGAATATACCAGTCATTTTGTAACTCGACTAATCGATCCGAGGAAAGTTATTGAAATGAAATATGTCAAATGATAAGGACCTTGATTCTATTTTGGCGATGAGATGATTAAAAAGAAGTAAATGTTTTGACGTAAAACTATAAAAGCGGAAACTGAGTGTGTTTTAGCCTATATGGATCGAGATGCTTATGTTTCGTCAATCAAAATGACGGAATTTGAAAACTTGGCTAAAAACGTTGAGTTTATTTAACAGTTTAACTATTTCAAGCACTGAAAAGAAATAAAGGTTAAGAGATTTACTTTTTTCCTTTAAAAATAGTAAGTAAAGAAAGGTCAGTTTTTGTATCTTGAAGACTAAACAGTTCAAAGGATTTATTTCACTTACAATGGAGAGTTCACAGTGAGTCTTAATATAGATGAAGAAGCTATTTAAAGTAAATGAATCAACTAAAGCTTAAAATTAGCGAGGAATAAATCATGATTTAAAGTTAACAACAGTAGGAAAGAATCAAATTTTAGGCTTATACGAATTCTTTACTAACCAGTTCTATTTTTGCTCCTGCTATTGTGAATCCTTAACAGCAGAAGTAATGTATATTGATGCCACTCAATTCCATATTGCTATAAACGATTTAACTACTCAAAACTTATTGAAAGAAGATGGATATTAATTTTATGAATGACTAAATGAGCAATTCTTGAATGGTATATAACGATCGTTTAATACTACCATTAAATAGAGAGATCCTTTTAAAAGAATTAAAGTCAGTTACAAGGCAAGTGAAGAAGTTAGAAATCTATAGTATAACTTGTATAAGCAGAAAGTAATTTAGGCTCATATTGAAAAGTAGATTCAACCAAGTGAAACTACCACTCATTTAAAATGGAAGGAGTTTGATGAAGTAGTAAATAGAGAAAATACATTTTAAAGAGAGAAAGGGTTTTCTAGAGAAAATCGAAATGTGTAAATTGAATCACTGTAGAGAAAAGCTACTTATTTATATGCTCAAAGACCTAATTTGAGTGAATTAAAAGAAAAATTTATGGAATACCTTAAAGATAGTGATAGCATTGATAAAAGCTTTACTTCTATCAACTCCTCTAAGCTATTTAAAAATACTTCAAGGTTAGAAAAACCTTTATTACTAGAAATTTAAGACTCGTATGATTTAAGTGTAATTTAGTCAGCTCAAAGATAATCCCTTACAGCTAGATCAAATAGAAATTAGTAAAAATTTGATCTTAATATCTTAAGAAGCAAAACACCCTAGAGACTCTTAATGACTGCTCAAACAAGAAGTCCTTAAAAATTGCGATACATGTAGTCATAAAGAAAATTAATCTAGCCCAGATCTCAATAAAGCACTCCACAATAATTCAAGTCTTAAAATAGATAGAGTAAAGTAATATTATGTCCAAAGCTTACTGTAGCATAAGAGTAAACATAAGTAAAAGAAGCTTTTCTTACAACAAATTTAAACAAAAAATGACTGAAATCATACAACAAGTATAAAAGCCCTACCTAGAAGCCATAATAAGTACAAGTTTCTTATTAGAAATCTTATCTCAGTGGCAATAATATTTAATAGATCCTTAAATAGTTATAGGAAATTAAATCTCAATACAATGAATTTGTTAACTCTTCAAGTGCTAGAAGTACAAATTCTCGAATTTTGAAGAGAAGTATAAGTGCAAAGCTATTTCCAAGTTCTCCCTAGACACCTCAAAACATTTAGGTTGATGTTTCTTCAATAAAGGTTTAGGATACAAGTTGACAATTTTACTTTCACTTCTATAATCTAAATATTACTTAGAACTTATATTAGTCATTAATCCATTATTATTAGTAGTAATAAAAGGAACCTTAAAGATAATCATACCCTTTACTATAAATAGAAGATTCTTCTTCATCTTACAAGGTTAGTGTTTATTTTAAAATTCTTAGTTAAATGTCTCTAAAGTAATATACTATATGCTCTAAGTTATTATCTAAATCTCTTTATCACTTTTTTACTTTATAACTGATGCAATTCATTTTATAATATCTAGTTTATGATCACAGCAAAATTACTAATTTAGCCAAGAAAGTAATAATTTTAAACATTAAGATTTAGCTTTCTAATTTAATTTTGATTAATAAAGATTTAAGTCTTGTATTACTTGGAAGAAGTAAAATATTCTATATATTCAGAATGCTACTTTGATGATTAGCTTCTATTCCTTTGATCTTACTATAGTTATTCATTATATAATTATTTATTTCCAATATAGTTAGTTACAGTTATCAAACTTTGTAAGTTTCAGACTAATTATCATACAGTAAATTTGCAAGTTTCTTGCTTTATTATCTTTGAGATTAGGACTCATAAGATTTAATGCTTATGCTATACTTTAAAAACAAAATAGATAAATATTTGATTTTTTAACGAAAAATAGTAAATTAATACGTGAATTAGAATGATAAAGTCTAAGTTAAGAAAGCAGAATAACTTAATAAATTAGCTTGATATAGCATCTAGCACTAAAATAAATACCAAAGTGAAAGTAATTGATATTAGCCAGCCTCATTAAACTATATAATAACTATGCTTTATTAAGGTTAAAAGCATGCAATTTTAATAAATATCAGGATGCAGTATAAGGGATTATTGTAAAATTTACTTTGATATGCTAAGTTTACAGTTATGTCTTATAAAGCTTCAAATTAGTGACTTACTTATATAATAATGAAAAACTAGAGATAAGTTTATTAGAGTTATAAAGGAAGTTAAAATTCCAATTGAATGCTCAAAGATAATTAATATAAGTGCTTAATTAGTAAATGATAAAATAAGGAATATAAAATAAGAATATGCAGTTACTATCACTATTTTTGTCCTGGAGGAGGTAAAATGTTTGGTCCAGGCTAGTAGTTGTATTATCCTTAATAGTTAGGAGCTTATGAAAAACCAAAGGACTAGGGTTACTACTGATAATTTTATTAATATGGCTACAGTTGTGGTTGAGAGTAGGATTCCTAATATTGAGGATACTATTACTGTTAAGTAGGACCAGGTACTTATTATGGTACGTAATAGTCAGGGTTATAATTCAAAGATTATTTTTATTCTTCTTTCACTATCTAGCCGGGTTAGACTTAACTGCTTTAATACATAGGTGCCGTTCCGGTTGGAGGAGGTTAATTGTAGGCTATAGGTGCCATTCCAGTTGGAGGAGGTTAATTGTATGCTATAGGTGCCATTCCAGTTGGAGGAGGTTAATTGTATGCTATAGGTGCCATTCCAGTTGGAGGAGGTTAATTGTAGGCTATAGGTGCCATTCCAGTTGGAGGAGGTTAATTGTAGGCTAAAGGAGCCATTCCAGGTGGAGCAGTATTAGAATATTAATTGTTCTATGGATTTCTCATGTCTATTGTCTATACTTAAGTGGGAGGAGGAGGAAAATAATTTTAAGCACTTTATGCTTACCAATTCTAGAGAGCTTCTGGAGAAGATTGAGCAGGTTATTATATAAAAATCACACTTGGATCGTTAGGATCTACAAATGCTACATTTTAAAGTTTTCCACTATTCAATTATTTAACAAAATTAGGATCTGGTCCGTTATGCCTTCTTTGTCTAATTTAACCTGCTACGTTATAAAATAGTCGTAAGAAAGTGCTTACACCTCCCTACATAAACCATAATTTAAAGTGAGCATCTTCAGGAATTAAGTTATAAAGAGGTTTAACAGATCCTTGGATATAATTAGCACCAAATATTGGCTGCTTAAATTACTCTTAGTACATAAAAGCAAGTGGTATATCAAATGCTTTAAAACTAGAGCTTTTTTTGTTTACAAATACTAATCTAACAGTAGTCAAGAAGATTTCTCCTTTTCCTGTATATTTATTTCTTCCTATTTTGATTTCTGCTTCCATACCATCACGTCTAAGTACAAAATACTCGCCAGCAACTGGACAGGGCTAATAACCATTTAAAGGAGGGTTTAAAGCCATTTTCAATATAAAAATTCGATGAAAAAGCTTTAAATTCTCATTAAAAACTAATATAAATATAATAAGGTTTAAATTTGGAAATTATTAGTCCTTACTTATTAAATGAAATACATTTCTTTTATTTTTATTTTTTTCATATTATGATAAAATAATTTAGCTTGCTTGCTTTACAATCAAACTTATTCTATTATACTTTCACTATTATTTGCTTATCCTTAAATCCAACTATTTAGTTTCTTTATTCTCTTTCTTTTTATGTTAATGTATACCTATCTCATAATTTTAGAGCTGAGGCATCTCTTTATTGACTATTTCCAAAAATATTTGGATTTATATATTAATTATCTTAATTATAATTTTATTATAAGTCTACTTTCTTTTCGGTTTAAAATTTGGATAAACATTTTAGTAAGATTTCCTCAGTAAAGAAATTACAAGAAAAAAATATTAAATCCCTTTAAATTTACATACTTTGAAGCATTCAATTTATCCATCTCTATAACTTCTAAAACTAATAAAATCTCATTTCTAATAAAATGTAAATATAATTAACTACTAGCATCATATGAATAGACAAATATAGTAAGATGTGACTGATTATGCATAAATACTGAAGTCTATCAAGTTTATTAGAGCAGTGCTAACTAGAAATAATAAGATGTATCTTTATTTACCTTATAAGTTTAAATTGTTTAAGCATTATATTATAAAACTAATTGCTTTATTAAGCATTCATAGTCATCATTGCTTTTTTTATTTTCTTTATTATTTCAGTTAGTAATCCCTTTTGAGTACCTTTTAAGCTGAGGTAACAGTATTTATTTTAAAAAATTATATAAAGCATAATTAAAAGTAAAGTAAACAGAAAAATTATGCTACCTTATGTGCTAAAGCAAACTAGCAGTTGTTTAAAATACAAATAAATGAGATCTCCATCCTTAAAATAAGAATTTTATCTATAACGGCTATTAAAGAGTCTGCATACATTTACTAGATTAAATTAAATACTAGCAAACTATTAAGATTTAAAGCTATACAATTTATATTAATCTAAGCTTTTAATTTAATAAAAGGAAATTAATAAATTAAATAATTTGCTTCTTATTGTCCTAAGTTCTTATGAGCATGTTTTCTAAAAAAGATATTATATAACACTATTATTGGAAGATTTTAGGTATTAAAATTAATCTATAAAATTAGAGATTCAATCACTCTATAAATAATGGCTTTAAAGTTAGATAATAGAATATCAATAAAATAGAAAAGAAAATTAAAAATAAGAGTTATGCTTTTGCTTATAATATAATTAAATATTTTTTATTATATTTCCATTATTTATTTGATTTTGATAAGCAATTCTTTAAATTTAAATAAAATAATTATATAAAGTTAATAGCTTATTAGGTTTCATGTTCTATAGCTTAATTAAATGATTCATATTTATGAGTTTATACATATTCATATATCATTTTTACTGTAATCTACTTTGTTAATTTAACACTAAAAGCTAATTTTTAATTCTAAAATTAGACTGAAAAATAATTAAAAAAATTGACTAAATAGTTATAGTTATATTCACATCTTAATATCAAAAGCTAACTAGTTGCAAATAATGAATTATTAACTTAAGTAAGAACTTTATTATTCACTTTCTTAGATAAAAGTAAAAGCATCAACTCCTAAATTTTAGGATTAACTAAACTGTTTATTTTCTATATTAGTTAACTTGTCTGACTTATTAGATATACTTCCAATTTCATAATTAAGTATAAACTATTTTTATATTTTTAGTTCGTTATTATTATAAATTTAATTATCTATTTTGAATTTATCTAGGCTTTATTTTTATATAGATGGTTATTTAAACTATTATAGTTATCTGTAGTAGAATAATATAGAGGAGTAAGTGGAAGATTATCTTATATAATATTAAATTAAAGCCACAAATTAAAATGTTAATCTCGTAAGAAGCATATATAGTTCACTTCTCCATTCATCTATATTTATAACTTACTGTATGCTAAGTCATGAAATTAACATTTGGAGGATTATCTCCTTTAGCTTAGCTTAGCCTGGGAGATTTTACTTCTAATTTTTTAGGTTAGAATGTTTCTTTGTTTATTTCTAGGATTTTTTTTTCAACTGAATTTCTCTTTTTTCCTAGAAATTCAGATTCTTATACTGTTTTGCAATATCTATGAAATGTCTTGTTTTTCTTTGGTTCAAGCTACAATGGCAAATTATGTGAGTCTTACTTTTCTGAAAAAAGTGGATTTTTATTCAAAGTGTTCTTCTCTTAATTACTTATATGGCGTTATATGACAGGTGATTAAGGACTACTAACAGAATTTTAAGCTACTTAATGGAATTCTTAGAATTCTTAGAATTCATTTGAATTAATGCTTTCATATAGTATTTAATTTTCCATCCTTTGCTAGATATCTTTTAGTTCTGAAGTTCAATCTACACTGGAAGATTAATAAGTTAATAGCTTATTTAAAAGGAATTTTATTTCATTTTTCATTGCTAATTTTTATTCTTCCATCTTTTCTTCAGCTTCTGCTCATTTGAACTTAACTGATTTGAGTTCGTTAATTAGACCTTCAACTTTTGATTGCATTTCTATTTTTTCCTAAAACCATTCTTCCTCTAGCTTTTAAATCTGCTTAGTTTAAAGATTCATACTATTTTGAGTTTATTCTAATGATTTAGAGTCATTATTAAGCATATATTAAGTTGACAAATCACTCAAAAATAATTCTTATTTATCATTTTCAATGCTTATTCCTGATACATCATTAGGACTTTAAAAACACGAAGAAATATGTTCTAGGAATGACTCTCTATTTATTTATTTGAAGCACTATTCACATTATATGTTTGCAAAATTAAAGGTCTCATTTTTCTATTTTATTCCACTTTTGGGAATTTAATTAAAAGAGTTTCTTCTCTTTTCTTGGATATAAGTATTGATTCTACTAGTTTGCTACTATTCTTACACTTCTTTAGCTTTATTTTAATTTATAGCATTTTTCTATGAAATAGACCTCTTCTCTTTATTATATCTTTCATTAAGCTTTTGGTGCTCATTTTAAAGTGGTAAATCAATTTAATTAAAGCTGGATGAATTATTTAAAATCTACTTAGAATTGGGAGAAATCTTCAAATACTTATCAACGTTTTCTTTGAAATTAGACTATTGATATTTTTATTTTTTAAGGGTTTTAGTAAGTTATTGTTTTATGTTCATGATTTACTGATTCTTCTCTACAATGTTTTTATGCATCAAAGTTTCTTTTAATATAAGACTATCAATAATCTTCTTTTTATTTTCAATTTGCTCTTCCTGCTTCTTTAGTTATAACTTATGTTATTAATATTCTTCCCTTCTTTTCTTTAGTTTAGCATTTTCCTACTAAAGCATTGTTATTTAATTAATAAGTGCTAATTACTATTTTATAAATTTATCCCCTTGATATTTCTAATTTAAATTCTATTCAATTAGTTTTTACTATAGCTAGTAGTTTACGTCTTTTGATTATTCTAGCTCCTTTAATGTAGCTTGAAGTTGCTTGTTGTAATAGTTTGTTGATTAGTCTTCGTTTGTTTTATTTTTTTTCAGATCACTTATCTGTTGCTCTAAACTCTCTATTTTACCAGTCAATAGTTTTTTCTCTTAATCATAAATAGATTTGAGATCAAACATATTTTAAGACTACTAGTTCTGTATCTGCTCTATTTCTAGCTTTGTTTAATTGATATACTGAATTTGTTCTTTTTCGTACCTTTGAGTTAAATTCTCTAAACCTTTTATTCTAGAAACTTCCTAATCATGGACTTTCAAAAGTCTTTAGTATTTAGAGTTCATATCATTTTAGCTTAAAGTTAGAGACTTAATCTTAAGTGATTGCTTCTCAATTTCTTCTTTTTGAATTTGATTTAAGTTGCTGATTTCTTTGATTATTTACTACTTTCCTTCTATTTTAGCTTCTAGTTCCTATATCTAGGCTTTAAAATGACTTCTAATCTCATTTACTTCATTCTAAAGCTGCTAGTTTTCCTTTTTAAGTTCTTCATTTACTTGATCTTTTAGGAAATTCCTATCTGAGTTATTTTAATCCTTAAGCTATTCAAGTAAGCTTTCGTTCAACTTCTTAAGACTTGCTTCTGAAAATTTGCTTTCTTCTAGTTAAAGCTGCAAGAATTCAATTTGCTATTTTAGAGCGCTTATTTCCATTTAAGAGAAATTAAAGCTAAATTACTTTTAGATTCAGATTTAGATTTTAAAAATTTACGGAATTCATTATACTGAAGGAAAATAAATTAACCTACTTGTTATCTCTCTATTTGATAACCATCAAACCAGTTTATACTTAAGTCTCTTTAATTAAATTTGCTTAGAAAGCTTTAATTAATAGGGGAAATGTTTATTCTACTTTAAGTTTTTTTTATTTTAGGTTATTTTTTATATTCGTTCAGATGTCTAAAAATATTAATAATTGCATAATACTAAAAGGAACTGAAAAGTTAATAGAAGAAATTAGAAAATAAAATTAAAAAAGCTTAGATTATAGAGCAAGCAGTACAACAATGGTGCTAAGATTTTAAATGTCAATAAATCTCAATCTCTTCCAGAATATCTTTTGGGATAAGAAAGTCCTTTTAATTTTGAACATTTCTTCCTTTTCTTCGTAATCCTCTCTCTTTAATAACTAATAAGATTGAATAATAAAGTTACTAAGTATATATAATTTGCTTGAAAAGCTTTAGCTTAATTAAAAAAATTAATCACATAGATTGAATATTTAAGCGTTGAAGACTTTTTAACAGATTCTTAGTAATTTTATATATTTTATTTATTCTATAAAAAGCTATATTCGCTAGCTTAATTTTAAGATATTACTATTTCTTTTGCTTAAGATGCTATACAGTATAGTTATAGCTCTATAGTTATGCTTTTAGATTAAGTTAATATAATTATAGTTTGCAAGTTAATCTTAGGTAGGTATAGTTGATTTCATATATAATTTAGAACTGAAGTTCAGAAAGTTTTAATAATGAAGCATCATAGTTTTAACTCTATATAGGGCATTAAATATTAATATATCTTTTAGATATAGAAATAACGAGAAGTATGACAATTAAAAGCTAAAATAGTAAAATAAAATCCAAACATTAATTAGAAAAATAAAATCTAAAAAATAGAAGAAACGTATAGCTTTATTATTCTAGATTATTAGTTATTATACTTAGTGGAATAAATTTATAAGTAGATCAATGATATAATATAGAGCTTTATTGTTAAAATATTAAATTTAAACTTATAATACTATTTTAAAATTCAATTTGTAAAGTAAACTAAGGTAATTTATTATAATTAATTATATCTCTACAATTAGCCTCTTAAAAGTTGTCTTTCTTTATAGTTTAAGTTGATTTCTGTTTTCTTAGTTTCTTGAAATATAATAATAAAATTGCTGATCATGCCTCTTCTCTCATTATATATGAAATCGAACTTAAATTTACTTTTACTTAATTAACATTTTCTATCTTGAGTTATAATGACTGTATTTTTGATCTTGCTATACATAAAACTCAGCATAAATAGGATTAAAACTTTTAATAGCCAACATACTTTCACCATTCCTAATTTCAAATTAGCAAGCATTTTATTGAAAGCATTAGTACAAAATAGAAATAAACTTCAAAAAAGTAATTAAAGGTTAGAAATGTCACAGTCTAGTATAATTCTATATAATACTCTTCTAATATAGGCTTAATCTTAGCAAATTACTGCTTTTAATTATTCCTATTTACATTTAAAGCTTTTCTTTTCTAAGCTATTCCTTAAAGCTTTATCTTTATTTTTGCTTTGTTATTTAAAATATAACTGTGATTTAAGTTAAATCTATTGAGTTTTGGCCATTACAAAATAGATTAAATATGATGCTAAAAATAGGAAAAGAGGAAGTAATATTTATGAGGTGTTTAGGAATTGAAAGAGTAAATAAGGAAAAGAGGAAAATAGATAGCATAATATCGGTTATAAATAAGTTGGGTTTATTTTTCAGGTTTCATAGTAATTCACAAATGTCAAAAATTATTTCTCATAAAATGGATTAAAATAAATAAGAGAAAGATAACACTATTAAATTATTTCTCAGCCTGTGCTGTAGGTGCTTAACCAAAGGAAATAGGTAATTTACTATTCAGAATAACACCAAGCAAAAGTACTACAAAATATAAGATAGTAAGCTAAGTAGAGCAATATAAAAATGAAATTTAAGGAAAGTAAGCAGAACAAGAAAATTACAACACTATAATTAACAATGGCAATTATTCTGGAGCAGAAAAAACTAAGATTTCTGGGAAAGAATCTGAAGTTTAGTAAGAAAATTTAAAAAATACTCAAAGTAAATTAGAGTAAGATGAAAATCACAATAGAAGAAGGTCTCAGAGTGTTGGAGTATAAAAATAAACAGTTAAGAAGATATATGACAATTAGAATGAAACGGATTAAGAAAACAATGGAGAGACATAGGATCCAAGCTCTATAGAAAATTAAAAACAGAAAAAACGTAAAAGATTTACAGTTCATCATAATCGACTTACTGGAATATCAAGAGCAATTGATTTAAAGGGAGAAAGTACAAGCAAGCATTTCGAAGCTTAGTGAAATGTGTCTTAATAATTGTATTTAAGAATTAAAATATGATTATAAATGATTATAACAATAAAATAATAAATTAAAATTAATTTCCCATTAACCAAGTATTTTTACTAGATTTTTGCTAAACTTAAATTCTATATGCAATTACATCGCTCAACTATTATTGCTTTAGAACATACTTTGTGAAAATCTAAGCAAAAGATGGTAAATTAATTGATTTGCATATTTATTTTAGAAATCTCAAATCTCACATAAATATTATCTTAATGCTTCATGCTATGAAAATATAAAGGATTTAATAATGAGAATTAAATAAAGATATTAGTCTAAAATAAGACCTAAACTCTTATTATAGTAATAAAGGTTTTTAATTAAGTTATAGTATATCTTTTGCTTAAAAAATGATTATTTAAATTAAAATAAGATTTATTTTAGCTAGTTAAGCAAATAACTAAAAGATATGCATAATAATATATTAACGTGGAATCACCTTTATTTGGCTTTCCACGAATCATAATATTGGCATTGCTTTTATTTTCTTATAAAAATCCTTAAAAATGTAAAGAATATACATAAAACAAACGTATTATTGCTTTTATAAATAGTTAAACTACTTGCAGAGTTATCTATTTAAATTAGCCTTTATCATTTTATTAATAATATATAATTAAAATCTAAAATACATTGAGCTAATTCTTGTCTATTAAGCAAATAGTTAAAATACTAACTTTTAAAATTATTTAATTCTTTTTCTTTTTATTTAGTACATTTAATTGAATCTAAAGGGTTTAAATTTTAATTGAAATGAATAGATATTATTTGATTAATTAAACATTATTCGTGTTTGAACTATCAGCAATAATTGAAATAAGCAACTTCTCTATTTCATCAGGGTCTTTTTCTTCAGTTTGAAAGCTTTCTTTTACTTGCTCACTTTATTTACGCTCAAAAACACTTGAACTCTTGGTTTTTTCTTTGTTTTCTTCTGTTTACCTATCTTAATTCTAATAATCTTTTTCATTAGCATATTCTTCTTCCTTTTCTTAAATTTCATTACTAATACTATTCCTTTTAGAATTATTTTTAGAGCTTCTAAGGTTTTTCTGTCATTATTTGTAGTCAAATTAATTTTTTCTCTTCTCTGCTTCCATTAATTTGCTCTATGAAATTTAAAATTTTTTTAAAGTTTCTAACTCTTAAAATTAGATCAAAGTTGATCTTTTTTATTAAGCATTATGAATCATTTCCTTTCTCCTAGATGCTTCAATGCTAACTTTCAAATTGTTCAAAGTTCTTCTGTTATCAACTTCTTATAACTTATCTTTGTATTGCTTATATAATTAGGTTCTAGCTTTATCGTAAGATACCTATTCAATGAAATTTTCCCTTTCATTTGCGTAAATTTAAAACTCGACTGAATCCTTTATTTAAATACTGTCTTTATTTTGCTAAACTAATTAGAGAAAAGTAGATTTTCATTTAGACTAAAAAGGTGTAAAGCTTGTTTTTTGAAATTCTTCATTCTATGAAAGATTAGGAGTTTTCAACTTCTTTAATACTATAGACTTTTTTAATTTTTATTTTCTTTTGGGTTCTATCGACTTAGAATAAAATATCCCAAAATCCTTTACTTCTCTATCTTTCCTAAACTTATTATACAAGTAATTACATAATCCTTTTTTCACTTTTTCCTAAAGTTATTAAGCTTATTAATCCTGTTCGATTTAACTCTTTCTTTTTTCTACTTAAGCTTCAAAATTTTAGACTGTTAATGATTAGGGTATATTTAATTAGGCTTGCTCTTAGTTATCAATCATCTCTTCTTGAATTTGCTCTTTTATGTTAATTTAATTTTAGCTTTTATAGAATTTTAATTTTTCAGCCTTTGTTTTTTAAAACCCTAAAGTGTTATTGAATAAACAAGAGAATCTTCTGTTTTGACCTATTTACTAAAATTAAGATTTTTAATGTTCTTCTTCTTCTTGCAGTTCTCCATAAAGCTCCTTCTTTATTTAATTTTTAATATTAGAATCTACAGATTTATTACTTCTTTTTAAACGTTTCATTAGAATCTTTAGTTCTCTTTGGTTGAAAATTTTAGACCCGTTATCCACTGCCTATAAAAAATCTGCTTTATCTCTAGCGTTTCTTAATCTAATCAAAAGATTTTCATCAGGGATCGGCACAAGATTATCAACTAGTACAGGGTGATTTCTTGTGGCTTTTTCCAAAACATTAAGAAATTTATCATTTTCATGAATCTCATTGTTCAGTTTTTTGATAACAAATTTATTTTCTAGCTTTCATTTTGGATTTTAAATAGACCATCCAGGAGCTTATATTATTTCATTATTTGATACTACTCTAGAAAGAATACCTTATGGTCCATCTTATACTTTCGTTATATCATTTCTGCAGTGCTATCTTGATGCAAATTTAAGTGCTTGGTTTCTTGGAATTTACCTTTCTCTAAGCTGCAAAAAAACCATAGAGTTTTAGCAGTGCGTTTCATCATTAGTTTTATACAGCTTTTTGCAATAACACTGAACATTATTATCAATTTAAAGAGGCTAATTTATATCAACAGGCAGCTTTTTATTTGTAAATAGCAGATTTAATTTTTATTCTTTTGATTTATTTATTTGCATTGTTGAGTTCTAGTAATCACTATACACTAAACTTTAAGTTCTAGACGTTCAGTTTCTATTTTGAGTTTTATCTAGTGAAAATGCATTTTAAGATATCATAAATCCATTACCTTGGGAAGCACATCTAGATCTTTCTTTGCTTGTAATAATCTTTAAGTTCTACTAATTAAATTATTAGCTTTTTAGTTTATCCCTTTTTAAGTTAATATCTTCTCTAGTAGTTTTAGGAAATACATCTCTAGTAGTTTAGGAAGTTTCCGCAGTACTTTAAGAGTTTTATAGTAGTTTAATTCTATAAAGCTTTAATTTTTTTTCCATTAAACTAATTTTAACAAAAT
The DNA here is from genome assembly GCA_946699065.1 of Loxodes magnus. Lineage (NCBI taxonomy): Eukaryota > Ciliophora > Karyorelictea > Loxodida > Loxodidae > Loxodes > Loxodes magnus. Next base: position 441,658 of record CAMPDV010000101.1, read on the forward strand.
AATTTATAGATGCTCATTAAGTAAAAGCCCACAGTAGCAATATTTAAACCACTTCTATCTTATTAATTCCAAATGCTTCCATTTCGTCCTCTTCTTGTACTTATTTCATCCTTCTCGCTTATTTTGATTTTAGGTAGTTTATTAAGAAGAAATAGAAGGTGATGTTATATGAAGATAATTCTTACCCTTTAATCTTAACATCTGTTAGTATTATGAAAAGCAGAGACTGTATAACCTTCAGTTAATAATTTTTTGTATTTAATAATTTTCTATTTAGCAAGCTATCTATTACTAGTAGGAGAGAATAAGGTATAATAAAAGATAGCTTAAATAATTCAAATATTGCATATCAATGTTCATTTTTTACTCTTCTAAATAGCTAATTTGATTAACTCTCCTTTTACTATAGTTAGCATTTTAAAATAATTATCTATCTTTTGATCCTGATGCTATATCTAAATAATAATAAAGATGCTAAGCCTAACTAATTAATATAGTAATATTCATTTAATTTTTAAAGCATTTCAAACATATTAGCATATAAAGCTCCTTAGATATAATTAATATGTATAATTTACTATTTTTACTTTAGATAGAATATTGTTTAAAGTATATTCTTAAGAGTGTAATATTATTATTAAATCACTATTATACTTAAGACTCTTAGACTATTTAATTCATTATTACCCTTTACTTCTTTTTCTAAGATTATTAGTATAGACTCTATCTTATTAATTTAAAGGCTTTTCAAATAGTTTTTCCTATAATTTTAGCATTTTTAAGTATTAAATTCGTTTATCAGTTTTTTTCTACTAATATAAATAGAAAAGCGAAAGAGTTAAAATAGCTTATAACTATGGAACTAAAGTTTAGTATCTCTATACTTATTATATCAACTATCTTAATACTAACTTAGTAGGTAGATTTACTGTTAATATTTTATCCTAACTTAGTTATAGAGGTATGTACTCAAAACATCCTTAGAATCTATGCTTAATTTGATTAAATATAGAAATTTACTTAGCTCTAAGAAAGTTTTGCACTGCTAATCTTATTGAAAGTCATTATAGTAATATCTTTTAAACTAATTTGATAGAGCATTTCAACTATTTTTGATAATAAAAGGCTATTAAATGCCTAAGAAGGCTTGTAAATAAGATAACGGGATATAAAGATTGATTACTAGTACACTAATTTAATTTTGCTTTACTTTAGTGAAATTACATTTTTAACTATTATGAATTCTTGTAACTTTGCCTTTGGAAGTCCTTTAAAGAAAAAAAATCAAGGAGGTCTTAAATCCTTTTGAGATAGTCTTAGCGATGATATATTTTTTGAATCTAAGAGCTCGAAGATACATAAGTAGCGCTCTGCTAATTTTTCAGTAGGAAGCGAGAACACTTTATGAGAATTTTAAAGTAAATGAAAATCTAAGAAAGACAATGTTAGAAGACTACTTAAACAAAGTGCGTAAATTAAAGCCACAATTAGTAATAACAAAAGACTTTAAAAAGCTGATGAAAACCACAATCTTAGGTAATTAGGCCATTGCGTTTCTAGTAACTTTTTCAAAAATATCGATACTTATAGAAAAGAAAGTATACTATAATGAGAAAAAGTAGACGAAAAAGCATTATATATGTGATAAAGAACCACTGGTTTTGTATTATGTAAACCTGAAAATATAGAGGAAGCTGAAAAAATAAATACTAAGCTAATGAAGATTCCTTAATAAGAAAAAAAATAGCTTGATCAAATTAGATCCAAGTTTAATAAAATACTTAACCCTATAAATTTGAAGGGCTTGCTACCTTAATATGACACAACAAAAACTCCTTTTGAAGAAAAAGGAAGTCACCTATTTTTAAAAGCATGCAAGTAAGGAGATTTAGGAATTGTAAATTAAATGCTAGATGGAAATTAAAAATTTGCGAACGTTTTTGATTCACTTTATTAAACTGGACTTCATTGAGCTGCTAAGCGGAACCATACTAGCATTATTGAACTTCTATTACAAAATGGAAGCAAAATTGATATGGAAGATATTTTTAGTCGTACTCCTTTGTTTGTTGCTTCTTTGCATGGTAGCACGAAAGCTGTAAAGCTACTACTATAAAGAAATGCAAATATCGAAAAAAATACTAAAGCTGGTAAAAAAGCTAAAGATGTAGCTAAGAATTAAGATATTGAATTAGCAATACAAAAAGCAATTCAAAGAGATCTGTATCAAGAGGACCTTCTTCTTAAAGGGCTCATTAAAAGCAAACAATCTGTGCATTAATTTTTCTTTGTAGTGCTATTATTAACTACTTTTTAGTTTTCTAAGGGTATTCCCTTTGTAATTAAATACTAATATTAAAATATTAATAACCTTACACTCCTTTTAATTATATACTTTTACTTTTAGTGTTAGATGATAGTGCTTTTGTACTTTGCTAAGAATTATATGTTTTCCTTCAAAAATCAAACTGGAATAATATCCAATTACAAAGATTTATTCTTATTGTTTTACTTATAAAAATTAGCTTAATTAATGCTAAATGTAAACAACTTAAAAGCTTTCTAGTTTATAGCTATAATCAATCTACTTGATCTCTTAAACATAGCTTTAGTAGCATGAAAGTCATAATGAAATTTAAAGTTAATTTTAGATTTTCATTTTTAGTAGTAAAGCCTTAGTTTAAATTATAAAGGAAATAGTAAGTTAAATTTAGTTAGCTTATAAAGTAATTTATACAAAAGCTATTTTTATAAAGTAAATTCCTATTATATTTATAATATTATCATATATTAGTTTAAATATTCTTAAAGCGTTAGCTCAAAAGTAATATTTTTTTTAATATTCTAACTAATAATTTACTTTTTAAAATTTTATAAGTAAATATAAGGAATAAGCTTCTCTAATCTAGTAAAACTTTAATTATTATTTTTATGAGTCAAAGAATGATTAATTATTTAGAGTCGTAGTGTTGCAATAACTTAATAAATTAAATCAAAATTAATATCATTTCCAGATTTTTGGAGACTTTTTTGTTTTCTTAGGAGTTATTTGCTTTTCTAAAGAATGACTTCTTCTTTCGCATCTTTCTGTTAAGGTCGCTTGATAAGATTTTTTATGCTTTTAATTCTTTTTACGTTCACTTGTTAATCCAGAGATTGATATCTAAATAAACACTTACGATCCTATCGCTTGAATTGGAAGCAATATCAAATATAGGAGAATTTGCAATTGTTATAGCTTTTCTAGACGTATTTTATTCTTATACTACTTTCATTTATTGCTTTAGTTCTTTTATAAATCTTTCATGTTGAAGGCCACGTATGTCAGTATTATTCTACTATAGAATGCTATTGAGTCTTTCATCTATCAGCTTTACTAAATTTGCTTTAATTGTTTGATTCATCTACTTAATAGAACTTCTTAGCTCAAGTCTTATATTAGATGCCAATCTTTATAAATTTAAAGTAATATCCCTATCTGCTTTTTCAGCTGTAGCTCCTCCTAATCTGCTCGATAATGTCTCCAAATTTTTGTCCATATATTTCAACAAAAATGACTAAAGATCAAAAGGTTCTTATTTAGTATTAGGTTGGCTTATTGTTGCTAGTTCTTCTAAATTATGAAACTTAGTGCATTCAACAGTCTTAAATGCTTTCTTCATTTTAAAAGAATTAAACTTTGGCTCTAAGTTTAATTTTCTTTAAGGGATTCTAAGTCCCATATTTTAGGCTACTTCGTCTAATTTCTACAATACAAAATGACTCAATTGATTTCATACAATTTGACTTGTTTGCTCTAATTAGGATTCACAACTTTAACGCATTGTTTTCTCAGCTTCTTTGAGGGACTTTTATAGTTCTTATTCAATTTTTTCACTAGCAAGTTCTCCTAACTTACTTCCAATAGTCTTAACTCTTTATTAGACTTAAAATTCTAACTACTTTCTTAATTTTTTCTTCCTTTAAAATTCAGTTTCTATCATAGATTAAGTCTAATACATCTAGTTCTAAATTCAGGTATTCTTAGTATCAAAGAAATTGTTAAAATTTAAGCTTTCTTATGACCTTTAACTTGATCTAAATATTTTTTGAAATGTTTAACGGTCATTAAGCATATTTTTCTCAATCGATGATGCTTGTAATAAGTTAAAGACATCTTAACTTTTAGCTCTATCAATTGTTCTTTTTCCAAAGGAATCTTAAATATCTTAATCAGCTCCATTTTACAGCAGCAATTACACAATATTTATATATCCATTATGAGCGGCAATTGTTAAAGGAGTCCAACCTCTTTAGTCAGTTTGGTTTATATTAGCTCCTTTCTATATTAATAACTTGACACAATCTTCTCTTCCTTTCCAGCAAGCTATAAATAAAATTGATTATCCTGCTTTGTTACAAGAGTTTATATCTGCACCTAATGTAATAAGCGTTTTACAAACTTCTAAATGTCCATTCTTTATTGCAAGAGCTAAAGCTGAATAGCCAGTTTAGTTTTTACTATTAATATTTTCTCTTTTAGATAAGTATCAAATTTTTGACAAATCTCCTTCTTCAGCTGCAAGCATAAGGAGATTATACCCTCCGTTCAACGTCATTTTATTAGCAGAAATAAAAAAAATCTTAGATCAATTTAAAGTTAAAGAAATTAACACTAATTGATAGTAATCTATATATTACCCTTCTATAAATAGCCAAACTTAGCTTTGCTTGTAGTTTAATTATACTTTTACTTGATTCTCACTCTTAACTAACTTCAATAAGCCTTACTATCTAAAACTATTTAAATTATTTGACAAATTTAATTTACTTCTATTAGGTAATTTTACTATAGCACTATTATTTCTCATAATAGTACCAATTTATCTATTACACTTTAATCTACTCTAAGAGTTTAGAATTAAATAAATTAATATTTTATATCTATTCACTTTAACTTTAGCTTTCTATATTTCCAAATCTAAAGTCTTTGATTACAAATGTTTAAGTTACAAAATTAAAAATTAAAATCTCCAAGCTAATAATCAGTGTTGTATTAAGAGCACTGTAATATTGTTCTTTTTCTTATTGAATGCTTTAGCATTATATATCTATTTATTTAGATCTAATTTCACTTTTTTTAACTTTAGCTATTATATTTAGAAGACATTGATAATGAATAATTAAGGGAATTATTTATAAGAAGGGATTATAATAATGTTCATAGATATATACTTCTAATTAAGATGGCTAGAGTATAATCCTTTATTATTCCTTTTAATTAGTCTAAATATATTAATTTTATTTTGCTCTCTTTTGGTTATTTTATTTTAGTATATCTAATTTATTATTTTTTATTACCATATAATGGATTTACTAAAACAATAGCTTATGTAATTAAAAATGCAAGATAGAGACTAAAGATAGAAATATATCTATTAATGGATAAATAAATGGCTCCATTAACTATATAGCTAGAATGAAGGTAGTTGAATAAGGCATAGAGGTTATTGATAGAATATAGTTAGCAATCTAATTATATAATAACACTCCATTATGATCATATTATAGTAATCACTAATCTTTAACTCATTTCCATTAGCATAAAGTAGCAAAATATCCAGCAGCATTAGCTATTTTTCAAATTTGCTTTATATATTAACTCTTCAAGTAATCATTTTAAGCTTGAACTTTATGGCTTATATAATGTTTTTTAAAAATAGTTCTTTTATAAATAGAGTAGAAAGAAGAAGTTCATAAGCTATTAGTTTTATAATATTAATATAAATTCTTTACTAAAGGTAAACAAAGTTGCTTATAGGTTGTAAAAATAAAATTGTCTATCATTACATTAAATACCAAATGCTTTGAAGGTATTAGTTTGCTAGAACCAAGCTAATTTATTTTGTTTTTTATATGAATGAATTTTATTAGTTAGTGTCAATCAATAAGGTTAAGACCTAATTTGAACTAAGATTAGAAATAAAAAGGGATTTTGCTTTATTGATTTAAATTATAAATTTTAACTAAGAATAACAATAAGCAATAATAATAGCTTTCTTCCATATATAATATTTATAGCATTTCGCTTAAAATAAGAATGCTCTTACAATGAATACAATTAATGAAAGTATCTTATTTTTAATTCACTAATTTGAATGTTTAAGCTAATTATTTCTTATAAAATATAATAGAAACAGCATTTATGTAGCTATAAAGCTTCTTAAAAAGAATTTATATTAGTTATTTAAAAGTTATCTCAGTTGTAATTTTAGTATTTTTGAAAAATAAGAAGCAGCAAAAATTAAAGTGATTAGGCAATTTCTTTTAATTAAAGCATTTATTTTACCAGATATATTCATAAAAGTGCGTAATCTATTTAATTTATTGATTTGATATAATGCTTTCTTATTTGAGGAGATATTATCATTTATATTTTAAAGAATGAGTAAACATTAATAAAATAGAGGAAATGAACCTGTTAAGTTATCTTTATTTTAGAAATGAAGTATGTTTGAAAATTAATAGCTTTATATTAAAGTGAATGCTTATTCCTAAAAAGCTTATAGCTTTACAAAATCTAAGCTATTAAAAATAAATTTCTATAAATGATCAAAATACAAATCTCTGATTCTTAAATTAAGAAATAATCTTTTATAAAGCAAATAATAAATAGTCACTTTCATTTCTTTTACTTTATAATAGAATCTTTTTATATTTAATAAACTCCACTATGAGACTATTAGTTTTTCTACATGCTAAGAAACTTTGATATCTTGATAAAGCTCTATCTTATATAGCTACCTATATAATTAAGAGAGATAATTTATAGAACCTGCTAAAAGGAATAGATGCTTACCTTTAGTTGAGCAATTAAACTATTCTGCGGTAGTAGCCTTCGCTACTAGACTTTATAGTTACTTTAGTTCTTTATTTTTTATTTTAATGAAGAATTTCTTGGAAATGTTAAACTCAACTAAGTTAGACTGATTAATCTAGCAAGGCTAATAAACTAGCTTGAGTAAAAGGGAAGAATAAAGTAAGCAAGCTTGATTTTGTACTTATTTAGCTTGCTAGCATAGAGATTAGATATTTGAGCTCTTAGAAATAGAATACAGATATATTAGACATAATTAGATTTAATGCCTATTATTAAGAATAGCTATTTTTTATTCTAAGAAAGCTTCTTTTTACTATAAATATACGTGCATTTACTAATAAATAAAATAATGAGTCAGTAGATGTAACTAGAACCTGATCTTACATCTATGAGTGATTGGGACAACTTAAATAATGAAGGGAAGGTTTATAGAAAAATATTAGAGCCTGGAAATGGAGAGTTTCCCTAGTAAGGTCAAAGAATCGAAGTTACTTATGTAGGAAATTTATTAAATGGAGTCTAGTTTGACACTAACGATGAAGAAGATAATCCTTTTATTTTTATACTTGGTAAAAATGAGGTAATCAGAGGTTGGGATGTAGTTGTTTCACATATGATGAAAGGTGAGAAGGCTCTAGTTAGAATTCACCCTGACTATGCTTATGGAAATAAAGGCTTATCCCCTAAAATTCCAGCCAATGCTTGGTTAGAATTTACAATTAAGTTGTTAGATTTCACGGAAATTAACAAAGAGATTTGGGAAATGGAACTTTATGAAAAGGTTTTAGAGGGAAATAAGCATAAAGAAGCAGGAAATGGATTTTTCAAGCAGTAGAATTTTGAGCAAGCTCTTTAATAATATAATGAAGGAATTAAATACATAGAAGATGAGTCAAATGACCCAGAAGAAAAAGAACTCTATGGTCTCAAGCTTTCACTTTACTCAAACGCTAGCTTAATGAGCTTTAAACTAAAAGATTGGTCAAGTTCAATAAAAAATGCAAATAAAGTACTAGAAATCGAGAAAGAAAATACTAAAGCTCTTTATAGAAGAGCCTAAGCATCTATGAGTTATGGATTGTATAGAGAAGCAAAAGAAGATTGTATCAAAATAATAAAAATTGAACCTAACAATAAGGAATTTAGAAATTTACTTGAATAGATAAAGTAAAATGAATTGAAGGCTAATGAAAATGAAAAAAAGAAATTTGGAAAGTTATTTAAAGACATTGAAATGTATGAAGAAAAAGAAAGAATTCCACCTGATTATATTCCAGGACCAGAACCAGCTGAAGGAAATCCTATTGTTTTCATAGAAATATAAGTAGCAGAAAATTAACCAAGGAGACTTGAAATTGAATTATTTAAAAACATAGTCCCCAAAACTGCTGAAAACTTCAGAGCTTTATGTACTGGAGAGAAAGGAATAGGAAAGTTAGAGAAACCATTGCACTATAAGGGCTGTGTATTCCATAGACTTGTAAAGGGCTTTATGATGTAAGGAGGAGATATTACTTAAGGAAATGGAATTGGAGGAGAAAGTATCTATGGTAAAAAATTCAATGACGAAAATTTCAGAATTAAACATTACGGAAGAGGAGTTTTATCTATGGCTAATAAAGGACCTAATACCAATAGTTCTCAAATTTTCTTAAATTTTAAAAATACTCCTCATTTAGATGGAAAACACGTAGTTTTTGGACGAATTATAAAAGGATTGGAATATTTAGACGAATTCGAGAATGTAGAAACAAATGAAGCTGATAAACCAAAGGTGCCAGTAACAATAGTGAACTGTGGAGAAGTTCTTTGATAAGAAGATTTATTTTTAAAATATTTTAATCATAATTAAATTTAGTTGCTTAAATATTAAATTCTAAGACTTCTGCAATCCCTTTTAGTTATAAATTCTACATAACTTTATTCTTTTATTAACTTTCATATAATTCTACTTAGAGTAAAGTAAGACTCTATTAATGAACTTAACTAGTCTTGGAATTAAATAATGACATTTCTTTTTTTAGCCTAATTTGTTTTTATTTTTAATTTTTTACCTTCTCCTTTACATTATTTTAACTATTTTACTATCTAAACAATATTGATTATCATTTAAATCCATGATGTAAGTTATAACATAATTAAGCTAGTAAAATTAGCATTAGATATCTAAAATTCAAAAATAGCATAGTTAGTTAGAAGTGTTGAGTGATATTAAAATTAAAGAGTAAAGATCATTAATTAAGTAGATTTAATAAAGGATAAATTTAATGATGCTTAATTTTCTTGATTCTGCTTTGTTTCCTTATGGAATTGCTATTGTTGGTATTTTATCTTTGATTGGATCTTTGTTGATGATATTTATCTACCACTATATGAAAGAGATGAGATCTTTTTATTTTTAGCTCATTTATTGATTAAGTATATCAAATGCTCTATTAACAAGTATCTAGTTTAGTTTGGTTTGCATTAATCCTAAGGATAGCCATTTTGACAAGTATTTTGATCCAGTTTTTTATTGTTTTGGGAGTTTGAATATAAGCTGAGTTGCTATAATAGAATTAACTTTATACTGTACAATAGTAAAAGAATAGCTCGACTTTTGTAAGCATTATAAAAAATTAATTGCTTTCTCTATTGCCTTCTCTCTTCTTTCCTCACTAATCAGCATTATTATTTGAAGCCTTCATGGATCTATTTCTTAATCAAAATTCTAATAAACAAGAGCTCTTTTTATGCTTTTGATATTTTATATCCCTCTTTGAGCAACTCTAATAACAGGCTTTTACTGAACTTACTTAATCTAAAAAAGACTGAAAGTAATAACAAATAGAACAGATTAGCAATAAATTAAGAAGATCTAACTTTTCGATCATCTGTAGTTATACCCTTTTCTAGTAGCTCTATGCTGATTGACTTAAACACTTTGATTCATTTGCTATAGAATTCCTTAAGATTTTGATTTAGAAAAGAAGCCACTTAAGCGATCTATACACGATTTTATAAGTCATATTGGCTTATTTTCTGCAATCTGCCAAGGTTTGGTCCATTTCGTTTTTTTTGTAAGGAACAAAACGATTAGGTACTACCTAAGAAGGAAAATAAATAAGGTTTTAACTGAAGACTAAATTATTATATAAAAGAATTCTTTGCTTCCTGAAAAAGAATGTACATCTTCCAATATTTGGCAGATAGAAGAAGAAGATTGAAATAAAATTGAATTGCTTGAAGCTTATGAAAGCAGATCTTATGAAGATTCTTAGAGTGAATATATACCTTCTTAGAAATTATATGCAGAAGATGATACAATGAAGGAGCATATTTAAGTTAAGTTTAAAACCAATTCAACTTCCATTAAAAAAATCTAGTAATAAAAACGAGAAGCTAAATTAAAGGCCAACGAGCAATAACTTCAGAACTAAACTTAATGTTGTAGGATTCTATTTCAAATTTTTAATTTAAAATTGATTTTAAATATACTGCTATTCAAAAGCATCTCTAATTGTATAAGTTTCACATCTTCTGTCAAATCTTGATGTTAATTTTATAAATTATGATAAAGAATGTTAATAAAAGCATATGAAAAGATATAATTAAATTAAAATATTTATTATTTTATTAACTAATAAAGAGAAAAATCATTTCACCACGTAAAAATTGTTAATCAAATTAGAAATATTTTTTTAAATGATAGTTAGAATGTAACTTTCCTATAGTTTCTAAATAAATATTCCTTTATATATTCTTTTATATAAATAAGAATTTAGAACTAATTTACAATGCAAAATGCTTATTAAGCTTTTTTTAATTTAAGAATAGTTTTATATTTATTTCTTTTAACTAATTTACTCTCAAAACTATTTAATTTTTAGACTAATTAAAAGTAGGAAAAATACGAAAATTATGTTCGATAAGTTAAAGATTATTTAAGCTGAAAATAGAAACCTTCCCTTACTAATTTGTCTAATTTGCAAATAAAGTCTTATTAAGATAAATAAGATTTGTATCATGCTATTATTAATATTTGTAATTTCATTGCAAATTAGTTTAATCAAATTTGCTTCTTCTAAACATTACAAGAGTATGAAAAAAAATTAACATTTAGAAACTAATATCTCTAAGAGAGAATAACCTTTCAATTTAAATGCTTTGTCTTAGACTGATAATGATTAATCTATTTGATTTCATAAGCATATGCTATTTAACGATATCACTATAAACTTTATAAACCCTTGCCAAACATAATATTTATTAGTTATTCTTTCTTAATCAAATATCTAAAGCAAATTCTGATAAACTATCTAGTTAATTTATGATAAAAACTATTTGATTTAAAAAGCTGCAAGTAAAATAATAATGTGTGAGAATTGGTAAAGCAGATCCTAAAATATCTTGTAATAGCATAATAATGCTAATTTTATTGGGGGATAGACTAGCTTAAATCAATATCTAGATCTATCAAATACCTTAAACTTATATCTTAAATATAATTGAATTAACTCATTTACTTTACATAGTTTTAGAAGTGAAGACTTTAAATAGAATATTTGTAGCATAGATTATAAGTAAAAATTGTATCATAAATCAGTTAATTAGAATTAGAAGTGATATGAAGTTTAATATAAGCAAGTATTTAAAATAAGTTTGATAGAAATAAATATTAGATGAAGCTACTTAAATTTATTTCGTTCTTTGTTATTTTACAATCTTCCACTGTTTTCAGTTTTTATCTACCTGGAGTTGCTCCCCATGATTTTGCATAAAACAGATAAGTTGAACTTCTTGTTAATAAGCTGGAATCTGATGAAACTCATTTACCCTTTAACTACTATTATTTAAAATTTTGCAAGCCTCATAAAGTTACTTAGAAGCATGAAAACATTGGGTAGATTTTAATGGGAAGCAGATTGGAAAACTCACCTTATGAACTATTTATGAATAAAAATGAAAGCTGCAAAACATTATGCAATTAAACTTTAAGCCAAAAGGATATTAAGAATTTCAAATGGTTCATTGATCATGATTATAAAGTAAACTGGATAGTCGATAATATGTAATCTACTTGGAGATAGACAATATATCATGATACTTAAGGGTATATGGCTGTTCACTATGACTCAAGTTTTCCTGTTGGGTGGAAAGACAAAGGAAGTTATTACATTTATAATCATTTCAAAATCCTTATTAAAATCCATCAAATAAATCCTGCTAAACTTTAGACTGATGAACCTGAAAGATGGAGAATCGTTGGATTCTTAGTAGAGCCTTATAGTTTGCTTCATAAAATTGAAGAAGAAACTCTGAAGCCAGATTGCAATAATTAATAATTTCAGTTTGAATAAAAGAAGTTTGATGAAATACTTTAGGAAGACCTCACTTCCTCTTATATTACCAAATTTTAACATGGTTATAATACTATACATATTCCAGAAATATTAAGTTAGAATATAGTTTTTTCTTATGGAGTTAGATTCATTGAAAGTGAAGTTGAATGGGGAAGTCGATGGGATTTGTATCTTTATATGGAAAGTTAGGATGATAAAATTCATTGGTTTAGTATTATAAATGCTTTATTAGTAGTGCTCTTCCTTAGCGGGATAATTGCTCATATTTTGCAAAGAACAATCTAACGAGACGTAGCAACTTATTAATAGCTGGAATAATAAGATCCAGAAGAGAGAGAAGATGAAACTGGATGAAAATAAGTGCATGGTGATGTATTTAGGTCTCCCAAATATTCAAGTCTGTTAGCAAGTTTAGCTGGAACAGGTGTTCAAGTAATTATAATGACAATAATCCTGTTAATTTTTGCACTTTTAGGATTTTTAAGTCCTTCAAATAGAGGAGGATTGCTGTAAACTACTCTTTTTCTTTTTGTTTTTATGAGTATATTTGCTGGATTTTTTTCTAGCAGATTAAACAAGACTTTTAAAAACGAAAGATGAAAATCTAACTCATTAATAACAGCTTTTATGTTTCCTGGAGCTTGTTTTGCTATCTTTTTTAGTCTCAATTTTGTATTGATTCTAGAACGTTCATCTGGAGCTGTTCCTTTTACAACATTACTTTACCTCTTATTTCTTTGGTTTGGAATTTCTTTACCACTTTCTCTGATGGGTAGTGCATTAGGTCTACGTTCTCCAGAATACACATTCCCTTGTCAAGTTAGAAAAGTTCCACGTCCAATAAAAACATAGAAGTGTGTTTTTAATACTTGGATTGTGATGTTAGTGGGAGGAATTCTGCCATTTGGTTCTATCTTTATAGAAGTTATGTTTATAATGAAAAGTATGTGGATGGCAAGTACTTTTTACTATATGTTTGGCTTCCTATTTCTAACAATTATCATTTTGATAATAACCTCAGCTGAAGTTTCAATTGTCATAACATATTTCACATTATGCCAGTAAATTTTTACTTTATAGAGAAAATTATCATTGGTGATGGCGCTCTTACTTAGTTGCAGGAGCTTCAGGTTGCTACTTGTTTGCATATTCTTTGATCTATCTTCTATTATAACTAGAAATGACGAGATTAAGTAGCATAATGTTGTATATTGGATACATGGGGCTTCTTTCATACGGAATGTTCGTTTTCACAGGAACAATAGGATTCTATGGAACATTCATATTCCTCAAGATAATTTTCTCTATGATAAAAGTGGATTGATAAAGTCAAAGATATTATTATATTAAATCATAAGATTAATTTTTACCTTAAAACTCTATTAGTTTCCTCTTCTTTTATCTCTTCTTATTGCTATATAACCATATCGTATATTGATATGCTTATTACCAGTTCTATTATTACCTTTTTATTTATATTTCATATAGCAATTCTATTACTAAAATGACCATATTTACTAACCAACCAATAAATATTTAATATTTTCTTTAATTTCATCAACAGAATAACTATGAATTGCTTATCTAATTGGGGTTATCAAAGAATTTTAGCAAGGACTGAAAATAAATTGGTGATAAAGGTAAAAAATGTATATTAGGATAGATAATAAAGAAAAAAGATATTTTCATACTTAAAGTACACAAATGAAGTTTATTAGTTCTAAATTGGTTGACGGTTAAGTTTTGATAATTATAGAATTTATTTTTCATTATTTTTCATTTAAAAATGTTAAAATCTACTTCGAAAGTAAAGATTTCAAAGAATGCTAAATCAAAGCTAACTCCTAAATAATAAGTAAATGAATCCCCGATAAGAACAAAATCCAGCATCCTTTAAAAAGTAGCTAGTGCTGGCAATCTACTCCAATCAAAAAGTGTAAATTTAATTAAAAATTCTAAAAATATACGAGAAAAATAGATAACATAGTAAAAAAATTTAGATATAAGAAAATAGAATGAAATGCTTTTACAAATGAAGAGCTAAAATTCACTTTAAAAAGATTAAAATAAGTTAAAGAATGAAGCTCTAATTACCAAAACGACCAAAGAAAAAAATTAAGATAATCCCACTAAAATTAACCCTTAATAAAGTAAATTAATCTAGAAGATTGAAAGTATTACTTACAGAAATACGATACAAAAATGTAATTTGGAGAAGATGCCTTGTAGTCATTCTTTAACTCCTCTTAAAGGTAATTAGAAATAATAAACTTCTTAGTCTACTTCAAGAAATAATTCTTAGACTAGGAAAAATAAAGAACAAAATACCAAAGCAATAGTTAATACTTAAAAAGCTAAGAAATTAAAGTAGTAGGATAATAATAAATTTAGATCTAAATCTGCCTAAAACTAAAGAAAGAAATTAGTTACTTCAGAATAGTCTAAAGAAAACAAGGAAACTTAAACGAGTATAATTTTAAGGACTTTGTAAATTGAGAATGTCTAACCTTTAATTAACCCTTTTTTGAAAGCTAATACTACCAAAAATGAAATAATAAATTGTGACACTCCTGAGTTTAAAGGATAAATTTCCTTTTAGTAAAAATAAAAAGAAAGAAATTATAAAAAGCAACTACAGAATAATAAAATGTCAAACGAAACAAAAAGCAAGACTAAAGAGAAATAGAGTAATAAGGCTCCTTAACTCCAACTCAATGATTCTACGAAAAAATTTGGTATTGCATAAATTAAAGAGGCTAGCTAAATTTAAGTTAGATAAAAAACCATTAAATCTGATAAAACCAAGACTTTAAATTAGGAAACGGTTTAAAATAGCAAAAATAAAAACAGTAAAAATATAATAGATAAAAACTCTCTATTAATTAACTTATAGTGCTAAATTATATCCAATAGAAGTAAAAGTGAGCCTAAAACAAGAATTTAAGGTTAGAAGGAGACAGTTACTCAAAATGTCTCTAATTAAGTAAATAAGAAATATCAAAGAAAGCCAAATTAAAACGAGTTATAATAAAACAAGGAAAATAAAAGTAAAACATAGAATTAACAAAAACCAATCAAATTAGTTATAAATCCAGACGAAGAAAAATTATAATCGTAAAAATAAGTAAACATAAATAAATTAAAATAGTAGTTGTAATAAGAATGCAAATAGAAAATTAATTAAATGATAAAAAGTAACTCAAGTAAGGAATTCTTGCAATCAACAGTTAGGAAAAGAAAGAAAATACCTTTGATCAGTTGTACACTATTTGATTCTCCTTCAAAGTCGATTAAGGAAAATTAGTTTTTACGATAATCCGATTTAAAAAGCCCAAAAAATGAGGATATTATTAAATTTACGAGTGAAAAAGTTTATAAAAGATCGGAATCAGAAAAAAAATTACAATTTTCATGCCTCTTTGACTCTTTTATGCAGGAAGATTTACAAGAATTTTAAAATTAGCTGATATATGATAAGAAGGAAGAGTAAAACAAAACAAATAGAACCTTACTCTAATATAATATTCAAAAAGAAAGATTTTAATTAAAAGTTTTTGAGGATATATTATAAAACAAGGCCAATAAAGAAAATATATATGTTGAATAAGACTATGACTATGAGCCTTAAAATAGTGGAATCAAACTCTAAAAGTTAAAAAATTAAAATTAATCAAACTAACTTACTAAAGACTAATAAGTTTAACTAAAAGAAAGACTTATATAAGTATAAGAAAGAAAATAATGTGACAGGTAAAATAGACTCCAATTAGAACCTCTACAAATATTAAATAATTTTCAAAGTCCTAATGATAGTTTGTAAAAATCTTCTAATGATAGTTATTTATAATTATTGGGTGAGCAAGAATCTCCAATTAAAGCAGTTCCTGTTGTTAATTTTCATGAATTGACTCCGGTGCATAGCGAAGAAAGTATAAATGCATAATTTATGATAGAATTAAACAGTATTGATACCATAGGAAGTAGTGAGTTCGTTAAGCAAAAGAAAGAGAAGAATCAGCATACAAAAAAGAATCCTGCAAAATTAATGAAAACTTTCTAAATAAATAAAAATAAACTTCAGCAAGATGCTCAAAAAAGTGTTCCTCTCTCTTTTCCAAAGAAAAAAATTAATTAAGAAACTACAAAATTATCACCTTACCGTAAAGTGGAGTTCACTATAAAATATTGAACACTATGTTGATTTAATACATACTTAATTTTCATTAATGAATCATCAAAAGTTATCTTATTAATTTATATGTCTTGATTATAGAATTTGCTATGCTTCCTAGTTAAAGTTATTATTAATTTTAATAATTCATAAAAATATGAGCATATTATCTTCTTAATCTCATATGATCAAAATCTTAATTTTATTTAGTTAAAAAAATATTTATATTTTATTAATTTTTTATAATTAATTAGTGATTAAAGCATTAAATCGTTAAACTATTGGAATTTTATTATTAATAGCTATTTGATAAAAGTGTTACATATTAAAGTTAAAACTTTATCAAATTTTGCAATTTCTACAATAAAAATAGACAACATTAAGCGTTTCTAAAGCATCAAATTTAATAGCTTTAAAGCTATTTTTAAATTAACTTCTGAATTTGGATAAATAGTTATGTATAGCTAAATAAATCCTTCATATGATTTCAATTTATTACGTTTGAATCATATTTACCCATTAATTTATTGTATTTATCTCCTCTACTCTGCATTTATTTTATTAAGAGAAGAAACTCTTAAGAGGCAGTAATTAATAAAACAGTTTATAGCCTAATATTATTAAAATAATTTTAAGTTAGTATTGTATTTGTATCAATTAAGTTAATTGTTTAAAATACTAGTAAAAGAAATAATACTTATAAGTTAGATTATTAGTTTTCTCTAATATAACAGCTTGCATAGTTATAAACTCCATTCTCTTTAAAGTATCTTAACTTAGTTTGATTGATGGTAATATTTAAAGTTACTAATCATATTTTATATTAGCATGCAACTATTATTAAAATGCTTAAAAGGAGTTTATTTATAGTATATGCATATTTTAGTAATAATAGGAGAATAATTAAATTATTATTATTTAATTTACCAAATAAAATGCAAGCAGAGGCAATCTAAATCCCTTATGACTAACATAAAGATCAAGATTAAATTTATAATCAAGTACAAGATTCTCAACTGTAGTCCAATACATATTACAAAATGGGAGAAAAGTAAAAGCCTAGTAAATTAGTTATATGCTTTCTAATTTTAACTGCCTGCGTGTTTTTTATGATATTCTTTTTCTTCTGTTGTGTTCTGCCAGTTATTGGAGTAGCTGCTTTTAAGAAATAATATAGCGAAGCTTATGGTTACTACAATGATAAATTTTTTAATGCTTAATGATAAACTCTTTCTTATTTTATTATCCCTTTTGCTTATAAATCATATTTCAACTCTAAAACCATCATTATTTCACTAATAGCCAGATTTCTTTATCTTTAGCAATTTAAATAAATTAAAATAAAGATAAACTAATTAGATTTATAAATCTATTTAAGTGAAGAAGAATTATAGTATGTATAGTAACTAAATATCTATATTATTTTCTTTAAATTGCTTGCTCTTTTGTACTGATGCATATTATCAAAGCTATTTTAATTTATTGAAAAAGGATTTATTTAGAATCTCTTTTATTTATTTAATAGTAGCATTTTTAAAGTTATATAGCTACTATTTGAAGCTATTAACTTATAAATGTGAGGTAAATGATGGCTTAAATTATGTTAAATAAGAACAGTTAGAATTGATTTGATTACATAGACAATTAAAAGGTTAATTATAATATAAAGAAAAATAAGAGAAACTTAACTTAGGTCAGATGTGTATGGCTTAAATAAGTTAATGCTTTAGTAAAGTTTAAGAATATATATGTCATTTAGGTAGCAAAGTCCATTCTGGATTTCTTGATTTTTTATAATTTATTAAAGCAGCACAAATCATTGCTGTGTTCCCTATTATTATGCCATATAAACTAAATTGCTTTCCGATTAATTGGTCAAACTAGCAAATTATTATAATTAGTCCAGCAAGGCATCCGGTTAGAAAAGGACCATATGTTAACTTCTAAAGCCATACTGCATCTTGGCGGAATAAATTTTTGGGAGCAGATAAATATAAAGTCAAAATGCTTATTAATACAAAGAACAGAGTTAGCCCAAGAGTCATTCATTATCCAGTCATAGCAGTAGCTGAAAGCCCAAATGCACTAAAGAGACTCGTTACTACAGAAGCACCAAAAGTACTACAAACTCCTGAACTAGAACAAACTTATAAACTTGGTAACACTAAATTGCTTAAAGGAGCCACTACCGAAGTCCAAAAGCTAGATGTAGTTAGTAAATCTCCTTTTGACATTAACTAAATTCTCAAAGCTGCTAACTGACAACACATTAATAACCAAGCAGCGAACAAAGGGACAAAAGCTCAAAAGAAATCATAACTTTCTTGCTAATCCAAAATTTCAGCAATCATATAAGCACCAATAAATATTAGACAATGAATGAACAGCTGAATCAACATTTAATAGGCTTTTCTAGCTGTCTAATCAGTGAAAACTAACTTAAAAAGAAGAAAAATTGAACTGATACAATGGAAGAACATTCATGGCATTAACACATATAGATAAGGAAAATAAAATAAGGCTCCTTGCATTTTGATATAGAAGCAAGCAATCTATAACCCCAGTATACCTAATTACCAGAATGATATAAAATATTGATTCTAAAGTTTTTTACTCTTACCCATTTTTTTAATGGATATTAATTATCTAATCTATTTAAATAGTTATTTTGTTTATTTAAGATTATCTTTGAATTATAATTCTATTTTAAATATCCTTATCATCTTTTCTAAAGGATTATACTCTTTAATACTTATCAGCTATTCTACCAATATTAGTACCTTTATTTTAAATAAAGAATACATAATTTTTAGTCTTCAAAAGTTAATAAATATAAAAATCTTATATTTTAGCCTTCATTTTGAAATAAGCATTAGATTTAAAAGAAAAGATCTTACATGTTGCCTATTTAATAAAGCATTTAAATTAAAAAAATCACCTAGCAGTAATAAATCCAGCTATCATTCTACCTTTTGAAATTTTATTTTGTACTTCTTGAGTAAAATCATTACTATAAGTTTTATAGTGTCCTGGTCCTGGAACTGATTTTACATAAGAGGCTGCTTAATCAGTAAATTTTTACAGTTTTGCCCTTTAGATAGAATATCCGGGATGACTTTTGCCCTTTTCTGGTGATTTTTTTATAATTTCATAAGAGCCAGGACCTACTTCTTCTTTTTTTACAACTTCGGGTAATTTATTAGGCTTTTTTCATACAAAAGAAATTGATCTCTGATATTTGTAATCAAAAGGATTGTATTTAGAACGCTCCTCTTTTTTTCAAATTTTTGTCTTATTAGTTGGAAAATATGAGTTAGGTGGAGGACTTTATTACCCTTAGTATTCAGCATTTGATGTAAAGCTTACATTCTCAGCCTTATCAATTTTACCTAATGATGATTTTAAATTTATTCATTCATCTTTGAATGGATTGTATTAATTAGGGGCAGGTAATAACTTCTTTTCTTTTATATTCACTAGACTATTATTATCTCTCTTCTAAGTTCCAAACTTTTATATTTTTTTATTTGTGTCATTTCATTTATATTGTTGCAATAGTTCATACTTTCCAGGCCAAGGAAGTTTCTCTGATTTTTTTCTGGCATTCTCCAGAAAATTAGTAAGCTTACCTTTTGAAAAGGAATAATGAAACTACTATGGATTAAGTAATTAGCTTTAGAAGTTTTTTTTTTCGATATGGTAGCCTTCTAATCCATATGGCAGCTTATTTTACTTCAATTAGTACATTTCACTTATTCCTAAAGAGTCATATGTTTAGTTCATCACAGAATTATTCAAGCTTTCGCTTTCTTCCATTTTAACTAATTTTCAGAATTAATACTTTATATCCTCTATCATTTAATTTCAGAATTAAAATAAAAGCCATTACATCTTAAGCCTTTCTGTCTCATGTAGAACATAATTATCCAACTATCAAATTTATTAAGCTTCTTTATATTATTTTTACTTAGCTGTACATCTAATCTATATGAAATTAATTACTTTACTGTAATATTCAAATGGGATTTTTTCAATAACTATAAACCATTTATAAAGGATTACTAAGGCTATTAATATAATAATTTAACCATTAAAGAAAATATTTGCCTTTTTAGCAGTTGTTCTTCTTCATTTGCTACTCTAAATATAGTATAATTAATAGAAAGGAAGACGAATAGACTAAATTGAAGAAATAGAAAGGAATACTAGATAATAAAAGTTATAAGTAAGAGTTATAAGTTATAATAATAAGGCTACAGCTATAATAGCTATTTGTATGGTATAAATGTTAAATATTACAAATCTAGAATCATTATTTTAATATTAGCTATTTTAACTGCTTACTTATCTATTGAAAACAGATTAAAATGAGTTAATTTAATTTGCAGAATTAATGGTTTGGTATATCAAGCAAATAATAGAGGAAATATAAAAGAAATTATTTTGAAGTTTTAGGTTTATCTAAAGAGATATAAGGAAGGTAATAAGCAGCTATTTTAGTACTTTATATAAATTAATGTGAAGTTAATCCTAATTTAAACACATATAGGGCATATATTTATGTAAAGGAGTTAGAAATAAGAATAGAGGAATAATTAAGCTTTATTTTATAAGTTATTTAAATTAATTTGAGATGGAAAAGAAAAAGGAATTAACAGTGAAAGTATTAATGCTAGGTAACCCAGTGGTAGGCAAATCATCTTTATTACTAAGATACTCTGATAATGATTTTAAATAAGAAATGACTACAACTGTAGGCCTTGATTTTAGATATAAGCCTTTGAAAATAGAAGGTTATAAAGCTTCTCTATAAATAGTAATTTTTAATATAGTGAGATACAGCTGGACAAGAAAGGTTTAAAAATATAAGCTCTTCTTATTATAGAGGAGCTTAGGGAGTAGTAATTGTATATGATATTACTAATAGAAATTCCTTCCAAAAAGTAAGAGAATGAATTGAACAAATAAACGAGAATCTTACTAATATACCTCATATCAAATTATTAATTGGAAATAAATCAGATTTAGAAAGCCAGCGTTAAGTACTGCTTTCAGAAGGACAAAGTTTGGCGAAAGACTTAAACATTTTGTTCTATGAGACTTCAGCTAAAACGGGATAAAACGTGGTAGAAGCTTTCTAAAATCTATCTGATGTCATAATTTAAATGCTAAAAGTAAACAAAATAGTCCAAGAAAAGTCAAGTATATACTTATATGAAAGCGTAAATGAATCTTAGAAAAATTGCAAAAATAAAAAAAATTGCTGCTGAAAACTTTAAATTTAAATATTTATATAATTTTACAAATTAACCTCTTCTTATATATCTCTAAATGCACTTCATCATAGTTAGCACTTCTCTTGATACTCTAGAGCTTAATTATTTCTAAAATTTAAATATATTCCTTTTTATCTATTAGCAAATTTTATTTTTATTAATTTGCTCTAAATCTTTAAATTTTAGTTTCAGCATTATGAAAAAATTGTATTGACACATTAAGCAAATTATTATTTTGTTTTTTAAGTAAAAGTTAAAATTATACAATAACTAGAAAAATTGTCCTATTAAAGAAAATTCGTTTCAATATCTCTTTTCTTCAATATTAATTCTATCAGCTTAGAATTATTTAATATGTATTTAGATTTATTTTAAGGAGATAAGAAAGTTTCAAATGAAATAAGTTTGATAGAAAGTAGATTATAAAATATGCTAATTTAGAATTTAATTCTGATTATGTCTAAAATAACACTACAACACAATAGCCCCATTTATCTTGAACTATACATATTTAATTTTTGTATTTCAAAGATATTTTAAAATGATGCAAAGGATTTAAATCTGCTTTGTCGCCTTTAATTTTGATCTTTTACTGCTAAATATAACAATAATTTATAATCTTATTTATTTAATAAGCTTTAAGTTTTTGGAAGAAAATCTTAAGATGATATAAAAGATTTAAAAATAATTTATAATTAATTATTTGAGAATTTTATTTCTTTCCATTTCAAAAACTATTCTCCATAAAGAATGCTATCATTATTTTATTGCTTTGAAACTCAAGAATTGTTTCAAAAATAAATTTAGCAAAATTTTATAGAATATTTCCTTATTTAGTTATAGAATACTAAACATTAAACTAATTATATTTAATTAAGATTTTTTATTTATTTTATTATTTAATGCTTCTCATTGTATCTTTACCAGTTATTTCAATGGATATAAAGTAGGGTAAATTTATAATAGCTAATAATTAAATTCTAGGATTTGTTGCTTCTTGACTTCTTACTCAAGAATTAACATTTCTTTATTTTATGGCCTTGCTAGTAAAAAGTTATTTCTTATATAAATTTAATATAGCTTATTATTTTCTAAATATGTTTCATGATAAATAAGCATTTATTTTGATACCTAAATTAAGCTAAATACTTTATTTTTATTTTTCTCAAAATATCTTGCTAAGATTTTATCAATTAAACATTTTATAAGCTAGTTTTATGTTAAAATTTCCATTATAATATTTGCTATCTTCTTATTTTATTTCTCTTTATATCTCTTTATCATGCAAATTTTATAGTTACTAGGTAAGTTATTTTAGCATAAAAAGGCAAATATTCTGGAAGAAATTCAAAAAGCAATTTCCTTTGAATATTTCAAATTTATTATAAATTAGTATAAATTTAATCTATCTCAATTTAGTTAATATCTAATAGAAGTAGAAGTTATTAATGCTAGAGGAAGAGAATATGCAAAAAATTTGACATTAATATAGAGAAAAATATTTAAAGTCTAAGAATATAAAAAGCAAATTTTAGTTAAATCATTATAATTTTATTAAAGCAATATTTAATTTTCTTTTACTTTCAACTTTATTATGCTCTACTTGTGATTGCTATAAGCATTTCCTTTATTTTAAATCTAAAAGCAACTTATATTAATTAAGGAACAATTAAGAATGAATATATTCTAAGTAAAACCTGATTTGAGTTGCAATATAATAATAAGTATTTTAATACTGATGTAAATTAATAATAAAGTATCTTAAAATAGTATACTTAGAAAAGCTAAATTACCTTATAAAGATTAATAGGAGATAAATTATTATCTATATTAAATTAATAGTAAGTGTTATAAATATATCTTATTGCTTAATCATCATTTTAACTAGTAATCAAACCACCTCTACTATAATTATTATATTCTCTTGTTATAAATCTAAGGCTATTTTCCTTTAAATTTTTATTTTTAAATGTATCTTTTACTGGAACTAGAGAAAGAAATATTATTAAAAAAATATGAATAAAAAGATAAAAAAGGTTTAAATAAAGCTTTGTAGATATCTAAGAAATAGCTTGAAGATATATATTAATTATTTTTATAGTTTAGAATTTAAAAATTAGTATAAAAATTTTTTTTTTCTATAGTTTTAAGATTTCTTTATGAAGGAAAAATTATTTAATTTAGTATTTAATTTTATTTCTTGCTTACCTCTACCTCTACTATTAAATGCCAATTGCTTTTCTTATCTACAAAAATGTTTCTTATTTTTTATCCATTTTTATATTTAAGAATAATCAATTACAAATAAATTTTGTTTATAGTAAAATTAATTGAAGAAATAAACTGATTGATGAAAAAAATAAAAATTTTCTTAATTCTTAAAAGTTAGTCAAGGATAATAATTTTATAACCTTAAAATTAGAAGGAGTAGAAAAATCTAAGTATAAATAAAAAAAAGTAAAGCTAATAGAAGTTTATAGTTTAGAAAGTTACCCTTTGCATCCAATACACTTGAAAACGTCTTCTCTTGAACTAGAGGGCATGGACTTCATTAATCCTCCATTCTTGCTTATAAGTTGGACTTTATAGTTAATCCTTCTTAATCTAAAAATTATTTTAATGAATGTTAAATTTAATATTATAAAATAAATTTCTTTCTATATACTATGCCTCATTAGGTAGGTCATATTTAAAATAGGTCTTTCATTATGTTTCTTCTATTTTTTTCATATATTTTATTTATTCACCAGCATCTTTTATAATGATACTGCTTTTAACATATATAACAGCCTATTTTTCTTCTTATGCTTTATTATTATTCTTTTATTCGATGTCTATGAAAATACTTCCCTGCTATCCATTGATTTTATTCAAAATTTTCTTATTAGGTATTCTATTTTTCTAAAAGTTCTTTTATTTGATGTTGAAATTAAGCAAATTAAAATCGAAACATTTGAAGGATTTATTTGAATTATTTTCAATTTCATCCACTTTATATCACATTTACAACTATAAATTATTTACTAAGTCTTCAACAGATGAAGTCTGTTGTTTCTTAGATGGTATTTTATATATATTATAAAATAAAGTTAAGTTTAGAATTTACTTTCCTTTAATGAATAAATACTTAATAAAGCAATTATCTAAATCATATAATAATTACTTACCTAAATTTTATTTAAGCATAAACTATAAATTCAATTAATACCAATAAATCTAATAGTTTTATATCTAAATAAATAATTAACTTTTATTTAGATAATCAAGCATATTAGATAACAGGGTAATCTATCTTTGGAAATTAAATTATAAGGTATTTTAATAAGTTTATAAATTATGCTATTTTATCATTGCTTACTATTTTAATTCCCTAGATATATACCTCTATTATTATGTACTAAACTAGTTTATATTAAACGAATGATATACTTTTACTTCAGCTTATAATTGTATTGGGTTGCTAACTAATAAAATTATTTCAAAAGTTAGCTCTAATCAGATATAATAGAATATAAAAGATAACTACAAGAGTTTAACTAGCATTTTAATTGGAGTGCTTGTTTTATGAAACAGAATAAGCATATCAACTTTGAATAAATTAATAACTTATTATGTAGTAAGCAAGATAAATGATTTATCTTTATTATACCTAATTTTAAAATATACTAATAAATACCTTGCAACTAGTTTTCATTTAGTTAGCTAATAAGTATTAGTAGTGCTATTATAGATAAGTTCATAGTAGAATTTTTTAGTATAGTATTAATAAAGGAATGCGTCAAAATGATAATATGGACTCTAACTATACTTATATAGCCTTATTATTAATCATCTAATAAAGCTTAAAATATTATTTAATTAAGTAGCTTTTGGTTAGTATGAAAATAGTTTATTTTAGTTTAATAGCATCTTTAGTTTATTGAATTGCTATCTTTTTAGTAAAAAACTCTTTAAAGAAGACGTAGAATTTGATTTAATGGTTATTTGGATTTAAAATATTGAATAAAAACAATAAATAAATGGGAGGGGTATGTTGCGTTCAAAAGATGAAAAATTTATTAGCTACACCCTAGACACCTTCAAAATTACTAAACATAAAAGAAAGACCTACTAACTGTATTTTATTTCATTCATTTTAGATTATTTTCCTGAAAAAATGATCTGCTATATATGCGAAAATAAGGGTAAAGCTTATTGATTCTGTGTTATTTGTGCAAAAAGAGTTTGTGAAAACCATTTAGAATAAGAAGAGCAGAAGTTTTGTGTGAATTGCTTGAAAAAATAGATAATGAATGATAGTACATATCTAGATTTCGATGATTCAGATAACAGTAAGTCTTTTTAAATGTAAATATTCATAAGTCTCTTATCAATAAAATCAAATTTTATAAAGATTTTTCTTCAATAATCATATCACTATCATCTTATACTTCTATCTTTAAACTTGCTAATAATTATCAATAATACAAGTTTAATTTCGTCTTTTATACAATAGAAAACTATAAATATTAGCCATTTAATAATTATTATTTTAGTAGTCATTATTTTTAATATAAGTATAAGAAAGGCAGTTTGAAGTATTTTATGAAGATATGATTTTAGCTATAAAATTAATGGTTTAAAAGTCTAAGTTTTAACTTATTTTTGGATTTTATTAAAGTAAGTTTTATTGCTAGGTTGTATAGTCCTATACTAGATTTTTCTATTTTTTATTTAAGATCAATATTTAAATATAAAGGATAAATAGTCTATCTTTAAGTAAATAAAAACACTGGTATTATAATTATTATAGTTATTATTTTATTATTATAAGATTCTCTTATGTTCTACTCTTAATTGATAAAGCCTATTCTAATATTTATAGTTGTAAATATCTTTAAAATTTTCTAATTAAGACTAAATAAATGCAGCATACTTGTTTCTTAGTTATTTCAAATTTATGTAGAAATATAACTTAATAAGTTATTTTATTTTAATTTACTAAGAAAGGCTTCAACATAAATATGTTTAACACTCTTTTAACCATAGAGCAGGTATTTTTTATAATTTGCATTCTAAGCTTTTGTTTCTATTTTAAATAACATAATTTAAAAGATGCTTTTCCCTTGGAGAGTTAATTAGACTAAAAGTATATTAAAAATAACCTGCTAATAGGAATATTATTATTATCTATTAAACTAAAAATTCTAAACTATAAAGCACAGTATTATTTTCTATTATATTACCTAAGTTACGCTTTGGTAAGTTAGAAGTAACAAGCTTGTATTATTTTTATTTTGCATGAATGCTGCAAATCTGTAAAACTACTTAAATGCTGAATTTAGCTTCTCTTTGCTTTGGTTCTTTCTCTTAATTAATTTTAGTTCTCTTGTAATGAAATTACTTGTTGATATATCAAGTCTTTCGTTCATTACCTTTTAGTTGCTATTTTTTGATATTTTAAAGTAAAACTTTTTGTTAAGTAAAAATAAAATGGGAAGTTGTACTGGAGGATGTAGAAAGAGCTTAATAATTGAAAAAAGTAAGACTTCAAGCAGTATCTATTCTAAGCGAAAATAGTAGATATTGTAGAGAGGAGAAGATTGCTAATAAAAAGGATTTGATAGTAGAGAAAACGAAAGACCAATCAAAATAGTTAAAACTTCACTTAACAAGTTAAACTTTATCATTAAAGCTGATATTAGAGATGTTTATCACATTAACAAAACCATTGGTATTGGGCATTTTGGAACTGTAAAGCAAGGTAAGTTACTTGGTTGAGACAGAAAATTTTTCGCAATTAAATCTATTGACAAGAAGAAGATAAAGAATGAACTAAATTTACTTAAACGAGAACTAGAAATATTAAAATAAGTTGATCATCCTAATATCGTTAAATTCTATGAAACATATGAAGATTCTAAGAAGTATCATATTGTATTGGAGCTTTGTGAAGGAGGAGAACTTTTCGATTATATCACTAAATAAGGTTAATTAGAAGAAAGTAATGCTGCTTAAATCTTTTAAAAAATCCTTATGGCTATTAATCATCTACATGCTTAAGGAATTTGTCATAGAGATATTAAACCAGAAAATTTCCTTTTTGAAAAAAAAGGAGAGTTTACTGAAATAAAATTAATTGATTTTGGTCTTTCCAATAATAGTACATAATAATAAATGGACAGTCTAGTAGGAACTCCATTCTACATTGCTCCTGAAATTTTGAAAGGATCATATTCTTTAGAATCAGATATCTGAAGTGCGGGAATTGTATTATATGTAATGCTTAGTGGCATAATGCCTTTTAGTGGATAAAATAACAAAGCTATTTTTGAAGCTATTTTAAAAAGAAAGCTAAAATATCCTTAAGAATATTGAGGTGAAATTTCATCTGAGGCTAAGGATCTAGTTAGTCAACTATTATAATCTGATATTAGTTAAAGAATTACAATAAACTCAGCATTACAACATCCGTAAGATATAATGCAGGTGAATATTAAAGCATTGCAACCAAAAATAAGCATTAGATAAAGATATATTTAGAAAATTGCTTAATTACAAGAAAGATAATTTACTTAAATCCGATGCGCTTCAAATAATAGCGAAACTACTTCATTTTGAAGAACTTTTCAAAATAAAGCAAAACTTTAGAATTTTAGATAAGGATAATTATGGCTATATTACTATTAGCAACCTAAAAAGTATCTGCTAGAACTAGAGTGACTTAGATTTAAGTTAAATTGAAAGTAAGTACTAATTTAGACTTTGCTAAATAATTTAAGATGTAAGATTAAAAAAAAATAAAGTACTCTGATTTTATTGCGGCAACAATGGAAGAATAATCCTTCTTAAATAAAGAAAGATTATAAGTAGCTTTTGGATATTTTGACAGTGATGGTACTGGAGAAATTACTTATGAAAATCTAGAAAAAGCTTTCCAAAAACTTGGTAGAAACTATTCTTCTAAATAAATAAATAAAACATTTTAGGAAAATGATCTTAATAAAGACCAGATAATTACATTTGAAGAGTTTATAACTATTATGACACGTAAGAATTTAATATAAAGCTGAAGGAAAAAATGCAGGCTACTTATACAGTTTTAATTAGGATGGAGAACTTTTATAGGTTCAAAATAATTAATTGTAAGATAGTAAACTTTATACATAAATGGTTATTTTATAGTCTTTTTACTTAAAATACTACAAAGATTTTAACCATTTTAAATTAAAGGAAATACTAGTTACTCTTAATAATACAATTGCTACTTAAGGTTTGAAGTATTCATTTTTTAGAACGTTAATAATAAAAATAATTAATTATAAGACTCTGCCTTATTAGCCCAACCACTTTTAAGTTTAATTGTATTTATTCTAATAGACTCCTGCTCTTTACTACGAAGGTTTTCATAGATTTCTTACTCTTCTTTTTTATTGCTCAGTCTTCTTCCACTTGTAGTGTGATATGCTCTTGTAGTCCTTCAAGTATAATTCTATTTAAATATTGTTTGCTTCTTTTATTGTTTCATGCAGTTCTAATCCTTAATATAATTTTCTTCTACAATTTTGTACTTTTCTAAACTTGCAATTTAAGAGTACATATAAAAATAATTAAACTGATTTAAATAAAAGAGTGGTAAGATACTAATAAAATAGTTGGATAAGTCAGATTTAAATTAAGTAATTAGAATATTTAAGAACTAAGATAAAACTTCAATAGCATTTAAGCTTGAAAGATGATATGGAGATATGGCAAAATGGGACATCAATTAATAAAACAATAGGATTACTAATTTAAATCTATTAAATTTGATATTTAAATAAGGCTAAAATGATTAAAATAATTATATTATTAAGCACTTAATAAGCAAATTGGGAAACTTTTAAATCTACATATGTTTTTTGATTTTTTGTTATAAATTGAGCATTATTTATAAATTATACCTATGCGAAACTTGAAAAAATATGTTTAGTCCTTGTATAAGTTCGTTTTAGTTCTTTTAACATTGTCAAGTAAAAATATGTTGAAGAATTTGTAAATTTAGAAGTCTTTTGCTTATAACTTAAATCTCTAAAAATAAAAATTATATTAAAACAAAATTCTTAAAATAAAGCTAGTTCTTCCTTTAAAGCGAATAATTAAAAGGCTCATAATTCAAATTTAGCAATAAAAGTATAGACAGCTTATTTTATGATATACTCTACAAAATAGAAATGCTTTTAATAGAAAATTAGAAACTAATTACAATATAATAAACAAATCTTTCTAAAATAAATTAGATATATTGATTAAATGATATCCCTAAATTTAAGTTTAATAGACTATTTTGCAATTATCTATTGAATGCTATTAATTAATTTTAAATGATTATAAAATGATAAATTTTAATTATTTTAAGTTTAATCTAGGATATATCTCATAAATAAAGATTTATTTTTCAGTGATATTTTTGCTTAAGGTGGGATTAAGTTATTTGAATTCAAATATCTAAAGTATTTTTAAATAAGAATATTATTAAGAAGAAATTTAAATTTTTAACTTATTTAGTAAAGATTTAAAAGGATTATAAAATAATGGAAGAACTTAGGAAAAAAATTAAAAAGAAGAACTGCTTAATAGCTTTTCAGTCTCATCACTTCTATGTTCTTTGCAAAAATAAGATTTATTTAGTTGTTAATGAAGGAAAAGAATATTAAAAAAAGTATATAAACGTTCCTATTGAGGCTAAGGACATTTAAGTAAGTTATACTGGAGATGTTTTTTCAATAAATGATGATTTCAACGTATTCATTTATAATATCGATAAATAACTTGATGGTATTAGAGTTGATAACAATTAGAAGATTAAAATAGTTAAATGGCATCCAATATACTATAATTATTTAGCTATTTTGAATATTAAATAAGAGTATAGGCTATTTGATACAACTAAGAATTGCAACAAACCTATTTTAGAAATACTACTAGCTTAGCTGATTCCTAGAAATAATTTGTAGTGCGTGTGTACTCAACATAATGTTCAGAATTATCAAAATATGTGTCGTTGCTTCTGTGGAATTTGCATATCGATTACAGATTTTTAATTTCCTTCTGAGTAAAATGATAAGAAATTTCAATATTCAGTATTTTTTTCAACAAAGAATGGTAATATCTTATCTTGCTGGCCACAACCTTTTTACGAAATAAGTAGAAAAGACGAAGAGCAAGTATTTCAGCAAGCATTAAACCCTTAATTTTCTAAGAGGCCGTTTATTTAAGCAGTAGAGTAACCAGATTCTCCTATAGTAAAATTTGTAATACTGAATTAGTAAACTCCCCATGTTTTTATTCTGCTTTCCTAGAACGGTTTTGTTTATATATACTTATCTTTGACTAAGTTTAGAGCTAATTAATCTATTGATCCCTTTTTTTAATTGGTGGAGATAATAGAACCTTTATAACAAAACCTGCAGCTGCACAGATAACCCCTAATTTGCTAATAGAGTCACAATCTTTTTTTCGTCTCTTTTGAAAGCTAAATATTTCTATTGTATGTTCCTTGAAATGAATTAAGCAAAGAGGATTTCATAAACTACATCACATCTTAAGTTAGGATAAAATAAATAGGAGGTCCTTAATTTTGGTAGTAGAATTAACGAAAGTAGAGTGTAATGAAGCTTTTATCAAAAGAACATTACGAAATAGAAAAATTGTATTATAACGAAGGAAAAAATATATTGATAGCCTAATCAAAGAATGGATTTAAAGAAATCAATATAGATATTGAAAGCGATTTTTATTTACCTGGCGACTAAGAATCTATCTAACAAACAAAATAATAGGAACCTCCTTTCTTTTCTAATATAAATTAAATATAAGCAAACTTAGAGAGACCGAAATAAAAAGAGATTAAGATTGAGTAAAGTATAAAACTGGAGCAAAACATCTAGCTTAAAGATATTATCAAACAAATTTGATGTGTTTTAGATCATACTATTGAAAAAAGAATCAAACCTTTGATGGAAGGGTGGTAATTTTAGAAAAAAAAGATAGATTTGATTATTCAAAATTCTAATAAAATAACTTCTTAAGCTTAGGAATACAAAAACCTAGTTAATGAATCTCCTAATGACAAATAAGTAGAAGAAATGTTCAATTAAATAAAATAAAAGAAAAAGTAAGTTAAAAGAAAGATGTAAATAATCATTAACAAGCAGATCTTTTATAGAAGCCTTTTATGTATAGATGATTAGTATAGATAAGATATTTACAGCAAACTAGGTCAAGCTCATGAAATACTTAATAAAACCTAATAGTCATTGTGCAAGATTAACGAACTTAAGAAGTAAAATAAATAGATATTCGACTAGGAAAAGCTTTAAAATTTAAAAATTAGTAACCAACAAATTCTTAACATGTAAGTTTATTTAATCTGAAATAAATATTTAGTACTGCATAGATGGAGAATTTAAATTTAAGAGTGTAGGGGGACTTTTCTTAATGAAATACATTATTAATTTTCTTTGTATTCATTACTCAAATCTAACTTACTATATATTCTTTATACTCAATTTACTTATCATTTCTTTTCGGCTTAAGTACTTTATACGTAAAAAATTTATAAAAAT
Organism: Loxodes magnus; assembly: GCA_946699065.1. NCBI lineage: Eukaryota > Ciliophora > Karyorelictea > Loxodida > Loxodidae > Loxodes > Loxodes magnus. The sequence goes on from CAMPDV010000101.1 coordinate 473,892, forward strand.
GGAAGTAAAGAGAAATATTAGAACCTAATAGCTATATTTAATGAGCATGGACAATAGTTTTCTAACTAGATAGAAAATGGATTGATATTTAAAAAAGGGAAGTTAGCAAAAGGGACACTTATAAAGTTTTGGTAATATCTCTTCTTTATATTTATGCTAATTTAGTTAATAATTAATATTTAATTTAGCCTTTAAATTAGCGTGGTTACTAAGAAATTACTTTACTTGCTTTAAGTTCTATCACTTTAATGTTAGATATAAATCTAGAATAGTTAAAGACTAAATTGCTAGCAAGTTATTTTATAATTAAAGTATGAAATTGGTGATAGCTTTAACAATTTCTATATATAGATGCATTTATTTGTACTTCTTACTATTTTAGCTATACCTCAATTAAATTAATAAACACTTCTTATAAGTAACTCATTTTAGTTAAGTCCTTTAACTCTAAAAGCGCATTCTTTATTATTAGGTTTAATGCTATAATGAATTCATTAGCTCTTTAGTTTATAGGATTATAAGGGATTATTACTTCAATTTAAGTTTCTAGTTTGTAGGCCTAGGCTACTTATGTTATTGTTAATAAATAGAAAAACATTCCATGAAAAAAGTACCCAAAATATCCTTATTAAATCTAAGATAGATTGATAAAGCGTACTTGAAGGCTGAAGCAAAAGCTTAGGAAATAAACAAGAACTTTACAAGTCAAATTCCTTTTCCTCAATATGAAGTAAATAGGTAGAGCTTGTATACAAATCCTGAATGCTGAACAGCTCAGCATAAAAGGAATAATTCGACTTCTAATTTACCTTAATAAGTAATTTAAAGGCACATAGATAAATATAGTAGATATGCAAGTATATGAGGATCTTCTTCTTAGAGTTAGAGGTCTATCAGTTCAAATCCAAATATTTTGGAAAGAATGAGAATAAAATCTTCCAATTTATCACGAAGAATTTAAGTAAATTCTGCTAAACATATCTGACCTGAAACCAAATAATCAATCTTGCCAATAACTCCAAGAAGGATGGAAAATTCTTAATTTTCAAATGTGATAATAATGCCTGAATCACATAATTGCGTAAGAAAACTTTATGCTTACAATAACTAAAAAGTTGATTCTATAATTCAAACATCTCTTCCAGAAAAAAAAGTGAAAGTAGAAGAAAATTTGAAAAAAAGGATTTTTTAATTTTCAATTAGAAATCATAATAAGTTCAAATACGCTTTACAAGAACAAGGCTAAAAGTAATCAAACTTTTATTCAGATCTAAAAATAAACTTCGACTCTAAGGAAAGAAAAATACACATTGGAAAGAAAACTTTAACAATTCCCAAATGCAAGTTTCAAATAATTCCAGGTGAAATCCAATTGCCTAAATCTTCATTTTAATTACTTAAGCCTGTATAAGTGAATTCATAAGCATCTTAAAACATTTAAGAAATGCTAGATGAATATAAGGAAAAAGTGTAAAAACTTGATACAAGCAAGATGTTTGAAAATATATAGATAGGCTTTCCAGAAAAAATTGATAAGTAAAAAAATAAATGGTTGAGATTTAAATAGTCTTTAATATGAGTGTCTAATTAAATTAAAGCTTGAAAGCTAAAGTTATCCGATATTCAGTAAATGTATAAAATAAAACAAAAGAAACCATATGAACTAGAAAATAGCAAGGAATTTTTATAAGCTTGTAAAAAAGGATAATTAGATATAGTTAAAAATCTTCTGTTTGAAGAAAAATTTCTAACTTTTAGTTTTGATAAGAGTGGATTAACTGGATTACATTGAGCAGTTAAAAGAAATTTTGAAAAGCTAATATATGAAATAGTTAATACTGGCTGCAATATTAATGCTAGAGATATAGTTGGTAGAACTCCTTTATTTATGTCAGCTCATTTTAACAATGTTAAAATTACAAAATTTCTCATTCTAAATCGTGCAGATCCATGAATTAAAAGTACAGGCGGAAATCTACCAAAAGACACTACAACAAATATTAGAATTAAAAATTTGCTTACAAAAGCAATGCGGGTATTTTATTATATAGCTTAAAATAGTTATGGAAATATCACCATACTCATCCAGAAAGGATTATTGGAGAGAAGCTTTAGATGCATTCAATCAAATAGCTTAATTTATGTATAAAAATGCTTTTATAAAATAGCTTTAAAAAATATTACTCTTAATAAAGAAAAATTGATTAATCTGCTTAAACAAGTAATAAAGGAATGTAGCAAGTAATAGTTGATGAAGTTAACTATATCTAATAAGTAGTTCTTTTTAAATAGATTGATATGCAAAAAATGGAAAAAAGTAAAAAATACAATAAATCATTTCTAATTTAAATATTATGACAAATATAGTCTTCATAATAGCAAGCTTCATCACCAACTTTCTGTAGTATACTGAGGTTCTTTTTCAAATACATCAAAAGTTGGCTAATCTTAATCTTTCTTTACTTTTTCTTCCTCCCAAAAGGATATGTTTTAATCAACCTGGCTTATTATCATTTCTTTTATAACATCACTATATTATGACTTACTTTTATATAGCTTAATCTAATTTTGCATACATAGGTTTTACCATATAACTCAAAAATCCGAACTAGTATCTAGCTAAATTAGTATCTTAGTTGCATAGTTAGGAAATAGGAATATTATATAATTCTTCAAGTTTCCCTTAATTGTAAAATTCTAGTGCAAGTCTTCTAGTTCAAAGTTTGTGGAGTTCTAGTTTTTTAGCTCCATGACCTACATCTGCACACTTAAGACATAGCGATAGTATACTTATTTTTTACTCCTCATCTTCAAAATTAGGATTCTTCAGGCATCCGTAACTTTTCATCACTGCAAAATGCTTTTAAAGATCAGTATCGAGGATTAGACGAATAAGGTTTTGCCTAAGATATTTAAATTATTTAGAAGATAGATTAGACAAAATGTCAAACTCCTTTAAAATCGTAAAAGTTAAGCTAGCATGCATATTTTCCAAAACTGAAATATCATTATATACAACTGCCAAATCATCTTGTGTTTAAATCAGAAAAGCATTGTTTACACCCTTATGCCCAACATCATGAACTATTGCAGATAAAAGAATAATAAAATAGTCAAAATCGCTGAAGCTCTTAATTTTATTAATAAAGCAAGACTCCAAAATGTAAAGAACAGAATTTGTCACATCAGCTCCATGAGTAGCATTGTGATATACACTCTCCCTTATATATGTATCATTGATTTTATTTAAAAAGTGTCTAAATAGTGAAGAGTCTATTTGAAACTGCTATAGAAAATTTCTCTTATTGAATATATATTCAGAGAGATGAATAATTGCAGTAAAATCTGAAACTTATTCTAACCTAATGGTGTCATAATTTCATTATCCTATTTTATGCAATTAAGATTTTAAGCAGGATGATATTTGTTCCGTTATTATAGGCTGTAAATTAATCACTTGGTTTTAATTGAATTTAATGGGACTTAATGACTCTTAAGGTACTGCTTAGGTGAGTTTCTATCTCCAGATAAATTTTTGAGAATTGCTTTTCTTTCTTTTTAAAGTTCTATAAGATTTGTATTGGTTTAATTGAAAATTGGTCAAAAGTTAATTCACAAGGTTTTCAAAATCTTGCTATGTCACTGCTACTTATTCTTTCACAAATGACGTTCTCCGTGATTCCGGTGAGGCAGCCACTTTGAACGAGTCAGTTTGAGAAGAGATTTCTGTAGTACTTAATATAATTTCTATAGAGTCTTATTTATCAGTTGAATCTAATGATTAAGAGTAATTTCTTAATGCTTTCAGTTTATTGAACATATCAAGCATTCATCCATGCTGAGTCTCTTCTAGCATTTCATCTAGGGAGTTTTTTTCTTGAGAAGAAGTTTAAAGAATATCTTCTGTTTTCTTAAACTAGATCTTCTAAATTTCTTAGGCTTTCTTCTTGCGCCGTTTGTAGGCCTTCTAATTTAACTTATAGGCAATATTAGAAAGAAAAATCAAAAAGATAGTAGATTCATAGTCTTTTCAGAAGAAAGTATGAAGCAAAATGCATTTAGACAGACTTATTATGCAATGCTTTTGCTTCACCACGTTTGAAACAATTCAGGTTATAAGAATAAAAGGCTCATAAGGACTTAACTCTACAAAACTCGTAAACAGCAAGCCTCAAAGAACTCTGTCGAAATTCTCCTTGCCTTTACCTCCTATTCAAAACAGAAGAATCACAAAAGTTCTCATAATCTTATAAAATAAGCTTCCCCTAGTAAGTAAAAGCAGAATTAAAAAAAACCTTGCTTTCATATTTTACGTGATATTAAATAGTTAAAATACATTTCTTAAGATAATTTAACATGAGTAGCTCATATTATCATTAGTGCTTATTAATAATCAAGCTCCTACTCATATTATTAGAAATTGTATCAGTATAAAGCCTCTAAAACTTAACTTTTTGTCAATCTTGCTAGCTTCAATTCTAGATATTATTACAAATGATTAAACTGGGGACATATATTCAATTAACCTATTTATCATGAGTAATGAGCTAAATAGTAAGTAAATATTTAATTTATAAGCTTATTAAGTTAAATATAAACCAGCAATACAAATCTAAATCTTAGATTTCTAATTTCTTGCAAAACAAGTGATCTTAGTAAGTGTCTCATAACTATAACACTTTATTAGCTCTATAAACATTAAAATAATTAATTATTATAATATCTGATGAAGAAGATTCCTTAGAGTAGCATTATTCTAAAATACTATTATTTTATAATAATTAAAATCTTAAGCAATAACATTATGAAAATCCTAATTAATAAGTACTCCTATCAGATAAAAAAGATTTAATGAATACTTAATCTTAATTTTCTAAAATTAAACTAATAAAGATAAATGTAAACTATTTCATCTAATCTTACTAATTATTAAATCTAAGCTTTTAACTTAATTTAAATCTTCAATTCTTCTAAATTATATTTAGCTTTTTATTCATCTAAGAATAAGCAGTAGTTTAAAAGATTGAATCTTTAAATTAAGCTTTAAAGAAATTTGTAATGTTTATATAATTTAATGTGTGCTTATTAAATATTTATTATAACTATTTAGATCTCTTTATTGAAAGTTTAGCTACCTAACTAAAATTTCTCTAAAGACTTAAAACTAATCTAACTAAATTTTATCTAAATTAACAAATATAAGCTTTAAAATTTGGATTTTATTTAGCTATTTGTCTCTACTAAAGAAAACCTTTAGTATTTTCAGTATATAATATGACTAGGCATTTTTAAAATAGAATACTAATAAGTGTTATAATCAAATTAAATTAATTGTTTATTTTCTACTTCTTATATTTACTTAGATCCTTCTTGTTTATATTAATAAGTTTAGTTACCTAGGCCATTACTCAATTATAACTTAAGAGTCAAGTTTTCTCAATTTAACAAAGAAAATACAAAGATTTTAAAGCAATTGCTATAATCCCTAATGGTTTCTTTATTATTAATCTTATCTAAATGTATTTATATTTAGCTGCTGCTTTATATATGCTTTTAATTACTTAGCAACACTAAAAGTATTAATTAATATAAACTAAATGATTTAGTTTTAACTCTATATAGTTAAATAAGCTAGTTAATGATAAGAATGCTAATAGAATATGCTAAATTATTTGATAGGCTATTTATTTGCTATTTAATTAAGTCTTATTAATTTAATAATTAGCAGCTACCTATTGAAACTTAAGCTACATACATTTGCTTAGAGTCTTCTATTACTGCTAATCCTTTAGATATTTACTAATAGACATTGAAATTGACTAGAATAAGCAATTGGTTTTATTTATACCGTAAGTAATTTTATCTATAGTATTAAAATAGTAAAATCCAGTTAGCTTACCTTTAGTGGATTAATAGAACTATAATTTTAGCTTTAACTATAAATGATAATACTTACTTATAATACTTATATCTTCGTACACTTAGCACTGTTTCTACTTCATTAAGATACTTATACTTGGCTATTTAATATTTTAAGAATTTAACCAATTATATATTAACTTTAAGCAAAGCTAAATTAATTAACTAAAGCTTCTTTGTATTTCAAAGAAATTAAAACATGTAAGCAAAGCTAACTGTATATAGTAAACTAACTAGTATCTTAAGTAAAATAAAGTAGTTAATATTAACTTTAATAGTTGCAGAACGTCTTTAATTGCTAGAATTGCTTCTTTCAATTAAAAGCAGTTAAAGTATTTAAAAGTATGATTCCTAATACAAGCAGCACTAATAACTAGACTTGTATTATTATAATTGCTCATTATAATTTAGCTACTAATTAATTCTCTAGGCTTAGTTAAAATTAAAGCTCTATAAGCAATCTATAATATTCTTTTAGGTACAATAGATACTTTAAGCTTATTAGAATTATCTACTTCGTACTATATAAACTCATACCATTAATAAAACTAAGCACTGCAGTTAATCCTTTTATAACTAAAAATATAATAAATAGAAATATCCTATAGAGACTACATATAATGTAAGATAATAGAACAGGATAGGGTAGAAGGCAAGTTTATTGGTAGATAAATGGAAGTAAGAATTAAATAAACTATAATCTAAGTAAACTAAACATTCTATTATAATAAATCAAAGTCTTAATTAAATTATATCAGTCTCACTATTAACTAAGTAGATTGTCTATCTTAACTAACAGTAGGGCTAGTTTATTAGCAATTAACTAAGCAAGTGAAGAAATAAGTGATATAATGATATGAGTTACAATAGTAAGAATATAGAAAATACTATTATCTGATTTTTCTTTTATAAAGGTATTAAAAGTTAAACTATAAAATGAATGGAAACTTTTTAATTAAACCTTAAGAGTATAATTTTGATAAGATGTATCGATATAGCCTGGGTTAAATGTCTCCTGATCTTGCTAATTAATTAAGTTAAATAAATGATTTAAAATATATGTAAAAGTAAGCTAATGACGCTTTCAGTTTACTCCCTACAGAAAATGCTAAGTCTAGACTGAGACCTAGCTATGCTGGAAGACGCTTTCTTTTGACAAATGAGAAGAAAAGAGAAGTTGATTAAATAGACGGCTTGTTGGAGTGTTAGTCTAATTATTCCACTTATTAGAAAGATTATTTTAAGCCTTCAACTGATTCATAAAATAGAATAAATAAGCATATTGAGTATTTTAACAGTAATGATAGATAATTCAAACAAATTACCGTAAGATCTCCTTCACCTCCTAATTCTTATAATTAGTATGCTGCAAGAAATAACCTTAGAGAAAAATAGATAGCGTAAATAGGGTGTTAAATTGACTAGGAGAACTCCCACAGATATACTGAATTACTTCAACATAATAGTGAAGGATTAAATTATAAAAGAGCAAGCAAACAAGATTTTAATTTGTTTCCTACTAATTTCTAATAAGCCATTGGTTTTGTTGGTACTTTTAGAGCAGGAAAATATAAAAGAATTCAAAATAAAAAAAAATACCCAAAGGAGAATTAAATAAAAAGCTCCTTTATAGACAATAAAAATAATGCATAGAATGACACTAATTGTAAGATTGATAGTTCATCTGGAAAAATGAATAAACATAAAAATACTATAAGTCAGACTTTTCAGTCAGATTTTATGTTAGATTGTTAGCCTTTATATGAAAGCAAAACCCTACAAGCCATTAAGGATGCATAATAGTATAATAGAAAATAATTCTTCAGCTAAGATCTTAAGTTTATTGAATATCCACATACAGACAAATTAAAAGAAGTTGAGGAGAGATATTTTAAAAGCACTTAAGGAGTATCTAATAATTTTATAGATTAAAAGCTTGAAGAAAAGAATTTTAATTAACTTTAAATTAAAAAATTAGCAAGCTGCAAACAACCTTCTGAAATACTTAATGAATAAAACTAAAATTTATAAAGTTAGTAATCTGAATATGACGAATAGTAGCATATAAATAAGCAATGTTAACACTGTGATGAGCAGAATTTAGAAACAATAGATAATACTGCCTTTGAAATTTCATTCAGTTAAGATATTGAGTCAATCTCTATAACTCCTACAAGTAAAATAAGGAAAGAATAAGTTTTCTTTCAAAATTGAAAAGGTGACTTTGATAAAATCCATTAACATCCTTAATTATATTAAGTTTATATTAACTTTTATTATTTATATTTTAAATGAAAGTTGGAGTAGATCCGAAGGATGCTTTATTTAAAATAAAGTAAAATTAACAAGAAAATCAAATACAAATGAGGGTTTCTGGACAGATAGGTGCTTCTATAAACTCGATTAATAGGCAGATATCAAGTTTGGCAATCTAAAAGACTTGAACAATTTAATTAAGAAGAATATTCAGATGGGAAATAATACTGACTATATTCCAAATGATTCTTGTATTAGTTATTGTTTTGCTTTCATATTATGGAGGTAATCTTATATATGGATTAGCTGTGAATATTTACCCTTTAATAAATCCCATATGCTTGAGAAGTTCTGTGGATAATAAGAAGAAAATAATAAAAAAGAATAAATTAATGCTATTTACTTGTTTCTCTATGATCTATACAATTATTGTGATAATTACTGACATTTTTATGTATTTGAAGGTATTTAAAAAGGAATTCCGATAAGATTCACAAAGAATGTATATAATAGCAGCTATTAGTAGTCACTTAGCAATTATAATACTCACTATAATTTAGAGCATTGTTAATTGCTTTTTACACAGAATGCTGACTATCTAAGAATTTTAAAGATAATATGAGAGGTAACAAAAGAAAGTTGGTAAATTTTAAAATTTTAGAGAAGAAATACATTGTTCATTCCTTTTAAAGCAAGAGCTTCATAGAAGTCAACAATGATAAAATACCTTAAAAATCGTTTTCTAACAATTGCAAATAGCCAGATAATATCTCTTAAAGCTTAAGTGCTGATTAAACATTAGATTTAAGTTGCCAAGAGGATTAAAGTCTTAAATCTAAAAAATTGTTGCAGGGAAATGGATACAACTAAAAAATTAGGCTCAATACACTAAATGGAAAAGAAAAACAAGATTCTAACCTATTGGTAGAAGATTTATCGTGTACTCATTGAAGATATATATGCCATATTATTATGTAATTATATCTATTTAAAGGGATAATTTCTAATCTTTTAATTATCATATCTATATAAATCTTAAAAAGCAATGCTCACAATTATAAATACCATTAAGATTTAGCCATTTAATACCACAAACATCACTAAGATCTTATTTTTCAATAATTTCAATCAAAAAGCATTAGAAAGATATTTGAATTTTCCTAAAATATAGAATACAAATATAAATAAAGCTCTATTAGTTTTATAGTTTAATTTCTTTGTTAAATGATAATATTATCTAATTTAGTTTCACTTAGTATTTATAAGCTGTTAATACTTCTAAGTTTATTTAGTACCAACTTATATAAAATTTTTAGCTTATAAGCAAATAATTATATTGTTAATCAATAATAAAAGACTTTGCTTAGAAAAAGAGAAATATGCTAAATGTTGCTAATTATAGCTTAGATATGAATTAGCTTATTACTATACATCTATATTTTTATATATCTACTAAGCTTTAAAGTTAATTTTAAATGAGATTGAATAATCAAGATTTAAGTTTAGTCGACTTGATAGAAGTTTATATTGAAGCTATCTTATCTTGCAACCATTATTTATCATAGAATAAATAATAGAATTAGTGAGATTTGCTAATAAGTTTCCGGTAAATTAAGCAGATTTAAATATATTATGCCTATTTAGATATAAGCTAGCTGAATAATTAAAAGATTATAGTTTTTTAACAATTTATAGCTTATGAATAGTTAATGAAAGTAAGCTGATAATAAGAATACTCCATTAAGTTTAATCTAATTTAGCTTTAAGTTTAGTTTAAATACCTATAATTTCTGCTTTTATTCTATTATTAATTTAAACTTAATGAGCTCTCAACCTCTTTTAACGACACAAAATATAAAATCTTAGGAAAATAAAAAGCTTTAAGAAGATGAAGAAAAGTAAAAAGAATCTTATGTTGCGATAAGTTAAAAAGAGTAAAAAATATGCACTTTGTCTGCTATTTTTTGGATGCTTGTAATTATTTTTGTTGGAGCGATATATACAGGATGGCATTTTTGGCTTCCTACAATTCCTTTTGCATTAAGATTTACTTTAGGAAAGATTGGAACCATTCCATACTTTTTAACACTAGCATTGATTGAATATAAACGAATGGATAATAAAAAGAAGGCAAGCTTGTTTTAACTTGATAAAGAAAATTGAAATGTCTTAATATAAATTTGCATAACACATTCCATTTAATAAATGCTAATTGTTCTTCCAGCCAAATTCACTACAGTGGCTCAAGTCGTTCTATTTGCCAGCAGTGCAAGCGTATTGATCGTATTTTATTAAATAGTTACCTGCAAAAAACCACATTGATTAGCTATTTTAGGCTCAATAATATCATTTTCAGGAAGTAGTTTGACTATCTTAAACAAGGACGATGCTTAGACAACATAAATATTTACAATAACTTCTATTATTTTTGGAAACTTTCTTGCCTTAACTTCTGCAGCTAACGGAGCAACTTTTACGTTTTTAACTTAAACAATAATGAAAATTTAATTTCCTATAGGAATATTATGCACTTTAATGACAATTAGCTGCGTTATATTTGGAATAATAATTTCCTTAATAATTGAGTTTGATGAATACTAGTTTATTTAGTGAAACAACGAATTTATTATTGTTAGTTTATTTATTGGCTTCAATGGTTTCGCCGTTTTTTATGCAATTCCTGTAGCTTTGGTGGAAGTTTCTCCTTTAGTGCTAACAACTGGTACAATGACTTAATTTATGATAGCCGGATTATAAGCCTGGCTTATGGGAATCAATTCTTTTCCAGGCCCATGGATTTGGATAGGAGGAGCCGTAGCTATAATTGGGCTTATTTGCATAGTGAAATCTGAATAAATAGCAAAGCAGTCAACAAAGAGTGAAAAAGAAGAGTTTTATGGTAATTATTCTGAATTGAAAGAAAAGTGATTCTATATAAAAATATTCTTAATTAGCTAAATTAAACTCATACCTCTAAGCCTTCCTTCTAATAAAAGCGCTTCATTATTTATTAGTATAAGGTTATGTATAAAGTTTATAAAAGGGGATTTAAATGGAGTAAGTAAGAATTTAATTTGATTTAAATTAATTTTAAATGATAAATTCTTAAATTTTAATAAAAACCGCTAATGTCGACAACGTTGTTGCTGATTCTATTTATCCTTCTTATTGTATGCGCAATTCTTTTCCTTTAGATTCATATTAACTAGACTAAAACTAGCCCTTAGACTAAATCTCAGTATGCTTATAAAAAGTCTGATTTCCCAAAAAGGAATATTTCAAGAATTTATGGTAGTAAAGAGGAATTGGAGAAAATAGGAATTAAAAAGAAGACTCTTTTTGAAAGACTCATATTATCTCCTTGGAAAAAACAAAAAAATTTATTCAAAAATGAAAAGACTGATAATTTGCAAAACTAGTAAGAATATTGCAACTAGCAAATGCTTTATTAGTAAACATTTGACCATAAGCTTTAAGAATAAAACATCAGAGATTTCAAGTCTGATTCAAACAAGTAGTTCGAAGGAGGTCGAAGATTACTAGTTCCACAGTATTGAACTTGTTAATTTTAAGATTTATATGCTATAAAGGAATTTTCTAGCAATCTTTTATTTTCTTAATTTTTCTTTATAAGCAAGGTATCTAATTCTTAAAAGTCTCATTCCTTTAAACTTTTATTATATCCCATGCATTATACTTTAAATAAGATTTATTATAAAAGATCTTTCACTATAGTTTGAAAAATGAAAGAGTTGTTTTTATTTTTATGATAAATAAGATAAATTTTAGTTAAATTAATTTCATAAATTAGAATCATATTGTCTGTAAGTTTTCTCCTTTTTCTTTATATCTTCTTGGTTTATTTTTATGATTTTGCTGAGTTACTATCTTTATTTCTTTTTGTTGAATTTGTTTCTTAGTTAGAAAGCATATGAAGGACTCGAATCAAAATTGATATGTGCTTAGCTTACTCTTGAACTATTATAGATTAAATGCTTGTGCTAAATTTCTTATTTAAGATCTTTCTAATTGTTAATTTCTTATTTTTAACAGTCAATCAAATCTTTTAATCTCCTTTTGTAAAAGAAATACTAGATTCATCTCTTTTGCTTTATGATAAGCTTGTAAATGGTCTTCCTTATTTTTAATCCATAAAAATTTCTTCAGCTAATCTAGGAAAATTAATTTACTCAAGTCTGAACTTCTATTTCTATCTTGTTTTTTCCCTTGGCATATAGGAATCATTTGTATTAAATTACTTTTTTAAAACAAGCATTTCTTTTCTAGGAGAAATTATTGCTTACAGTTGTTCTTTTTGTAGCATTTTATAGTCAACGAAATATTAGCGTTGACTATTTTAAAAATTGCTTGCTAAACTTGACACTGAAGTACACTTTTAAAGATTGCCCATTTAATTTGTTTAGCATTGCTAAGCTCTGCTCACCAACGCTTTTTGAGTTAAAAGTCTTGGTTTAAAGTTGTTTTTTTAATAATCACAATCAGATGATAAGTTATTTTAAAAGGAAAACTTCCTTGGCTCTTCATTTTATATTAAATTGCTTTCACTTGCTAATTTTTGCATTTTAAGAGCTTTGTACTTATAAAATCCTTATCTAAAATTTTTCTATGATTAAGGAAGCAATTTCACCTTAGTTGAGTTCACAACAGGACTTCATAGACCAGAAAAGCTTACATTTGACAATACATTATGGCTATTTTATTTTTAATTACTTTAGTCTTCTTTAGAAGCTACTCACATAAAAGATTGATCTTCATTATATTGTACAGAATTGATCTGCTTGTCTATTCACTTTTCTTAAATTGTAAAAGGCTTTCTTTTCTTTTTTCCTCTAGATTTTTGATCTTTTTATTTTCTTCTCTCAACAGTTATTTTTTGAGTTCATTGCTTTAACTATGTCTTATCAATTTCTTCTAACTCTAGATCATAGCAAAGTTAATTTCTTTCTAACTAATCTGCTAGATTATAAATCTATTTCTTTACTATATGCTATCTTTTTATTGATGAAGCTTCCTAAGGAACTGCTTGCTCTGTTTTAGCTATTAAAACTTGACGCCTTTATTTGAGCATTTTCAGCTTCTTAGGCTCAATAGTCTAAACTCTAGGCTTGTATGTATATTTTCTTTAGTCTGTAACAAGAAGCTCTTCATCAGAAGAATCAGTTGATTTCTATTTTTTAAAATTAAGATCAATGACTTCAGGAGAAGTTTCTTTATACTACACATGTTAGAGTAGAATGTAGTTAGTGTTTTACACCAAATTAGAGTAAATTTGCTAAACAAACCACTTTATTTCTGCTACTGTCTCTAAATTATTAGAGTTTTGCTGAATTTTTTTAAAAAAATCATTCCATTATATTTTGTAAATCATACCCTCGCGAGATACACACTTGCAAGAAACAAAATAAGTTTGAAAGGAAGAGCATTCATATGCTCCAAGAATAGCATATTCCTTTTAAGTTGAAATTGTAACTTCCTTTTCTATTAACTCTTGAAATTCAAGTTTTAACTTTGTTTATTTAGGGACGAAGATTTTTTTACTTAGCTAAATTAAAGACTTACTTCAAACTATCCTTTTATAATTACGTAAAAGTATTAGCTTTAGTCTTCTTCACGAAAGATAAATGTTCCTCTTTATACAGTTTTTGAAACCATAAAATACTTTATAACAAAAAGCTAGCTTTAGGATCATCCTTTAATAAGCTAAATTTTTTACATGAAATTAATTTCTTATTCGAATTATTCAGAATCAAGTTCAAAAAGAATCTACTAGAAAGATTGGAAATACAGCTAAACTAATTAGCAATCTGTTTTACATTTAGCAGTAAACTGCCTTTTTTTATTTTTCACTACTCCCTACTCACCAAAACAATCTCCAGGATTCAAAACTCTAATGTTATTATAATCTAATTTTTCCCTAGGATCCTTTCATTTATTCTAGAACAGTCTCTTTAAATTATCAGGATTCTTTATAAAGCTACTAGTCTTTACAAAGAATTCTTAATTATCTTTGCAATCATTTATTTTCTTAAATAAGTTGGTTCCTTTAATAAATTCCTTAAAAAAGTTGATAATTTAAGAAACCATCTGATTCTTCTAATTATCGATTGAATTCGAAAAGTAATATTAATTTACAAATTTTCGAATATCATAAAACATATCTTTAACAAGCCTGACTTCCAACTACTGCTTTTCTCCACTTTAACTGTTTTTGTTTTAAAAAGTGTTAGGAGTTATTTATCATATTATCTTGGCGTTTGTTAATAAGCTTATTCATTTGCTGTAAAACTTGCAAAGAATTTTTTCAATTGGTTCTAAAATTTCAATTTGGCCTTGGAGTAAAATGTAATATTTATCACCACTTTCTCCTAAATTAAACATAACACTTTCTTTTTTAGCTGTTATGTGTTCTAATCTCTAGCAAAGCTGCATTGCCCCTTTGTGTAAATTCTATTCTAGAAAATGACATATAATCTTAGTATCTTAAAGTTGCTCCTTTAGAAAGTTAATTTGCTATTACGTTCTTGCCTTAGCTGAAAGTTTGCAAATTTCTATAACTGAATCCATTACTGAAATTAAACAATAATAGAATATTATAGCTTCTTAAATTATAAGAAGCAAACAACTCTAAATTACTTTTAATGAGCTAATATTAATATATATTATCATGAGAAAGTAATATAATTATACCTTTTAATATAAGTCAGATCTAATACTTCATAGTATTATAAGAAATTATAGTTATTACCTTATCTTTTATTAAGTAGGGACTATTTCTTTAGTTATTCCTAATTACTTTATAACTATATTTTGAATCTGAAGTATTATCTACTTGTAATTATAGCAACTATTTGATATTTTTAGTACATTTGTATATATACTTTGAATTTAAGTAATAGCCTTTATTTATAGCTATCCATTCTATTTAACTAAGATACTTTTTTCTTTCTTATAGACATATTTAATATAGTATAATCATTTTTGTATAGAAGCTTTACAAATAGAAAGTAGTTTTTATTTGTTGTAATTTTCCTTATTATTTAAGATACTAAAGCATATGAAATAATACTAAAGATACTAGCTAGTATAGAATACAAATAAATAGATAATAAGATGCTGTTTAATTTAGTGAAGCATTGTAGAATGTTGATTAATGGAAGCTAAAGTAATATTTAGTGGGAATAATAATAAAACGTCTAGTAAGTTTTTTAACTCAAGTAGCTTCTTCTCCTTCTCCTTCCTCCTCGTCAAATTCACCTTCTTCTTCTGCAGTTGCATCTTGATACTATTGATATTCGGAAACCAAGTCATTCATGTTTGATTCTGCCTCAGTGAATTCCATTTCGTCCATACCTTCACCAGTGTACCAATGTAAGAAAGCTTTTCTTCTGAACATAGCAGTGAATTATTCAGCTACACGCTTGAACATTTCTTAAATAGCGGTACTGTTACCTACGAAAGTAACGGACATTTTTAATCCTTTTGGTGGAATATCGCATACAGATGATTTAATATTGTTAGGGATCCATTCAACGAAGTAAGATGAGTTCTTGTTTTATACGTTCAACATTTGCTCATCTACTTCTTTGGTAGACATTCTACCTCTGAAAGTTGCAGCGGCAGTTAAATAACGTCCATGTCTTGGATCTGAGGCGCACATCATATTTTTAGCATCAAACATTTGCTGAGTCAATTCAGGAACAGTTAAAGCTCTGTATTATTGTGATCCACGAGATGTTAAAGGAGAGAAGCCAACCATAAAGAAGTGAAGTCTAGGGAATGGAATTAAGTTTACAGCGAGTTTTCTTAAATCACTGTTTAATTGGCCAGGGAAACGCAAGCAAGCTGTTACACCAGACATAGCTGCAGATACCAAGTGATTTAAATCTCCGTATGTTGGAGTGGTCAATTTAAGAGTTCTGAAGCAAATATCATAAAGAGCTTCGTTGTCAACAACCATAACCTCATCAGCGTTTTCTACAAGTTGATGCACACTTAGAGTTGCATTGTATGGTTCTACAACAGTATCTGAGACTTTTGGTGATGGGAATACGGAGAAAGTTTCCATAATTCTGTCTGGATATTCTTCACGTATTTTTGAGATAAGAAGGGTTCCCATACCTGATCCTGTACCTCCTCCTAAAGAGTGGCAAATTTAGAAACCTTATAAGCAGTCACAGCCTTCAGCTTCCTTTCTTACTACATCAAGAACTGTATCAATAAGTTCTGCACCTTCAGTGTAATGTCCCTTAGCCCAATTGTTACCAGCTCCAGTTTGTCCAAAAACAAAGTTATCAGGTCTGAATAGCTGTCCAAAAGGTCCTGCTCTTACTGAATCCATAGTTCCTGGTTCTAAATCCATGAGAATTGCTCTTGGTACATAACGTCCACCAGTAGCTTCATTGTAGTAAACATTAATTCTTTCCAACTATAGATCAGAATCTCCGTGATATGTTCCAGTTGGATCTACACCATGTTCGTCTGAAATTACTTCCCAAAATTTGGCTCCAATCTGGTTACCACATTAACCTCCCTATACATGTACTATCTCTCTCATTTTATAAATTTTAACATGAAACCAGCTTTTAACTTAAAATCGTCTAATCATTTCTGATAAATAAACTATTTTAATTTCTTAACCTTTAATTTGAATTTATTTCAAGTTATTTCAAGCACTCTAACTTAATATGTCATTTTTTATATCAGTACTTAAGATTTATGAGCCTTTAAGATCTGCTTATTTATAACATCTTCATATCTTTTATTGTTACTTACAAAGTACTAATACATTATACTCTTCAATAATAAGAGAAATTATTAGTTTAGCTACTTAAACTGAATAACTTAAATTAAAGCAATATTTGATAAACCAGCCAAACTAAGATATTTGAAATATGTAATCTATTATCAAAGAAATAAGTCAACTTTTAATATATTCCACTTTAGTATTCCTTATATTTATACTGCACATAATAAAAACTAACATATATCATTAGCTCAGTTCTTAGTCTTTTACTAAAGTAATTTAATAAACGAGCTGTCTAAATAAGGATGAATTAGATAGATTGATAGGAATAAGTGATCACTCTTATAAAGATAATTTGATGATGCTATTTATTTTAGAAGGTCTTATACTTAGGGATTAGTAAGTAGATTACATAATTGAAATATAGTATTTAGTCTATATCAATTTAATATTCCTATATATCTATAACTCTTTAACTTTCTAAATATCTAAGCATTCAATTTACTTTTATCTTTTTAATTAGGTAAGCAAAGAACTACTAAAGGACTATTAAGAATAAAGTTAGAGCAAATAGAACAATTAAAGTTGGTTAAAATGCAGCCAAAACTTAATAAATAATATTTAAAGCTAGTATTGATTTAAGTTAAGAGCAGTTGCTATATAATTATATAATTGCTTCTCTATTTTATTTTAGCTATAAAATAATTAAAGGCTTCCAATTAACTTCTTCAAAAGCAGTTATTAAGCAAATAATTAATTAACTTAAGATCTTTTCAATAAATCATTTTAGATAATATTATTAGCCTCTTAAATAATTTATATGAAAGCTATTTTTATAAATGACTTAGAAGATTTTGGCTTTAAAATAATAAAATAGAGTATAGATTATTTAAAAATGTAAAAGAACATTAGCCAGTAATAATTTGGTTTCTTCAAATGAATGAAAAATTTATAAATAATATATTGATTATTTTTAAGCTTAAACTACTGTTTCTTAATGATTATGAAAAGAAAGGAAATATATAGTAAAATAGTAATTAATGATTTGCTAGCTTATTCTATTTAGATATATCTAATAAGTTCCTATTATAACTTAACTAATACATAGTCAAATCTTATTATCAGCATTATAATATCATTTTAAGATTAATGTAATGTCTGTAATAATGCTGGGAATTCATTTTCACTAATTTTAACTTAAACATAAACTTATTATAAAAATCTAAACTTTTTTGTTTGTTTAGCAGAATCTGCACACTTTACAGATTTTTAGATTAAGTAGTGAGGCTATGGCTTTATATAAGTTAATTACAAATAAAACATAAGATATTTATAAAATACCTAGCATTCTTAATAATTCTTTTAGTTGCAACTAGATAAATATCACAACTCTTCAAGAATGATTCTTTATAAGCATATTATGAATGCATTAGCTTAACCTCATAATTATAGCTTTGTTGTTATTAATTTTCTTAAATATTTTATTATCTATCTTTATTTCTGGCCTATCTCTTATAAGTTAAGAATATAACAATCAAAGAAATTTCAAAATTATTAGTAGATAAAATATTTAAAGCTGCTACATATACTGATTTATTCAATCATTTTGGTAATTTGTTAATTGTATTCAAAATATTCTAGGATTATGTAAGTCACTATCTTTTAAAGAGAAATAGCAATAGCCTCTAAATATTACTATAGTTATCTATTAATATTTAGTTTAATCAGATATAATAAACCCATCTTGCATCTCTAGCATTTTAGGTATGGCTTCTTGTATTTCTTAGCTTAATTATTTATATTATTTTCATCTTTTCCCCTCATCTATCTATATCCTTATTTAAAGCTATGCTTCAAGCAGTTCTATAACAACAATTATTAAGCTTAGAACTACTTTATTTATTTTAGGACTAAATTTATAAATATTAACTATAATAAGAAACTTAAAAGCAAATTAATAGGAAACCATACAAAACTAGTCTTTGGACAAAGGTTTTAATAAATTATCTTCAGTACCTTTAAATGAATTGAATTAGATAAATTGTTAACTAGCACTTTATCTTAAATTACTAGTACTAGTACTAGTACTAAAGCTAATATTTATATACTAAAGCATATTAAAATAGCTACTAAATATAGTATAGTTAGAAAGCTAATTTATCTTATATCTTAATTTATAGACTTAGTTATTTAGTAATGAAGCAACTATTAAGAACATTAGCTAATTAAGAATTATTTAAATATGAACTTTAATAGAAAGTTAAGGTTTTTAATAGTAAGGGAATGATAAGAATAAAAGGAAAATAAACTTTGGTATATATTTAAATTTATTTACTTTATAGTAAAAAGTTAGTTACTATAGCAAAATAATTAAAGGCTTAAGATATAAATACTAAACATATCTTGCTATTATTAAGCAGATAAAACTGAAAGAAATTAATTGGAAAATAGTAAGATAAAGAAAAGCTTGCTCTAATATAAGTAACCAATAAATACAAATATCAATTAAGCTTGAAGCACTATAGAAGTTATGCTTGAAATTTGTTAGCCTAAGGACTAATTAGTAGTAAATATTAAAATTAAGATACTTAATATTTGGATTAGATCCAGAATGACAAAATTATTAATTATGACAGTATGCTATTATTTTAATAAATTTTAATTTCATTATTTAAAGTATTTAGCTTAGTTAACGAGCTAGTAGTTAATTAAAAGTGAAAGCAAAAGGGAAATAGTTAGAAAGAGTAGAAATATAATGAAATAGTTTGATGTTAATTATAAGTATATATTTAATTGTGCTTAGCATTGAAATAATTACTAAACTAAGAAATAAATTTGGAATAAGTTAGGAATATAAATTAAATACTGGAATGCTTATAAAATTAGACACATGGATTTGGGAAGACGAAAATTAATTAAATAATTAACCTAAAAGCTAGAGATTGAGATAAACTAGACATGAAATAGATTTATTATTGAAAAGATTAAAAGTCTAATAAATTAAATTGTTAGTTTATTCAAAACCTTTATTGTTATAAATGGGAAATATAAGCATCGATAAGCATGTTACTTCTCTTGAAGACCTCTTTGCTGTTCCAATGAAACATTTAATTAAAGACAGACCTGAGTTCTATTTGTCTCCTGATTCTGCTTTATAACATCTGAAAATTTGAAGATTCGATGCTTAGAAAACTTCTAAAGGAGTTAGTGCTTCTGATTTTGCGACTAACTTTTAATTCTAGATGAATGAATGCTATTTGATACTTCTAATGTATAGAAGAGGTGAAAGTGAGCTACCTATCATTTCTTTTCCGCATAGTTTATATGGTTTGGTAGAAAGTAGTTCTAATTTAACTCCGAGAGGGCTTGAAAATATTTTTGCCAGTTCTGAGCCTTTGAACACGTTAGAATCAATATTACTTTCCAAATCCAACAACAACGAAGATCTTCATTTTATGCTTTTTGTTTGAAATGGAACTTCTGCAGGTCCTTTACTTAAAGCAATCTCTTTGACTAAAGGATATGAACTTCTGAACTTGCTTACGAAAAACTAAAGTTCAGATTCTCAATCAATTCTAAAATTTTTATTTAATGGTGGAGTTGTCAGATAAAACAAGCTTTAGAAAGGCTAGGTAGCAATGCTTGACTCCCTTGTATCAAGTTCCTTTGAGATGAATCGACTAGATGAAAGTTCACTTCCAACTTAAACCGTCTATTTACTGAAATAGTTCTTCAATCCTAATAGCTAAGCTAAATTCCCTTTATTCAAGAAAAAATTCACTAATGAAAAAGTGGATCGAGATAAACTATTTATGGACTGCTTATTACCTGAGAAAGCATAATTTTAAATTAAAATAGAGGAAAAAAAGTAACCAAAATTTCCAGCTTTACAATAGATTAAACTTGAGTAGCCTAAATTGAATTTCAATAAATCTCTATCAGAACAATCAGCTAACTAAGAAAAAACGGATTAAAATAAGCAAGAAGGGTCCCAAAGCTTAAATAAAGGATTTGGATTAAACTTGGGAAGTGCCTTAAATAAATAAAACCAAGAAGCCAATTTTAAGTTGAAAAACATCGAAAAAAAATAATAAGTGCAGGATAGTCCACCTTAAGCATCAAGAATACCTCCTAAGATAGCGATTTCAGAAGGAATTCTGAAGACTCGCGAATAAGAAAGGCAAGAGATAGAGTATAATCCTGAAATACATGATGATTATTTTGATATGAGAGATACTAATAGAAAATAATTAAAATTAGAGTTCTTTTCTAATCAAATGTCAGAAGTAGAAAAAGACTTCTTATATGTAGGGGGTACTAAAATAGCGAATAGTTTATCTACTTTAAAGAATAAGAAGATTACTCATATAATAAATACAGCTGCTGATTGTTGCTCTAATTACTATCCCAATGAGTTTAAATATTTGGCGTTTTTCTTAAAAGATGGAAAGACTGAGAATATAGAAAGTTGCTTTTATCAATCACTCAACTTTATTGAAAAAGCTAGAGAAGAAAATGGAAGAGTGTATGTCCACTGCCAACATGGAGCTAGCAGAAGTATATCAATTTGCATGTCTTATATAATGTGGAAAAACCCAAATTTAAACATGCCATAAGCTTTGGAGTAAATAAGAGCAGTTCGTGGAATTGCAGGTCCAAATTAAGGATTTTAAGTGCAATTAATTTATTGACATAAAAGATTAAACGGACTATTTAATGAAGATTAATGGAGGATGTGGATAATTTGCTCGCATTGTATAGAGTAACCTCATAATATTGTTTTTAAATTTCTATTTGAAGAATTTCAAAGCCAAAGGTTCACTTTAGATCCTAGAGGAATGTTTATTATTACAAATGGTAAGGATTTGTTTCTCTGAAAAGGAAATAAAATTCCACCTTCTAATATAGTTTAATACTAAAAAACAGCTGAGTACTTTGCTTAGTATGTATACAAGTTTGATAAGATAAATACTTAATTAGTGGAGATAAAAGAGCCACCTTAGGGATTGTAATTCTAAATTGAAACAAAGCAAGAATGGGATTAGTGACTTTTGCCTGTAAGTTTTAATTTTTAGTTAGAAGAATGCAAAGACTAAGAAGCTCATGAGTATATAATTGAAGAGGAAGAAGAAGAAGAATAAGAAAAAATTCATTTTCCTTTACTTTATATACATCCCGATTCTGTTGGTATTAAACATTTCGATGATGATGATTTAATAGAGGATCTATTAATTCTACTGGCTACAAAAGGGAAACTTTTTATCTGAAAAGGTACCGAGTGCACAATTGAATAAACAGAAGAAAGTAGTTACATAAAAAAGGTACAGCAAATATAATACTAAGGATCAAAAGTTGAAATGCAGACTGAAGAAATGGACAAGGAAAGCAAGGAGTTTTTGAGTTACTTCTTTGATGATTGAATTATGTTTGTATTGATATTATATAACTTCTCTTGTTAAACTACTCGAGATATAATTCTCTTTTACTTCATATTATTTGTTTCTACTTCTTCTTTCATCTCCTCATAATGATTCAATCTCTTTCCTTACTAAAAAGTTTTCATGCTTTACAACTAGTTTAATTAATAGTTAATAGCATATAACTAATTAATTTAAATAGCTTTCTATCATATCAGCTATAAATATTTCCTAAATGAGATTAAATTAGATTACTTTAGTTTAACTAATAATTCTTATACCATTCTAATAGATATTTTAGCAATAGACTTCTATCTGTTAATTAAGTTGCTTAGTAATTTAATTTATAACTATCTTCATAAGTTGCATTCTTTGCTTATTGCTATTCCTAATCTACACCTTACTTAACTCTATTATCTCAGATATTTAGAGATTAAAGCAAACTAACTAGGTAATTGCTGTACTACTTAATAAAACCTTTTAAGGGAGAGATGTTACTTGTTACTAAAAACTGTAGCAAAAGTATAATGAAGCTTGAATAGATTAAAGGAATAAAAGTATGGAAATGATAATAAAGTTATAAGTTGTAAAGTGAATAAGAAGCTTAAATTTAAAATTAACTGAAGGTATAAGAGTGTTTATATAGATAAAAGCAATGCAGAACTGTCTTAAGTTTAAACAGTAAAGTATTAAATGGTAACAGAAATACTAAATATCATACTTTCATATAGAGTTTTATGTGTTTAAAGGTAATAATTTTAAATGTCTTTATTTTATTTACTTATAATTTACATCTACTCACTAAAATCTATAAAATGGAGTCATTTACAGAGCAACTCATTTAAGCAGCCAAGCTAAAGATGCCAAAACTGATGTAGTAGAGTCTTATTAACGTTTTGAAAGAAGATTCTTGTGATATCGATAGAAGAACTAAAGTTATTTGTACAATTGGCCCTTCATGTTGGTCTCTTGAAGGATTGACTGAATTAATTGTGAATGGAATGGACATCGCAAGATTCAATTTTTCACATGGAGATCACTAACTTTATTCTGATCTTTTTGCACGTCTCCGTCAAGCTTTGAAGGAACTGGGATATAGAAAAAAAGTAGGGATTTTACTTGACACGAAGGGACCTGAAGTTCGAACAGGAATGCTTAAAAACAAAAAAGTTCAACTAAAGAAAGATTAAATCCTAGTACTTACCACTGATTATACGTATATAGGAGATGAAAATAAGATTGCTGTAAGTTATCCTGATATTGTGAGAACAACTAGTAAAGGATAAAAGGTTTTAATTGCTGATGGGAATATCGAATGTGAAGTTTTAGAAATATTAAATAATAAAGAAATTAGTGTGAGAGTGCTGAATGATTTTGAAATTGGAGAAAGAAAAAATATGAACTTTCCAGGGTAAAAAGTTCTACTTCCAACTATCACTGAAAAGGACAAGTAGGATCTTATTTTTGGAGCATAATAAGATGTAGACTTTATCGCTCTTAGTTTTACGAGAAGTAAAGCTGATATTGAAGAATGCAGGAAAATATTGGGAGAAAAAAGAGATTTTATAAAGATTATCGCTAAAATAGAAAATATGGAAGGTTTAGAGGCTTTTGATGAAATCCTAGAAGCAACTGATGGTGTTATGGTTGCTCGTGGAGATTTAGGAATGGAAATCCCACCTGAAAAAGTATTTTTGGCATAAAAATTTTTAACAAATAAGTGTAACGAACTAGGAAAACCTTGTGTAGTTGCTACTCAAATGCTTGAGTCAATGGTAAAAAATCCTAGGCCAACAAGAGCTGAAGCTTCAGATGTTGCTAATGCTGTCCTGGATGGTGCTGATTGTGTAATGCTTTCAGGTGAAACAGCAGGAGGAGAATTTCCTTTTAAGGCTCTCTAAATAATGACTAAAATTTGTTTAGAAGCAGAAAAATGCATTGACCACAGAATGATGTTCCGACGAGTTAAAGATAAGGCTCTACATTATGTTCCTTCAAGTGTCATATAAAGGTAATAATATTAGCTTATGGAAGCAAGTGAAGCTGTATGTGCTGCTGCTGTTGAGGCAGCAATGGACATGGGTGTAAAAGCCATCTTTGTTCTAACTGAGTTAGGTCATATTGCACACTTAATAAGTAAATATAGGCCGAGTATGAAAATTCTATCTGGAACACCTTACCCAAAAGTGGTCAACACTTTGACTATGTTTAGAGGAGTTCAACCAATTTTGATTCCAGAAAAAATTGTATAAGATTCTACTTAAATGTCATATATTATTGAGAAAGCTAAAGATATGGGAATTGTTGAACCAGGCGACAAAATTGTAGCTGTTCATTCAGTTTCTGAAAATACATCAGCCCAAGCAAACTTGCTTTAGATCATAACAATTGACGAAACTGAAATTGCTGAAGTATCAACTCCCGTAGCCTTAAAAGACACGAATAGTGGCAATTTATTTGCCTTCAACGAATGATAGAGTACTTTTTATTTACATTTATATTAACAGCATTTATTATTAAATATATAACCTACTTAACTATAAAAATTTTCCTTCTGTCAAATCAACTTTGAGTAATTAAAACACATTCCTACTTAAATATTTAAACTACCAAATCCTTGCTAAGCCAGATTAAGTGAAAAATTAGATAATAAAGTTGCTTAGATAAGCATAATAAAGATAAAGCTTGATTTGCATAATAAGTAATAGTTGGAATTAAAAGAATTTAAACAATTAATAAAAATAATGTTTGAAGAGGAGGAATTAGAGAAATCTTCTTCATATATCTTTGACTTTGATTAGCAATACACTAAATGGAATTCCTTCTGAGACTAGCTAGAAAACGGATTAAGTAAAGACTAAAAATTGAACTATTATTAATAAAGAAGTGTAGATGAACCACGTCCACACCAAAAAAGCGAAGCTCAAACTTTTCTAAGTTAGTCATAAGTAGGATAAGTCCTTCTTAAAAATTAACTTGAAGAAGAAGTTAATAAAAAAATAGCTTTCTATAAGTAAAAAATGTAAGTAATGCTTTAGCGTTAGCAAGATTGCAAAGCCTAACTTTTACAGTTAAAAAATCAATTTGATTCATAAATCTGAAGCATATTTCATGCAAGCAGCATTGAATGTGCTTTAAAAATATATAGGGAAAAATAAGAATTCAAAGATCTAGTCTCCCTCATCCAGAAAATCTTTGTGCATACAGTAATAGAAATTCAAAAAAACAAAGAGATAGGACAAATTAGGGTTGAAAGCATGAAGTATAAAACAAGTTTAGAGTGATTTTAATTAGCTGCAAACAAAATTTGGTAGATGCTTGTACAAAAATTATAGACAATTTACAAAGAAATGGAACAGAAATAGAAGCTTAGTAAAGAAGTAAAAAACTCAATAGATTAAAGATATCAAAATAGTATTAGAAGTGCATGCATTATCAATAATATTATTCCAGGCAAAAAACCTTTTCCACCAGATGCTAAGAAACCTGCTCCTGTCTAAAATTTATGTAAGTTTTTTAAATTAAAGTTGCTAGAAAAGATCAAATTTAGAATTTGATTGACATGCTCCACAGTCTAAATTTAGAGGGTTATGAGCCTGCATAGATTGAAAATCAAGAAAATACTTAATAAGAGCAACTAGAGATATAAAATGAAGAGTTCCTAAAGCCATTAACAAGATTTGGTAACTTCCTTTTAATATATTTGAATTTAGGTATTCAGCATTTGCAATCAATTTGGGTAGAAGCTCTTGATAATAATGTATACGCAGTAGAAAAACCAAAGAAAGGAGCACTAAAATTTTTAGAAAAAGTAAAGCCTTATGAATCTCCTTTTCAAAATTCCATGACAAAAGAATTAAATGTCTGCTATTCTCAACCCAACTCTTATAGAGTTAATATAGTAGGAAGAAGGAAAAGAAGAGTATATCTCAAAATGCTTTCAAATCTATAAGATTTTTAATTAGATGGAGCTACGTTAAAGAACTTAGCGGATTTCTAAAAATATCAGTTCTTTGTTTTAGATATACCTAGCATGTATTCAACTTTCGATTAAACTCCTTTATAAAAAGTTAAGTTTTTTACAGAAAACACTTAACTGAGGCTATTGAATGAAGGAGAGGTAAATTAGCTCTACTAATTAAACTTCGTTAAGAATACCAAACTTAAAGTAACTTTACCTTAATTATTTAAATTTGAGGATGAAAGTATAACATTAGGCTATGTTTTACGAAAGTAGCAAGCTAACAAGGGAAGCACACTAGTTATGAAAAATACACTTATTTAATTAGATTTAACAAGCTAGCATTTTGAAGAACGCTAGTTTAAAATATGCTAGTTTATGGGATGCATGTCCTCTAAAAGCAAGGATAAAGTTATTCCTCCTAAATTTTCTTCTGGACCTTCCGGAAATACTGGGCTTAACGTAAAGCCATCAAAAGGAAGAGAGAAAAAACTACAAAAAGAAATGCAAGTTCAATAGAAAAAAATGGAATAAGTATCTGAACTTCCTTTCTGCTTATACCACAAATATTTGTATTTCTTTTTGGATAAAGGAGAAAAAGATGAATACAATCAGGATTTAGACTAATATAGTCAACTAGCTGACGTACTTTTAGATGAAGATTGGAATTGAAGAGACTGAAAAGAAGCCCTGATGGAAGGTTAGTCAAGAGGTTTAGTAAATGAAATGGCTCATGATAATTTATAAAAAGTAATCAAAGTTTTAGGTTTCTTAACTAGCTAAAATCCAAACTACAAACTTGGTAGAAAACTATTTAGTCAGAATCCTGACGTTTTTAAAATTCCTAAGTATTATGTGCTTCAAGATAACATGCTATGAGATATTCTTTAATCCAAAATAAAGAGTATAGTTGAGCATATGCAAGTAAGCTTTTCTAAATTTAGAAAGCTAAGAATGCTGAAGTGATGTTGACCGAATAAATTAGATAATTAAATTTTAGTTCCTTTAAAGGCGAAAAGCTCAAAAACTTTAAAACAGAACTTATCTCTATTTTAGAAAATAATACTTTAGAAGCTAGGCTTAAAAAAATTAAAACTTTTAGGACAGATGTTGAAGCTTAAGATCCAAATATTAAAAAATCAGATTCTCCCAAAAAAGCCTAAGCAAAACCTTGGAGAGACGCAGAAGCACTCAAAGCAAGATGGGTTCATTCAAAAAGTTAAAGAGCTACTCCTTCTTAGGAAGGAAGTTAAGAAAATGCTAATCCTGAAGGAAAAAACCCTGAAGGAAAAAATCCTGAGGAAGAAGAAAAAGACAAAGAAAAAGAAAAATAATAAATTTTAAATGCCAGCTTCGCTTCTTATAATGCAAAAGAATCTTAAAAAGAATAATATTCCCCAGATTAATCTCCAAATAAAAGCAATATTTTACAAGTGCCAAGTTAAAAAAGTTAAAAAGCTCCTTAGTCGAATAGTAAGATGCTAAGTCCAGTTAAAAGTTCTTTAAACAAGAGTTTTAGAGCAGTTAAAAAGTGAACGTATTTAAATATTAAATTAACTTCTATAAATTATAATAAAGTAATAGTTTATATCTGCTATACTTACTATCAAGCTTTATTACATGCTTTTCTAAGATAAAAGATTACGAACTATTTATAGGTATATGCTATATTCTTACAATTTACTGGAGTTAGAAGAAAGAAAAATTTTGGTTTGATAACTTCTAGTGTCTTCCATAATTTAATTGCAAGCCAAAATTTCTTTATTATTATAAATGATTAAGTCAGCTTTGAAAGAGGTTATAAGGGCAAAAATTCCTGAGGCAAGATAAAAGCTCTTGGATTTAAAGAAAGCCAAAGGTACCAAAGTCATGTCCCAATCCACCGTAGCTTAAATTTTAGGTGGAATGAGAGGAATAACAGCTTTGTATACCGATATTTCAAGCTTAGATCCAAATGAAGGAATAAGATTTAGAGGTTATACAATTCCTGAAATAAACCAGAGACTTCCTAAATTTCACAAAGAAGTAATTCCAGAAGCTTTACTTTGGCTTTTAATGAGTGGAGAAGTTCCAACAAAGCAGTAGACTATGGAATTATCTTAAGAACTTAGATAAAGAGAAAATCTATCTCAGCATACTCTCACGATACTTCGTACTTTACCCAAAAATATGCATCCAATGACTTAGTTGAGTATTGGTGTTTTATCCCTTTAAATGGAAAGTGAATTTTTAAAGGCCTACAATTAGGGAGTTCACAAAACCAAATTGTGGGAAAATGCTTACGAAGATGGCTTGACTTTAATCGCTAAGATACCTAAAATAGCTTCTTTCATTTATTGTAGATCTTATCTGGACAAAGAACCTGCTGCTACTTCAAAAGATTTGGATTGGTCAGCAAATTTCTGTAGAGAAATTTATTTTAAAAACGAGGAATTTGATGAATTGATGAGATTATACTTCTGGATTCATGCTGATCATGAAGTTGGAAATGTTTCAGCTCATGCTACACATTTAGTTGGAAGTGCTCTATCGGATCCTTTCCTTTCTTTCAGTGCAGGACTAAATGGATTAGCAGGTCCTTTGCATGGACTTGCTAATTAAGAAGTATTAAAATTCTTGCTGAAAATGAAAGAAAAATTAGGGGATGACATTTCAGATGAAAAGATTGAAGAATTCTGTTGGTCCATTTTGAAGTCTGGTTAGGTAATCCCAGGCTATGGTCATGGTGTGTTAAGAGTGACAGATCCTAGATTTACAGTTTAAATGGACTTTGCAGAAAGATATATAGCTAATGATCCAATGTTTAAGCTCGTAAAATAAAATTACAAAGTCATTCCTCGAGTACTTGATTAGACAGGAAAAATTAAGAATCCTTGGCCAAATGTTGATGCTCACTCTGGAGTTTTGCTAAGAAACTACGGCTTGACATAATTTGACTTTTACACTGTTCTTTTTGGAGTTTCAAGAGCGTTAGGTACGATGAGTAATCTTGTATGGTCAAGAGCCTACGGATTTCCTATCGAAAGACCTGCTAGCATTTCCATGAAGTCATTAGAATGAACTTAAGACAAATTTTAAATATATCTAGATTAATAATTAATACCACTATGAAAATTAACTCCTTTACTTAACTTTCGCAACTAAATTTCTAGCTTATAGAAATGTAAATACTAAAGAATAGCCAAATTAAAGGTAATTTACTATTATTATAATAAAAGAGCTTTGCAATTGCTGCTTAATAAGTAAATCCTATATATGGCTAATCTTGAAAATGAAATAAGTAGTAATAACTTAGTGCTAACTTATATTAATCATTAGTAGTTATTATTTTATTAATCCATATGAATATCAGTTAGACCATTCATTACTCTCTTAAAATTTAAGCTTTTATATTGTTAAACCTAACTTATCTTTTGTGTATATAAAAGGTTGCTAAGAAGGGGAGTTAAAGCTATTCCTTAAAGATATAGAAGTAAAGCTAATTTGTTTAAAGTAGAGGAAGTAAAAGACAAAGCTTATTTATATTAATTTAACTACACTATAGTTAGGCATCTAATAATCAAAGTAGTAGATATCAAAATGATAGATATCTGAAGGAAATTAGAAATAAAAGTACTAGATATGCAAGATGATTATATGCACTTTCCTATTGCTAATATTGAATGCAATCAAATGTGCTAAGACCACTTTTTAATGTTTCATAATAATTTTAGATGAAATAAAGTCATAATTCTCAGTAAAACGCCTAGTTTATAAACTTACTAGTAATTTACTTGAAATAAGAAGCTCCAGTATTTATAAGTTGTATTTAATAATTATAATAATGTGTAAAGGCAATAGCGATACTCGTAAATTCTAGAGGAGAAAATCTGATTGAACTCAAGAAGAAGATAATTTGCTACTTTAGCTGTATGTCTAAAAACCTAAGAAGTGAGTCAGAATTGCAAAAACAATCAACAAAAAGCTTCACAATGGTTCCGAAGTTAGAGAAGCTAGA
This sequence comes from Loxodes magnus, assembly GCA_946699065.1. NCBI lineage: Eukaryota > Ciliophora > Karyorelictea > Loxodida > Loxodidae > Loxodes > Loxodes magnus. Next base: position 504,206 of record CAMPDV010000101.1, read on the forward strand.
GATGTAAAGGAAAGATATAAAAACCATACTGACCCTAGTTTAATTAGTAAGCTCTTATTTTAGAATAATAATGAACTCCTTAAGAAGATTGGTTCATAGTTAAATCGGTGTTTGAAATAGGAAATCTATGAACAGTTATAGCCTCCAGAATGTAGAGAAGAAATGATAACATGGTTAAGAATCGTTACTATTAAATATCTAAAATGTTTGCCTCTAAGAAAGCCATTCAGAAAATACCTTAAGAAATAAATATTTTGCCTACAGTATCTCAAATTGCCTTTGAAGTTAGTTCTTAATGTATTAAAGAAACATTTTAAATTAAGTAATTTTGTTCATCTCAAATTATAAGCTTTCAAGTGTTTACCTAACTAAATTAGTTAAATGTAACTGATTATTCTTTATCCTTCTGTTTAAAATCTAAACTGTCTCACTCTATTATTACTGTTGCTAGTTTTCTAAGGTATTTTTATCTCATAAATCAGCAAATCAAAGTAGCATTAATTTACTCTTAAAACCATCAATAAAGCAATCAGATATTAAAACTAATTAGTATTACTAACTTAGCCAAAAGCATAAAAGCTGAAGTATCTATAACTAAAATATTCTAGGAGTAGATAAAAATGTGCTAGTTTATGGTAAAAGCATCATTATAAAGGTACATTAATTAAAGCAAATCTTTAGTAATATAAATTAATTCCTTTCTATTTAAATCGCATAAAAGAGTTTATAATTGCTATGTTTAGCCTAATATATTAGATATTAACATTTTTAATATGCCAAATTTAATTTAAAATTAAAGCTTTAGACTGTAAAAATCCATGTAAACTTAATAACTTATTGATGCTTTTAAGTAAATGCTTCAGGTGAGATTGATTAAGTAAAATTACCAAAGCATATTTTTTAAAGTAATGTAGCATTTTAGAAGAGTACTTGAAAAGGTATAATGACTGCAACTGATAAAGAATTTAGAGAATTACTTTAGCAAGGAAATTTTTTAGATTTTTGAAGATTAGAACTAATTATCCAGGAAATCTATCTTTAATGCTAATTAAGGAGAAAGCATTCAAAGTTTCCCAATGAATTTTGATTAATAATGATTAAGTATGTTTTGATTAAAAGGTCTTCGTTTAAGGATTTAACAAGTTAGAATACGTTTTACTTCTCATTCGTTTACTGCAAGATATAAACTTAGAATAATTTATTTTGAGTTCAATTACTTTTATTATTAATTATTGTTAATACGGGAAATATTAGAAAATGTGTAAACAACCTGAGAACGCTGAGCCTAAATTTTTCAGAAGAAAATCAGTATGAGATTAAAATGAAGACCGAGAGCTTTTGAGACTTTATGAGTAATAACCAAGAAAATGGGTGCGAATAGCAAAGTTGCTGAATCAAATTGTGCATAGTAATAATTTTGTTAGGGATGCGAGGGACGTTAAGGAGAGATTTAAAAATCACATAAATCCAGCATTAAAAAGTAAGTGCACAATTACTTTTAGAGAAAAATTGAACTATCGAAGAAAACTGATTCATTGTTAGATCAGTCTTTTAAATGGGACACGCGTGGACCACAATTGCAAAAAATATGACAGGAAGAACTGATAATATGATTAAAAACAGATTTTATAAAATAACGAAGAGATTTGTGTCCCAGAAGTTTGCAAAATATTTGCCATGCGGGCCTGGGATTTTGCCAAACTTTTATGAGCTGGAAAACTTTATCCAGAAACAGTAGGAACAGTTAGACCCGTGAACTAAATTAAAACTATCATATAAATTACGTTAGTCTTAGCTATTGCTGCTTTATAATTGGATTTTGTTTTTTATCTTTTTATAAAATTGTCTACTAGCCTTTGTCGATCAACAAGTAGCTAATTTTAATTTAAAACTCTAAGATAGAAGCATCCTATCATTAAGTAGTAATATTTATCGAAACTTTAGAAATCTTCACTAACTACCTGTCAATGCTAAGACTCTAATCAAAAGCCAAATAAAGATATAAAGGAGTAAAAAAACTCTATGCTAACTAAAGATCTAAATATGCTTAATGGAGATTAACAACTTATTTTCTCAAATAGGAATATATCAGACTAACTCCTATCTAACATATATATAATTTGATTTTAATTTAAATCTTACTGAATATTTTATTAAATTCCCTTTAAATATGTTTACTATTTTTACCGCTAGTCTAAGTTAATTGGCAAGTCTCGTTAAAGAATCTAAATTTTTCTCCTTTTTCAAATATAAAATTCTATTTAATTTAAAAGAGCAATGAAGAAGTAGCTTAAACATGTAAATAAATAACTCTCTGTATTTATAGATTTTCTAATGATTTGTATTTGATTTAATGCTACTGCTGAGAAATCAATAAATTAGTTTAGTAATTAATTTTAGCTTTAACTATATTTATCATAGCTAAGCTCATAAATTTAAATTATATTAGCTTTAGTATTCTAAACATATGTTTATGTTATCTCATATCTTTATAAGCGTTTTACAAAATTAGAAACTAACTTGTTTTATTTCTGATATATAATTATTTGGATTATTGAATTTTGTAGCTTTAATCTTTATTGTAATATTTTAGCTTTGCTTCAATATTTCTATAATAAAATTTTTAATTAAAAAAGTTAGCTAAATCTTTTAAGCTTCATATGCTTTTAAATCTACCCTCTTGATTATAGTTATAGTAGTTATTGTAATAAGAGCTTTAAGGGAATGAGTTATTATAATTGTATATTATATTCAATTAATAATACTCTTATTAAGGATTTTAAGCTACTAGTACTCTTTCCAAAAATTGCTCTTTATGATTAACTTTATTTGGATATGTGCAAGTAATAGCGCTATAATTGGAAGGAGTCTGCCAAAGTAGTTTATAAGTAATATTCTTAAATTCTAACTATTCAGTTTTAACTAGCTGTTTAAAAGCTTATTTATATAAGAACATACTATTCTTAAAAATTAAAGGCAAATAATCCTCTTTACTAGTTTATATATCATATATTAAGAGCCAATGCTGTACATAAGTGAAGCAAATCTCCTATTATTATATAACTTATTTTGATTCACTAATTCATACTTAGTTTATTTATTAAAGATACGTAAAGGATGTACAGTAGATATGTAAAGCATTCAATTGGAGAAACAAAAGATATTCTTGTTATAGGAAGCTAAGAATTTATAAATAAGCTTATATAAATTAAAAGCTTTACTATATCTTATAACTTCATATTTATAAAGATACTACTCTCAGCTTTATTTATAATATCTATTGTCTATATTTTGCCAGTCCTTCTAATAAAATCTTTAAAGTTGGATATGTAAACCAATAATGTTTGTAATTCTGGACTTAAATAATTAATTGACTTAAAATTACAACTCTTACAACTCATTAAATTCCTTTTAACACCTTAAGATGAATCTCTTTGAAAGAAAATCAAATTTTGTTAATTTTAATTGAAACTAGGCTAGAAGAAAGCTAAAACTAGACTATTTGAAGCAAATAGCTTTTAATATGGTTACATTAATGCTTCTCATATAAGTCTTGTATTTCTCTTAGCTAAAATCTCTTTTAAACATAGTAAAGAAAGAGAAAATAGTAATATGTTAATAACTATACCTTTAATATCTATATTTCATATATATCTCAAATTATATTCCTGCACTTGTCCATTCCTTTATCTTCTATATATGAAATTTACCTTAAATAAATTATAAAATAGTCTTAGTTTAAGCGCTGATTTGCTTCTAATTTATCTTTTCCAATAATTGATAATTGAAAATGGAAGCAGTTAAATAAAGCGTTATTAGATAAATATCTATAATTAAATTTAAGCTATTTTATAATGAATTAGTAGAACCGTAATCTAAACTTGCCTTTTTAAATAAAGGAATGTAAGTATTCTTTGCTAATATATTTAATAATAGATACTTTGCTTATATGCTACCTATTTATAGATATAGTCGCTAGCTTATTTAATCCTTTCATTTTACCTTTTTAGTTCTTTTACTGCAAAAGTTTATTTTAAATATCATGCTTTTGCTAAAAGATGTAAGGAAAGTGGGTTAGATCTCAAAATATAAATAAAAGGTCTAGGATGAAACTTAAAACATAGAAGATATTATAGACTAGCTTATTATAGGTAGTATAGTGAAATCAAAAGTTCTATTGATTAAAGTTTAGCTATAAAGATATATAGTAAACTAAGATCTAAATGTAAAGGCCTTGATTAACAAAGTAATATAATATAATTCAAATAGAGTTTACTAAAATATTTTGAAATAAAGACATATCAAATATTAGAAATTAACTATCTAAGAAACTTTTCCTTCTATCTTAAATAACAAATACAATTTTTAAACACATTCCGAATTAAAGTTCGTCAATGAGTAAGACTAATCTAAAATATTATTTAAGAGAATAAAGAATAAAAAATCAAATAGTTTGAAGAAAATTCTAAATTATTGAAGTATTAAAGAATAACTTTAAAATAAGATATTTCTAATTTCAAAAACTAAAAAAGGTTCAATGACAGAATTTTAAGATGATATAAAGATAAATTGACTTTATTATGATATTTGTTTTAATATTTTATAGAATAATTATATTAGATAAATATAAAGAAAATAAAGTAAAATATAATTAGAATATTTCCCTTTTATCTTTTTTCTACTTAATTAAATCAGCCATACATATTTTAGGTTGAAAGAAAAACTAGCTCACTAACGAAGAATCTTCAATTTAATGGCCATTTTGGTCTGTTTTTGCTGATGTGTTTATTCATTCATCAAAATTTCTTAATTACTAAAAGTTTGGGTTTATTCCAGAAGCATTTTATTTGAAAAATGGAGTTGAATACTAATTATTTTCTGAGATAGAAAAATCTTCTTAATTTCACGTTGATCCAAATTATTTATTCTCCTTTACAATTTATTTTTTGATGGAAAGAAATGAAATTGGTTTGTGTTCTTTTTAAATTTATATTTAAATATTATCCTATAAAAAATCACTTTTTTAATTGAAAACCTTTTTAGCCTTTCTATTACATCATGTTATTTAGCTCTAGTCCAAATTATATTAATGAGAATGTCTCTGAAACAGATGTGTCTTGATTTTCTATAATTTATAATAAGTATTTTTATTTGTATATTGCATGACTTAATCATCTTCGTAATTTAAACACTTTTTAATTCAATCAAAAGCAAAACCTATAAGCACATATAATCCAGTTCCTTCAGTCATAGTGAATGCTCTATTATTCATATTCAAGGAAAGATTTCATTCTTAACGATGATCATAGTTCTCTTTCTTTTAATGTAATACTTTAGATTTCTCTACTAGTGACTTTGATAAATATTCTCTTTACTAAAATTGCTTCTATCCTTTCATGCATAGTTCCCGGTTTGATGCTAAAGAGAAATTTTGCATAGCTTAAAATATTTATAACAAATATTTAAATATAAAGCAATAAATTACACTAGCAAAAGATATTCAATAAAGCAAAGAGCAAAACTGATATTTCTAAGTATTTGCTCTTTGGCAGAGTGTAGTAGAGTAAATATTTGGTTAAACTTTAGTTTGTTTAATAAAAGATAGTGAACAAGGCGTTTAAGGATGTTGGAATAGAGTAGAACTAATTTTTCATAAAGGAGCATAAGAAAATTTAAAATTTAAAATATTTAATTTCCTTTATTGTAAAATGTAGGGAAAAGTACTTACTGAAGAACTTGTTTTAACGCGTTCGAAAGCGGATAGATTGGTTAATGTAAAGAACTTGAATCTTTGGGGAAATGATCTTGAGGATATTAGAATTTTAAGAGAAATGCCAAATTGTGAAGTTCTTTCCTTATCAGTTAATAGAATAACTTCTCTTAAGGAATTTTAGTATTGTAAAAAATTAACTGAGCTGTATTTAAGAAAAAACCTAATTTCTGATTTAAGTGAAATCAAATATTTATAAGATTTACCTAATTTAAGAGTTTTATGACTATGGGATAATCCATGTGCAGAGTAGGCTAATTACCGTGAATATGTTATTTCAAATTTACCAAAATTAATCAAGCTTGATAATACTTAAGTAGCAGCCGAAGAAAAAATCGCATAAAATAATGTTCAAGCTTCTTCAAACGTTTAGGAAAAACCTGTTTTTAAAAGAGAATAACCAATGAGACAAATGTCTGTTCCTGAAGAAAAAATAGTTCGTCCTTTTGATCAATAATAACATCATTAATAATAAATATAATAGCCTCAATAGCATATATCTTAACAGTAGAAAGATTAAGCAAGACCAGTAACGTAATAAGGAATTAATAGATAACATCGAAATGAGAATATACTTTGTGCTGTTCTAGCACTTCTAAAAGAACTTGATGAATCAGGACTTGAGCTAGTAAGTTTTTAAATTTATAGGTTTTAAAAGATATCTAGAGAAAAATAGGAAAAAATAGCTAAAGCAAGGTTTGACACATTACTCTATAGATTTTTATATCTTGAATTCAATTTTTTGATTTCAGTGAAAATCATATTCATTGTACTTTTCATTATTGTTATTAAATTATTAAAGCTCCCTATATAAAAAATTACATCAAACTATCTGCTTAATATTAGAGTAAAATTTTAACTTCATTAAATGTTTTATAAATAACAGAATGTAACAAAAGTGATTCTAATTTATATCTTTTTCGAAAGAAATTTAATTAGTGAAATAATCTTTAAGTTAACTCTTATCATATGTAAAAATTAAAATTATTTAATACTATGATATACTATTTTCTAAGGTTATTAATTAATAATTTATTTTGTTTATTTATGCTTGTAATATATTTTGATTTTTCGGAGTAAGTTAAGCTGATCAACTTTTTAACTAAAAGTTGAAAATAAACTATACTAGAGTTTGAATAAAGTTGTCTACTTTATTTAAATAAATTGATTATTTTCCATTTCTGTTATTAATAGATTACTATATCTTCTAAAAATGGAGCTATATTTATTGAAAATAGAAGCTTTATAGCAAAATCTATTGATAAATACAGTACTACTAATTCAACTCTGTAAACTTTTAACTGTTGTGTATTATTTAATATTAGACCATCATTATTTATTCTTTATAATTTTAGAACTTTTTAATATATAATAAATACTTAGTCTCTTGTTCGTAAATTTGATCTATACTTGTCGACTAATATTGCTATGATAACTCAAAAAAACTTAATAATAATTTATTTTTAGATTGTAAGATTCTTTGCTATTCACTAGCTTTAAAAGCTTAATGCTTTCTCTTTCTTATTTAGTCTTCCTCAATCTCTTATTTGTGGTAATTAGTTTTTTATAATCTAAACTCAAACATTTTCTTAGAGAATTTATTAGATTATAGTTTTAATTATTTTACAACTAGCAAGTAAATCTTCTTGCTCTGTAAATTAAATAAAGAAGCTAAGAAGTCATCATAAGTATAATTTTCCTTATTATTATATCATCTCTTTTATCTTAAGTATTGCTCAATTAAATCTCTCTTTATTAAATAAGCCCAGCAAATACTTTTAAATTAGAAGATGATTTTTCATAGTTAGCTTATAAATTATAAATATTAGACTGTATAATAAATTCTTAGTTATTAACAGTAAAACAAATTAATTTATTTAATAGTAATTTGATTATATAGTAATACCTATTTAGTTAGTTGAAGTAAGCTACTTTACTTAATTTACTAGGTGTAATCTTAAATGCTTTAAGATTATTAATTGATTTTGCTTATATACCAATTTTTTGATCTAACTTTTGATGCTTAATAAACTATTTTCCGACTAATAAAATCATTAAAAAGGGATTTGCTTTAGTTAGTTAGCTATTTATTATTATAACTTATATAAAACTTACTCAAATCACTTTCTAAGTTCATTATATCTTTTTTTACCTTTACTAAATAAATAATTTAATTTATTAGAGCGAGATATTTAGCAATAAAAATTAGATTACAAGTAATCTAAATATATATTTAATTATCATCATCAGAGCTTTTAACTCTTAAAAAGATAAAGACTCTCCTACTATGATTCTTCAAAATTAGTTTTCTAACCAGTTTTTTTCTTATTTTCCTAGTTTTAATTTTGAATAATGTTAATCTATTATTAATCATGTTAATATTAAACCATTTTTTTCACTATTTATTTTGGTTATAGTTACTAAATGGTGCTTTACTATTAAGATTAATACTTCTATTTTTAGATACTTTACTACTATTATTAAATTGAACTATTACTTTCCATTTGCTCTATTTTTATCTATGCCATTTCCTTAACTTAATTTGTACTTTTATGAGGTTTTTCATCTTAAGTTTATTCATATATACTTATTTAAGACTAGGAAATATAAATGGATTAGACCTTTTATTCATATTCTTAGTCAACCTTTTACTAATTCTGACTACTAGATTATTAAATATAATTCTATTTTTTATCTTAGGATATAATATTAGCTTCAAAAATTTAATGTTGCAATCTCTATTCAATCATATTTTCTATCTAAGAAGAATTTAATTATTCCATTTATAATAGTTTAACCTCATAATTGAAGTTCCTGAGCTTATCAATATCTTCAAAATGACTCTAAATTTACTTTACGCTTTGGAATTTCTAAACTTAAAATTATAAATTTGAATTTAGCAGATTGATCATATAGTTAGTGCATTCATGGTTATGTTACTAAATTTTTTTTATTTAGCAGAGATATTTTTGTATTTAATCTTGAATAATATTTCTTAATTTAGACTTCAATTTATAATATAGGTTGGTAATTGCTACTCTTATTAGATTTTCTTACATTGCTAGATATTTATTATGTTTTTTGCTTTATTGCATTAGCTAAATTTGTTACTTCAAAAGCTCTTATTTGTACTCTTAAAGTTTCAATTAATACTTAAATTTCATTTCTTTGATTAAAACGCTAAGTTCTTCAGTTTAACACTTACCATGCTTTTTAAGACATTAAAAGCATAATGTCAATGCTTCATCTTAGCAATAATATTCCATCCGTTTATTATGAGTATTGCATATCTTAATATCAGTAAATACTTTTTATATCAATGAGATAGATTCTTGGTGTTGTGAGCTTCATGACTACAAAGATTATAAATGCTTTAAACAAAGTTAGCTTTAAAAGCAAGAGCAAGTTTCTTCTTAATGTTCCATTTTAAATATAAATAAATCATAATGAGAAGTATATTATCAAGTTATACAATCTTGACTAATTAGGATATTTATTCTTATGCTTATTAAAATTCATTATCATCCTATAAATCGCCAAATTTCATTGACCGAGCATTTTGAATTCTATTCATGCAGTATTCAAACTCGTCCTCTGAACTTTGCTCTTTGATATCAGATTCTCATCCGTGCAAAGGACTTTCGTCATTTTACCCATCTAAATTATTATTTTCTCATATATCTAGACTCTAAGCATTAGCTTCAGGTTTTTTCTTAGGAGTGTTTCTGATTTTTCTGATTTGTCTCTTTGAAGAACTAATTAAGCTTTTATTTAATTTGTTCTCTATAATATTTTATCTCATAAACTTGAAAGAATATAAATTTTTGCAGTACGTCTCTTTGCTATTTTTCCTAACTATGAAGTTGAAATAATTGCTTTTATTTAACTATCAAACAGGAGTGCTATTTAAGTTTTCAAGTTTTATTCTTTCTTTATTCTCGCAAGGAAAATCAAACTACATTTGTTTTATTGTCACTTAAGGCTTTTTAGAGTTTAGATTAATGAATGGAAAAGTTTCTTTTTTCGGTAAAGTGTCTAGTAATTATTCACATTTCTATAGTTTAGATTTCTTGCTGCTTATTTTAATTATTGGAAGGAATTTTTTGCTAAGCAGATATTTTTCGTTCTTAGGGAAATAACTAAGCTCATGCTTAGTTGCTGCTTACTCTCCTAATTAATTAATCTCAGAAAAAAGCTTTAGTTTTAAATTAGATCTTTCATTATTAGCATTTAGCGACTTGTTCATTTTCAATTTTCTAGTTAATCTACTATTAATAACTTTACTATTTAAATAACCTAACATTTACTTATTATAGCTTGCTTACTTATATAAGATAGCCAACACCTTATAGAATCATATACTTATTAATTAAGAAATCTTTAAAAAACAGATAAAGTCTATATTATACTACTACTGTAATAATTAATCAGTTTCTGCCTTTCTTATATGAAATCATTACAACCACAATAGTAAATTAAATGTAAGGATAAAGCTAATTCTTAATTAGGTTCACTTTAAGCTTCATTAAAGACATCGAGATCTTTATATTTACTCTCTTTGTTATATTTTGATAATTCATAGAACATTTCCTTATATAATCTGAGGAAATCATGTCTTTTATTTACTTAGAATAAATCTAGCTAGTATAGAAAGTAGTTTTATGTATTTTTTATTTAAAATAGTTCAGTTAGAGTAAATGAAAAGTATAAATAAAGTTAGCTATTAAAGTTCAATGATACTAAAGCTTCTTATTTTGCTATTCGATTCAAATAACTTTATGTTGCTTATATTAAATTTAATTTTAATTAAATTGCAAATATAGTTTTTGTGCTTTTTCAAAGATGATAAAGAAAACTAGAATTAAATAAATTAAAGAAAGATAACAAATAAAATTTAGCATCCCATTCATTAAAGCTTCATTTTAGAATATAGAGTAATCTATTTAAATCAAAAAGATAAATACTTTAAGCTTAAATCAATGCTAAAACTTTTTAGACTGGTAAAGATTATCAATTTTATAAATCTTCAATCTTAAACAAGGATTTTTAACAAAAAGTATAATAAAGTTTAAATCAGATTTACTTTAATACTGCTATTATTAATTGAAAAAATTGGTTTTGCATGCAATTTTATATTTTAATATAAATTATCCTCATGAAGTAATTTATAACATCAATATAGACATTAGAGTTAATTTAAATTTTAAATTTTCTAATTAAAGGTAAAATTTATTTTATAGTAGACTTTTATTTTGAAGATATTTATAAAAAATTCTATTTTTAAATTTAAAATATTTAGATTTTAAGCTCTTAATTTGTAAATATTGCCTCTAAAATATGTTAATAATAGGTTTATTAAGTATAATGTATATAAATTTAATTCTATTTTATTATCTTACATGCATGTAATTTTAATTTTCAATAGCATACTTATTTAATTTATTTATCATCAAACTACTTTAGAAATGGATCATGATGTTAATTAATATATTATTTTAGCTAACTTAAAAAGTAATTTTATAATATTCGCCTTTGATGGGAAAATAATTGTTTATAGTTATAATTAATTAATTAATTAATTAATCTTGCAAGCTTCTCTTACACTATTATAACTAATGTATCTATAGCTTTAAATTAAAATACTTCTATATATTTTTGGGTTATATTAAAAATTTACATAAGAAACCAATTATAGATTAAGAATTTTCTTTTAGTTACAATTGTTTATTCCAAATACAGAAGAGTAAAGCTTATAGGTTTATATTAGAAAAATAACTTTAAATTTAAAAGTATATTTGCCATTAATTTTTTTAATTATGAGTTCATATATAAAATTGCCCCTTGTCATTACATATTTATTTCTATTAAATATTTGAGATTTAAAATAATAAATGACTTAAGTAAAAATAATGTTGAGTTTTAAATAAATTGAAGTTTAATATAATTAACATTACATAATGAACTATTAACGTAAATTTCATTTACTATTTTAAGAGGAAGATCTGCTCGTTGACCATCCTTTTAACCTACCTACTCTTCGATTCCAAGATCCACTCCTACTTCTATTTCTATAAGTATTTCTACTGCTTTTTCCATTTTTCTTATGACTATAACTATCACTTCTACTTTCACTTCTATCGTAGCTTCATTCTCTGCTTCTCCCTCCATCTCTGTCTCTATTTCTATATCTTCTTCTATCTCGACTTCAATTTCTGCTTCTGTCTCTACTTCTGTTTTTATTTCTGCTCCGACTTCTGCTTCTGCTTTCTTTTCTACTACTACTATTACTTCTATCAACACTAAAGCTCTGGTTTCTACTTTAACTGTTGTTTTTATTTCTTTTTGAACTACTTCTACTGGTGACTATACTGTTGCTTTTGCTTTTGCTTTCACTCTCTCTTCTTTCTCTACTTCTACTTCTTGTTCCAATTTTTTATGAGTTTTCTACTTTTTCTGTATTGTTTCATTGAAATATATCTAAATTCCTACCTTCAAATTTAACTCCATCCATTTTCAAAGCTTTATTGGCATAATTTTAATCCTTAAAAGTAACTTTTGCATTTGCTCCTCTTTTTCATGTTCTAATTTTGACATCTACAATGCTATCTGAAAAAGATTCAAAAAGCGTCAAAATTTATTATTTTTTTGTGTAGCTCTATAGATTGAATATTTGCACAGTACTTCATAGTCTTTGTTAATCCTTCTATGAGTCATTGTCACTAAAGTTATTTAATGAACTTTTACATTTTTTTTCTTCTTGTTGATTGCTTGTATTATCTTGAGGATATTGTAACTCCTTTTTTTCTTGACTTTCAGTCATAGATATTTTTTAATCCACCTCTTAGTTGTTTATTTCTTAAACTACTTGACTAAATTTAAATTCTTACTTTTTATCAGATTATTAAGATTTTTCCATTATCGGTTCACTTTTACTGGATTAAGTTTGTATTAAGTTTTCGATAAACTCTAATTCACTTTGAAGACTTTATAATTACTCCTAGTTTTTATGAACCTTTTGCTTTAAATCAACACGAATTTTATATTTGAAATGGGAAGACCCGAATTGAAGAATATCTTCATTCTAAAGAGGAAGTTAAACATGGTCTAGAATTTTTTTATTATTGCATCAAGTTCCATTCTTACTTTTAAGATCTATAAGGCATACTCCCAAATTCTCTTCAATAATAATGACAGCATGTTTTCTAGAAACACTATCTGAACTTACTAAAATATCACTACTTTTTAAGCATCCTATGTGGAATATATTTTTGTTCTAAAACTTATACTTTTTTATGAATTTCTATTCACTAAAGCATTCAATAGAAACAGATGGTATGTAAGAAGAAGATAAATTGAATTAAGTTACTAATCAAGATTAGATATCTACATTAGTTTGAATATCATTTCTTATTTTCATAAGTAACTTTCCTAATTCATTTTTTCCCTTTCCATTTACAATTCCTCAAAAGTAATTATCTTCTGATTCTTCATTGCATTCATATAGAATCTAGTAAGTTTTAGTTTCAAGTAAAAACTACCTTAAATCCTAGTTTCTTCTGTATTTATCTCTTTGTAGCTTTTCCATGATAAAAGATCTTTAAACATTTCAATCTTAAGGGTTTTTAATTTTAGACTATCATTTAATTAGCTATTTACAATCATTTTCCTATCTTATTTTATCTCTTATTATTGAATTTGGGACTCTACAAGCTAAATAGGCTTAGAATATAGAACTGTAAAATTCTCCATTATAGTGCACCGCACATTCATAATTATTAGAAAGTCAGGCATACTATCCTACAAATTAAGTTATTTGAACTTAAGCAAATTAAGTCGCCATTACTTATTTATAAACGATATTGATTAAATAATTGATAGCTCTATTAGTAATTAATAAATAGATCATTCTAAATTATTCCTGCTATTAATTTTACCTTTTTCCTGTTTTATTTACTTTTAATATATCAATTTTATACTTATTCATCATATAATTAAATTGCCTATTTACTACTTTAATTCTATTTTAATATTTTAGTTAATAGTTGCTTAGCTAGATAATATAAGGTATAAAGAAATTTGTTATTCTCAAAGGAGATTTATATTAGATTTTATGTAGCAAAATCGAAATTTAATGAAAGAATCTTCTGGTAAAGTGATGAATGTTTTTTTGGATTATTGAGCGTTTTATATGAGTTAAATTAGAGGAATGTGATTTGCTATTATGAATTGTAAAATTATTTGTTGATACGAAAATTAAAATTAAATGAAGAATGTTTAAAGTAGTTATGTACTCATTTATGCCATCCTAGCAAAGCTTGTCTTGAGGGTTCCTCAACAGATATCTAAGTAGGTTGCTATTATGAAGCTGAAGATTGTTATAGTTTTTTTTTATCAATTTCAAATCTCCAGATATAACAGTTTCTATCTCTACTTGCTGTCATTATTATAGACTCATTTACTACCCACTAAATTTTAGTAATTGCTTTAGTATGAGCTGCAAGAACATCTAAATATTATATTAAAGTTACATAGAGGAGTGCATTTAATTGCATCCCAAACAGTGATATTACCTTCGTCATCTCCTGCTAAGATTTATTTGCAAGAGTGAGTATAACTTAGTTACCGGATTTTGTTTTTTCCTTAAATTACGGCTACTTACTTACTAAACCGTTCTCTTTCTCCTTTTCCAATTTCAAGCACACCTATACTTCCATCTTTACAACCAGCAAAAACATACATGGAATTTCAATCCATATGCATACATGTAATATTTGATTTTGACATTAGCTAAATAGATAAAATAGGTAAAAACGATGCTGTATCAAAAATTTAGATTGCATAATTTTAGCAAGCAAGAATTGCTCTTGGAGGCCTTACTGATAAAGCTACAATCGGACTTCCTCCAATTTATTGGTCATGAATTATAAGTTGCTTAGATAAATCCATTACCCTAAAATGTTTGTCCTCACTAGTTGTATAGCAGTAAGAATTGGTATGATCTAAATATATTCCAGTTACTCTTTTAGAATGAGCTTAATCAGCATAAAAATCTTCATGCTAAAGATAATTAAGCTCCGTACTAACTCTTTCGAAAAATATTTTTCCTTATGTAGTTCCTACAGCAACGAGAGTTAAGTTTGCATTTCACTAAAGACACGAAGCTATTTCAACGAAAGATTTCTATCATAGAAGTTAATATGTCTGTTCTTGCAGATTTGCGTTATAACATAATAAAGCAGAATGAGATTTTCCAGAACCTTCAACTTCTTTATTAGATTCCCAGGGCATCTTGATATTAGTAAACATAGCATCCATTTTTCCACCTAAGGTATCCTAAGAAACTAACACGAATAGAATATTGTCTTAGAAAATGAAATCAATAACTGTCAAATCATTAGGTATATCTTTAACCTATCCAACACAACTAGGTGGAGTAATTCCAGCCTCAGGAGCATTTACATCAATCTATAAAAAATCTCTTAGTTCTTATGAAGAAAGCAAATCTTATCTATTTATTACAATCTTTAGCCACTCTTCTAGTTTTTGTTACCTTTGGACTAGTTTCTCATGTGAATTTAATTTAAAAAGAGTTTTAGGAGGTATTTTAGGAACATCGGGATACTTTTTATTAATTTGCTTGAACAAGTCATCAAATTCCGAAAAACGCTTGTCAATATTTCAAGTTTATCCAGTAGATTTTGCAATAACGATGGAATAAAAAACAACATTTGCTTAAGAATAATATTTAGTGATATTTACATTTAAACTTGCTTCCATCTTTATTAGAATCCTCTTCTATATATTTTTCAATAACAATAATACCTTTCTAATGGCTATTGTCTTTTTGTTTAATTAATTGTTAAACTAATGCTTGCAAGCAAGCTAAAATTACTATTATTTATATTAATTTATTACTTTAATTTAAAATCCAAATATTACTCATAGAAACTAGAGCAGCAGTGTAATTTAAGATTTTTACCAAATGCATAATGCAAAAGTATTAAAAGCATTTTATAATTAAGTATTTATGGGAGATATTAATTAGTTTAATAGGATATATATTTAGAATGTTTTAACTTTATGCAATCTAACCATAAATTAAATTTTATCTTTGCTTTAGATATTTAAATTTCTTATCTTCTATACCTAATAGCATTTTTACTATACTAGAAGACTTTGGTTCTGTTCAAATTATGCTTCTTTTATTCCATTCGGCATATTATTGAATATAACTTAACGCAACTTCACTCAGATTGTTTATATATTCCTATTTAGATTTAAAATGGTTCTATATTAGAATATACTAATTAGGTAGAGAAGACTAGATAATATATTCTAGGATCAAGCTTAAACTAATTAGATTTATTTAAATTATCTTTTATCATTCTTCTTCATATTTTTAATTTTGCTAATTCTAAAAATGCTTAAAAAAAATACTCAAATAATTACTTGAAATTTGATAAAAATTAGTAATTTAATTCATATATGAGTACAAAATTAGAAGGGACTAAACTAGCATAATGCAAATATAATATTATAGAGATAAATAAAATTTATTAATTAGTATTTATAACTTAATTACAGTGGCTTAATAGAAATAAGATTAGGAATTAGCTTTAACATAAAAACAAAAGTGATAGATTATTATTATGATGGATAAGAATTAATTGCTTAGCAGTTTCCATATTTAGATCTTAAATATTAAATCTCATATAAGGTATCAAAACTATTTAATTTCAAGAGGAAAGTTAAAAATAAGGTTTATTTAAATATTTGAGCCAGCAAATTAAATGCCAAACAGATGCATTGAGCCAAGTTAGATTTCTTTAGTTATCTATTGATTGTTAATATATCTGTAAAGAAAGATAGTTGAATAAGAAGATAAAATAGATGCAAAAGAGTATTAGGAATGAAAGGTAAATAAATTAAAATAAAATATCAGAAAGTCTACTTTGTCAAAACAGGAACCCTTTTTGAGGCTTACTTGTAAATCTTATGAATCGCTTATCTTAATCTGAAAGCTTAAAGCACTCCTATGTAAATTGGATAACTTTGAATAAAATATAAGATTCTATTGAGATTGTTATCAAAAATAAAATGATTTTTAATATAGTAGCATCAGCTAGCATTAGAAGAAACTTCACTATTATTAGTCCACAGATAATTAGAATGTACTAAGTAAATAACATTACCAATATTATTAATATATTAGAAAGGCGCTTAGATGCACAATATCCAATGAAGGGTAAAACTACCAAAAGCAAAAGATAGAATGAAGAAATTATCATCACAAAGCTTATCAGCTGTATTATGTTACTTACTACATGTAAAATACTTAGTCATCTAACCTTATTTTATTTTTATAAGACCTAATGAAATTTAATCTCTTGCTCTTTTGGCTTAACTATTTTCATATTTTCAAGTGCTGGAGCAGGTTCTTCTTAATATACATTAGATTTAGGATATTGCTATTCTTAGAATTTCTATATAATATTTTCAGGAGCGAAAGGGTCATATTATATTGGTATAGAGAAGAATTCAGAGTTTAAGTCATTAGAGTTAGAATCCTTCTTCTAATTTTCCTGAATGAAACTCTTACTTAGTTTTAAATAAGTCTAGCTTCTTAATCAGATTTCTATTATTCTAAATCTTGAGGTTATTACATTCTTTAGTATTAATTAAATCAATAATTAATTAACTTTAATTCATCCCTTTCATGCTCTTTACGCATCTTAATTCACTTTTAAATTAAATGAACAGATTAGCTGAAAACTTATTGTTGCTTATTACAATAATTCAGCTTGTTGTCACTGTTTTTCTTATTTAGCAGCACTAAATTTAATAGTAATAAGAACGCTAACTACTCTTGTCTAATATTAATTCACATTTCTCTATTAAGGAAACAAAAGAAAACTAGCAGGTAATCTAAAAAGATGAGGTTGCTTAAACTTAGGAAGTTGTATAGGACTAAGTAATTAAATAAGAAGCAGCAACCATATAGAGTTTAAAATAGTAAGGAAACGATAAAATAGAATAAGTTCAACAGGATAGTAATTAAGATGATCCAGATGACGATAGTGATGTTAAATAAATTGATAGTGTCTCTACTTATAATAGATCTGCAATTTATTTAAACATGTTTAGAAATTCAACTAAAAGGTAAAATACTCTCAAACTTAATGCTAAACTAGCTTTTGTTGTAGAAGGAAAATGGCCTGCCCTTGATTTTCCTTAAACTACTATTTCATTTTGATTCTTAGCACAAAATTAAAGTTAGGAGATTATAGGAATTATAGGAAATAAAATGAGTTCTGTAGACGATTTATCTAATCAATATATTAATAAAAGTGACTTTTGAGGATACTAAATCTGAATCTAAAAGCAATAGCTGCTATTTACCTATGGAAATGATTTACAGGGTGAGGATATTAATTGCAACCACACTGTCTAATTTAACAAATGAACTAATTTCATTGCTTCTTTCACTTCTATAGAATACCAATGCAAGGAAGAATATGCACTAGCAATATGAATAAATAATGAGTTAAAAGTTAAAAGAAAACAGATTTATAGATTAAGACAAACAGCAAGGTAGTTGAGATTAGGAGCACTTTTAATGGGACATGACTTATTTATTAAGAAAAGAAGTAAAAAATGGACAGTAATGTTTAATGATCACTATTTTCATGGAGAAATTGATGATATTTTAATTTTCGATTAGTTAGTAGATACTAATTAAGCTTAGCTAATAGCAAATTAGCAATACCATGAGTTTGTAAATGGATATTTAAAACCTAATTCTTAAATATTCTTTTGCGACTTCGAAGAAAAGAAGAAAGAAATGACGATAAAAGTATAAAATTGATACTAAATAACCTATAAAAAAGTTTGAAGTTTCGACACAATAAATAACTAATACACTATAGTCAGGCAGAAAAAAGATGACTGATCCTTTCTTTCTAAGTTCTAAATGTCAACTAGTGCTTATGATAAAGTGACACAAACTTATAAAATTCCCATTAGTTACAGATAGTAGAAATATTCATAAATATTTCGAAATAATAATATACTTCAACTATTTCAAAGTCAATACTAGAAGGGATTATAATAGTTTTAATTGATATAAAATAAACTAGCAAAATTTTATATTCCAGTAGGAGTAACAGCTTATAAGAAAATTAACATACTAAGACAAGTTCTTAATTAAATATAGGAAGCAAAACTAATAACAGAAACTTTGATAGTAGTTTGCTAGGATGGAGAAAAAGTTATTAAGAAAGACAAAATAGTTTCTTTATAGTATAGCTAGGAAGTGGAATCACTAGTACTATCATATAAAACATTAAATATTGTTCATTTAAAATGTCCTCTAAACTTTTTGGATTATAATCCTCAAAATATGACTCTATTTAGTACCTTTAGGTAATCGTTTTGCAAGTATTTTTACTGAAAATTTATCTTCGAGAATCTTAATGCAAAAGCTTTGATGCATTTGGATGACGATATTATGCTTCAATCTGATTTTTATACTTATTTACTTTATACATATAAATAGTTCCTAGACAATCCAGTATTTGGCAAGTAGATAGGAATAGTATCAATGATGACAAGAACATATTTTACTGATATAAAGGAAGAAGATTTCACAAAATTTTATATTTAAAAGCCAATTAGAGCATTTTCATTTATGATTCCAAGATACATGTGACATGATATACATGAATCATGGTTTTAAGAAGACTGAATGTTGCACATATTCTATTACATGAAAAGATACATCAGAAAAAGCTATTTAGTTCCACTAATTTCTAAGTGTTTTGTTGTTGGATAGTAGCATCCAGAAAGTGTGCATTACAAAAACTTTTCTGATCACACAAGTAGCAGAAACAACGATGCAGAGAATTTGAGAAGATTTAAAGAATACGAAAAAGTAGTAAAGAGATTAAAAAGTGATTAGATTTATTTAAAGTTGGCTAATTACACTATAATTTGAATTATACAACTTTAGCTTAAAAATTTATCTTTAATTTACTTATCTAATGAAATTTCTTTATAGCCTTATTTGGAAATATCTTCATCTATCAAACTAAATCACTTTAAATAAATTTAAGATTATAGTTGAGCATATTATAGTATTATATACCTAAATAATATGATTCTTTTAATTTAAAGCAGACCATCCTCTTAATTTCTGAAAGGAATTAACTTTATAAAAATAAATCCTATTTAATAATTTAAGCGAATTTTGAATTATTTATAATTATAGTTTTAATTATTAGCTATTAAGCCTATTTCTTAATATCTATTTTTTATTATTAAAGCCTTTTTTATTCAGAACTTTTTATATTCATAAATAAGTTTTTTAAATTTAGGTGGATATTATAAGAATTTTCAAGTATTAAATAATAGAATATCAGCAGAACAAAGAATAAAAAGTGATAAACATGCTTTAAAACAAAAAATAGATAAATAAAAACAGGCTTTCTGAAATACTGATAACAGAGATCTTATTTAAGAATAATTTAGTTTGTATGTTTTATCATGCCAATCAAGACTCATATAGCTCTTACTACTCAAACATTTTTTAATTCAAATATTTTCTTCTCCATCATAATCTAAATATCAATGCACTAAGTGAGGAAACAAGAAAAAATTCCTAAAATATTGAAAAATATAAAAATATGTTCCTTAAAGAATTTAAATACAAATTAGATTAAAGAAATAAGCAATATTTATTGCTTATATGGTTTTTATCAATAAATTAAGTTATAAACTTTATGGGAAGATATTTATTTGCTAAATCTTAATAGCAATTATAATTAAAATTGCTAAGAGTGAATTTATTCATTATAAATCTTTAGAAGCATAGCCTTTATACTTTAACTAATAAAATTTCAGAATCAAATGCAAATTTCATAAACTTAATATGTTTTTCCTTTCTATTTTTTATTTAATCTTACAATTTAAATATTAGTTCTATATATTATTTATAAAGGAAGTCAATCTTATACTTTGTTATAAATCCAAAAATAGAAGTATGAGAAATCTTATACTTATATTTCAAGCAGCTTTAAAAAGAAAAAGATACAAAGCATTAAAAATAAATCATATTTTTCACAATTTAATAATCAAATTATTAGATAAAAATCTCTAATTAATTTTAGATTTAATTAATTTTAAATTATATAATTTCTTTAGAAAAAATGAAGGAACAATTATTTTAAGAGTCATGCATATGATTAATTAAAAGTAGTTGCTTTACTTTAGGAATATATTAAAGAATTGTATTTGATATATAAAAATTAATTTTATTCGATAAATAAAGAGGTTTAAAGTTATGCTTTCCACTTTTAAAGAAATACTATTCAAATATAATTTAGAGGAGCTTTAAATAAAAAAAGTTATTTAAATAAGAAAGTTTAATATAAAACAATGAAATTTCTTTCATCCAATAATTTTATATATTAATAATAAGGTATAAATAAAAATTATTAATAATATTTAAATAAATTAATACATTTAATAATTAATAGCTTTTATATTTAACTAGCTTCTTTTAGTCTATTATATTAATTTTTATATTTAGACCTTTTAAAGTTTTTATTGAATATGGTCTCAATTTATTAGAATATTTAATATATTCTTTAGGTTTTAGAATTTAATTATTACACTTTATAACAAATTTCTAAATGAATAAGAGTATAATATTTTAGTAAAAGATGCATTTTAATTTTAATGCTTCCTATCATTATATTAAGTATGCATAGTTTCTTTAATAATTACATAGTTGAGTAGATAAAAGTCCTCTTTCTTGTTATGAAAAAATTGAGTTTTTGCTAATAATATTATAACTTATATAAAACTAATCTTACAGCAGCAATAAATCATTTTCAAAACATTATAAGCATAATAATTTATTTAATTCTCTGTTTAACAGTTCTCAGTTATTATAATAAATTCTAAGCATTATGCTATTGTTTTTAGAAATAACTAGAATATGATATTTATAGCTTAATTATTTACTATTTTTGCTAAAAGATTTTATTAGCCTTGCTTAATATTTTTAATTTATCTAATTAGAGAATGTTTATACTTATTTAAAATGTTATTGTAAAGCAAATATAGCTATTATACTATATTCTATTTTATGAGTAAAATGAAGTTTACTTTTATATTTAACTTAAAACTAGATATATTATTAGATTCTGTACTCTAACTTTAATATTTTGATTTTTGTTTGTTTTAATCTTATATTCGTTTTAATTTAAAATTATTTATTCACTTTTTAATATTTTGTAATCAATCAATTTTTAGATTTGTACTAATTAGTTGATAGACAATTCCTAAATAATTGATTTATAACCTTTAACTTTAATAGTAACTATTTAACTTATGCAGCAAGCAATAGAGTAGTTATACCTAATGTCTTACTTATAAAGAAATAACTATTTAAAATAGGATTTATTCCCTATAAGCTCTTATAGTTATTAATAGTCTTTCTTAGTCAATTTTTACTTTTTATATCTTTACACTCAAGGAATATTCAAAATCATTTCTCTAGCTTTCAAGCAACTTTCTTAATTAAACCGAACTAATTATGACTTTATAGGCTTATAGATTTATAAAAGAATTAAAAGATTGAATTATTAAATTAACGCTAAACATAGGATTGTATATAAGTATAAAAACAGGTAGAAGGGTATTACAGTAAGTACTTATAGTAAATTATCTTTTAAAGGTAGAAAGGAAAAACAATTATCTTATTTTCATTATTTAAACAATGCATCTATCATATGTCTGCGTATAGTAATCTAAATCTTACAATCTTACAATTTTACAGTATTATTTCTCTAGCGATAAACAATCTAAATACTTAATAAATCAATATTTATCAATTATGCTTTTTTAATTAAAGGTAAATAAAAGCTGAAAACAAGCTAAATAGCATAATTAAAAAGCTATATTATAAAAGAGAATGAGACTTGCTTTAGCAGAATCAATAGTTTTATAGCTTATTGTCTTACTCTCTATTTTCTCTACTTATTTTACGATTAACATTATAAAAGTCGAATTAATAATGAATGACATTTTACTTGAAAAGATTTAATTTTTTCTAACTAAAAGAAGAGATAGAAATTAGTATTAAATAAAGAAAGGTATAAAATAGAAATGTAAGAAGTTTAAGGATTTAAATTTAATAGATAAATAATTATTTTTGCTCATAATAAAGCAGATATAAACTTCAATTTGAAGAGATTATTCGTGTTTGTCATATTATTTTTGTCTTTATTTGACTAACCAAGAGTTACCAATTTGCATTATTAATAAACAAATAGCTTATAAAATAAGTTAAAAATTAAGGATATTAAATAGAGTATTAATTTAACTTATATTCCAATACCATATTCAAATTATAAAATATGAAAAGATAAAATCAGCGAAGCACGACTGTATATTGCAAACCATCTACTGGCCTTTTATAGAGGAATTCTACTTAAAGCGGCTAAGCTAATTAACAGACCAATACAAGCAGAACTAAAAGTAGAATAGATTCTCCTCAGAGTAACAGATAAAGATTACAGGAAATGGTTGTTAGGCCATATATTTTTCATAAGTATTTATCACAAAAGTCTAAACTGTTTGTTATTCATGAAGTAGAAGAAGAACATCAAAATACAGAGGTAAAAGGAGAAAGTTAATTAAAGTAGCAACAAATAACTTCCTAGCATTGCGAAATCAATATAGACAATTGTATGCAAGTACAATAAAATTAAATAAGTAATCCTATAAGTTAGAACAAGATAGGCAGAAATGCTAAATATCTTAAGATTTATGAATCATAACATCATAAATCTTAAGAAGGATAAAATATGAGAATATAAAATAATACGTAAAATATTGAGGAGAAGTAACTGAATAACTAATTAGAAGAAATGAAAACTAATCCATAAGTAAGCTTATTATTCAGAACATAACCTAGTTGTTATCTCTTTTCAGTCAATTTCAATTTTTTAAATGTCCATGTTCATAAGGTATAGTAAAAGAGGCTCTAGCATATAGTAATCCTATTTAAAAAAAGATAATTAAAATAGCAATTAGTATCCAAATAAAAAATTAAGAAATATCAGGAGATGATAAACTATTGGAGGGATGGAGAATGTTACTGTAATGAATTTATGAATTATTATAATAAAAGTTGCTTTACTTTTTTACTTCTTGCATTCAAATTAATTAATTAAACATATAATTTACTTTAATCTTCACTTCTCTCTAATAAATATAAATTTAGCAACCATATTTAAGTATATCTTCAGTTTATATTAATCGACATAACATCTTAGAGAATCTTTAATTTTAATATTTATATCACTTTTAATTTTAAAATCTAATTAGGAAATCCATTAACTTGCTATAGCTTCTTATTTAAATCCTCTTATTGCTATAAGTTAAGACTAGTTTTATTTATTTCTTTATCTGGAGTTTTATCCTTTAGAAATACTTATTTTATTAATAGCTTTAGTAGCAGTTTGGAGATTTATATATATCCAAAAATATTAATGGGTAATTTTTGTGTTTTATAAAAGCAGGGAAATGAACAGTCAAAAGGAGAGTTGAAAGTGATGGATGAAATAATTATTAAGGAGAATTTAAAATTATAAATAGTTAGAGGGAATATAACCAAAGAAAGTACCTAAGCTATTACTAATGCTGCTAATAGTGATTTGAGATTAGGAGGAGGCGTAGCAGGAGCTATAAAGAAAGCAGCAGGTTCTCAAGTATAGAAAGAATGTGACGCTATTATTAAATAGAAAAAAAAGATTCAAACTGGATAAGTAGAAGCAACTTCTTCAGGAAAATTACTTTAAAGTTAAGGAATTTAGTACATAATACATACAATTGGACCTATTTGAAATGATGGTAAAAGTAAAGAGCATGATTCTTTAAAAAACGCTGTTAAGAATACTTTGATTAAAGCGGAAGAATTAAAAATAGAGTCCATCGCTATTCCTGCAATTTCTTCAGGCATTTATGGGTTTCCTAAGCAGGATTGTGCTAAAATAATGATATAGAATACTTTAGAATTTCTAGAAACTACTAATCTTTAGTTTTTGAAAACAGTAAGGCTTACAAATAAAGATTAGGAAACAGTAAGATATAATGCAGGTAAACATTTTTGTTAAAATCCTTTAACAATTTAAGCCTATTTAAAATAAATAAGATCAACAAGGACAAAGCATAAAAAGTGATATGAAGCTAGAATAAAATCCTCAAATTATCAAGCAAAAATAAGAATAAAAAGACAAAAAAGAAAATCTTGATTCATTAGATAATTAGCAGTTAAAGCTAAATTAATAACAGTAAGAATCAGCAAGTGATAAATAAAAATAATTTAAAGAAGAGACTTAAGGTTAAAATTAATAAGAGTAATAAAACAGGAATTCATAGAATTAAAAAAGTAAAAATGAAAATGAACAATAAAACTAATAAATTAAAATAATTTTTCATTTAACTAAATTATTAATTCTATCAAAACTAATATTTTGAATTTATTAGTTAAAATCTCTATAATAGTCATCGTTTTTGCTAAATCAACTTTACTTTTAATGCTTCTACTTAAATTATTCTAGTCTGAAGTTAACGAATAATATTTTAACCTTTTTACTATTTTTTGTTTGAGTTGCTTTTTAAGATTTTTAAATTCTAATGTATTTATCGAGATATATAATAAATTAAAATTCAATATGCTTTAGATTAATAAAACTTAGCATGACTTTTCAATAATTAGATTTATTAATAGTTTGTAGTTAAAAATATCTAGGATTGAGTTAAAAGCAGTGAACAAAGAAATTGAAAATGAAAAATAGATGAATAAATAAAAGAAACGAAGAGTTATTATTTATAGATAATTACCTAATAAGCTTTTGGTTTATATTCAGTTATAATTGAGGAATATTAGCAAGAGTATTAATTAGAAAAATTAAATTTAAGACTGATAGACAATATTTTTAATCTTTGTATATTATATAAAATTACTTTAATGGAAAAATTATTAAGAAGCTAAAAGTTTTAAATGATCCCTTATCTTGGAAATTAGTTAAATAAATATTAAAAATATTCTTTTTAATATTATTTTACTACTGATTTACTAATTTTTCTATAGTAATTTAAATTTTAAATGTTTAGATTATTTAATTGAAAGTTTTAATTCTGATATGTAATTGATTTCTAAAACCTTATATTGTTCTAAATTTAGTTTGATATTAAAATTTAATTAGATACCATATTTATATAAAGTTAAGCTATCTAAGCTTTTACTATTTTAAAGAATTAGACTAAATCTAGTTAATTGAAAAAGACTAGTGATTTAATATATAAATACTTATTTTCTATTAAAGTTGTAGATATAAGTAAGGCATATCTATTTTATGTTACTATTATTAAACTATTATAATCTAGAAATGCCTGAATTTATTTGAACTAGGTGCTTTTAATTGGTAGTTAAGAATCAGAGTTATATAAGTTAAAGAATATAGCTATAAGTATAAAAATATCTAAATTAAATAAAGTTATTGAGTTTCAGTCAACAGTAGCTCTCTTTTATCACTGGAAAAGTCAGAATCCTCTTTCCTTTTATATATCGAAACACAACAAACACATAAAATGATGGTTATAACAATTGCTATGAATATGCCAATAAATAGAAACATTTCATCTCTTTTATACCAATTTCTAACTTCTGTAATATCATAGAAATCTTTAAAATTAAGTAGGCATTGCAATTAAGGATTATTTTATTCTTCTATCAGTGCTTTTATGAAATGACCCGCTTCAACTGTGAATTCTAAGATACACATATCTCATACAGCATTATCTTCCTTAACACACACGTCAAAAAATAAGGAGTCAAAAGAATCATCATACACACTTGTTGTGCATCTTCCTAAATTAGAAACTGAAGGAACACATTAGCAACTTCCAGATGCGCACTCTTCATCTTTTTCACACTCCTTTCAGTCCACTTTTTTATCTTAATCTTACTAAGCTATTTCCTAGAAGCTTTCTAAATCGCATCTTAGATTCCCACTTTAATGAGAGCAAAGTAACTCGCACTTAAGTTTTTCACGATAATAGGTAATGTTTTTATCTTTGCAATACTTCTATTCCATTCAATCTTATAAGCTTTTAAACTAAAAGGAAATATTCAAAAACTTATCAGGATGGTATTTATGTGTTTCGTCATCATAGTTTTTTATCAAGAAGCAATGCTCAACATCATTGTTCACAATAATTTAACTATTATTTAAAGAATAGCAAATGCTTTCTTCATGCTACTCTTTATTACAAGCCCAAACAGGACAGCTATTAGCTATTTGCAGTAACAAAACGAGTTCTAATAGATACACTAAAATATTAAGTTTATCGATCCTCATAATTATAACAATAGTTTAAATAGTTTATTTTCTAGTTATTACTAATATTTAGCAATCAATCAGCACTTATCATAAAACTTAAATTAAGATATTTTAAGATTGTTTGATATATAGCATATAAGCGTAGATATTCATAGAAAGGAAGATCATATAGATATATAATTTATCAAAGTAGACATTTACTAATAAATTAGGTCAGTTCTTTCACCTAGACAAATGCGTAAAATCATTTGCCATGACTAATCCCAAGATAAGAATTGCAGTTATTACAGAAATGGAGAGCATCTTTCCATCTTTTGCAAAGCAGAGGTAAGCATGGACATCAAAACAAAAGTAATCAAGCTTTTTTCGTACATTGTCCTTGATGATATTCTACTCTAGACTTCCCTGTAGTTAGACAAACTGTGCAATTTATAGTTTGTCGCTCATGACTTCACTCAATTTTTTATTTATTTTGGTCTATTATTTATTGAATTTAAAGTCGAGGTACTCGAGGTTTTTCTTTTTTTGCCATTAGAGGTTAATTTTGGCTGGAAGTTTAAGTTTATATATAAATCATATCATTATATTCTTCTTAGCCTATACAGTTTGTTTCCATTTTTTAATTATAACCAGATAACATCGAATATATTAAGAATACTTTAGATATTTCGATTAATCATAAATATTACGAATATAATGGGTAATTATTAAGCAGTAGATACTAAACTACAAAAGCTAGAAATTTAAGTTTAATAACTAAATAATTAAACTTGCAATACATCCTAAGAGTATTTTCTTAAAAGTATCAAACACTGGTTGCAACTATAGCTTTATAATATTCAAATAGCACTACAAATTTATAATTAAAGCAAGTTAGTAAATATCCGTATTTTAGTTCCCTTCACTATCTCTATCCATTAATATACATTTGATTGATTAGATTTATTCTAGATTATATAATATTTATATAGATACTTAGTTAAGAATTTTAAATCTTACATCTTAATTTAAAATTAAATACTCCAGGATTAACTAGATTTGTTTCGGAGGCATTTAATAATATTAGACAGTTAAAATTAATTAATTTTCTGTATCTCTCTGAATATTTACAAATCAAATTTAGATAATTAACTATAATCCAAGCTTTAAATTAAATCTATCTATTTCATTAGTTTTAACATAAGCTTTTTGAAGGAATAATTTTGCAAAACTTATAGCTTGTATTATAAATTAATGTATAGGAATCCTTTAGCTACTTTTAATTGATAAAATTTATTAATTTGATCTAATTAAAATGATTAAACGATTAAATAAATTTATAAGTTTCTTCTGATATTACTAGGCTTTATATAAAAGTTAAAATATTCTAATAAAATCTACTATTTTTCTAGTATTTAATAAATATTAGATTTAGGATTAAAGATTTAAATACATTTGCTATATTTATTTATCTCTTATCTAAGATTTTATCCCCGCAATGTCTTTAATTTTAGATTTTTTCTTAGTTAATACAGCTAGTGATACTTTTGAGTATGTTCAGATTATTTTAGCTTCATGTTCATTATATTAATATTCATCTAATAATAGGCAAACGTAAAGTGAAATAGAGGTAATTTCAGTTATTTTTTATATTTTTAATAATTTTCTTAAATTAAGCTTTATTCAATAGTGCTTGCACTAATTACGAGGTATGAGATGATTAAATGTTTAAATATTATAATAAAGATTATTATTTGGTTCATATAATTTAAAGGCTAGAACCAAGATAAAGGTAATATAAGGATATTAGTACTTAAGACAATTATGAAAATCACTAAAAGAAATAAAGATATGCAATTGAAATAAGCTGATAATTAAGTTTATAGATGCTTTTATCTATAGAGTTAATAGCAAATACTATACAAATTGATAAATATCCTTCATTTATTAAGATTATCGGGATTGAGTATTATAAGAAAGTGTTGTGGAATTACACAAAAGGAATCACTTCTAGTTATTTTATGATAAAGAAGAAAAGAAAATATACAATAAAGAGCGGAAAAAATAGATAAACAAGATAAAGAGTTTAAGGATTAGAAAGGATTAGAAATTAAATATTGTAAATGTAATTTTATTTTTATTGTAATGCTTACACGTATATAGATATTCCTTTTTCTTGCCTTGCTCAAGTATTGCTTTTGTGACTTTGAATAAGAAAAGCTGTCATGCGGGTCTGTAGTTAGAATTGTTAATGTAGATACAAATTATAATTTACACAGTCATCCTATTTCATGAGGAAGTGGATCGAATCAATAATCTGTTACTTGCATTAACAGTAAAAGCGATCATAGTAGTTTATGGCAAATTTAGGCAGAACATAAACTTAAGTGTGCAAGCGGAGCTCCAATCAAATGTGGAAGTAAAATAAGAATTATGCACTTAGACACAGGAAAAAACCTTCATAGTCACAAGTTTTAGAGTATGCTAAGTGGATAATAAGAATTGTCATGTTTCGGAAACAACGGATATGGCGATTAGGGTGATGATTTTATCTTATAATGCAGTACAGAGTATTTATCAATAGGAGATTTCTTTTATTTGTAGCACGCTGATACTCAAGCATGATTAGCAACCGATTCTCAATATATTTTTAATACATATAACTGTGGAAGAGCTTGTCCAACCATGGGACAAATCGAAGTTTTCGGGACGAATTACAAAAGCAGCAAATGCAAATGAAGAATTGAGTCGGGCATGATCCTAAAAGAGCCGATAAATATAGAAGAACAGAATGACGATTCCTGGAGTGATGAACTTTGACTTTTACTTTAAGATATTTAATTTAAATAATAAAATGAGTAGTGAAGAGTGACTCTAAGCAGCAGCAAATGGAGATTTATAAGTATTAACTAAATTATTTGCTGAAAATTCTAAGGATAGAAACTTTGTAAAATCTTCTGATCAAGAAGGCAATAATGCACTCGCTTTATGTCTCTTAAATGGACGTTATGAAGTTTTTGAATGGTTAGTTTATACAGCCAAAGTACCAACATCAAAGATTAACAAGTAAGGAAATACCATACTACATATTGCAATAGAAGCTGAAAAAAAGTTTGGAAGTCTAAAAGAAGAACAAATTGAATCTTGGAAAAATAGAATGTCAAAGCGAGCCGAATTGGTATTATAAGAAAAATAAGCAAAACTGTAGCAAGAACAGCTAATTAGTGCTGAATAAGCAGTTTAGGAATTCTTTAAGTCTCCTGACCTTGCTATTTTTAAATATCTAATAGAAATAGCTCACATCCCTCTCAGCATTAAAAACGAAGATGGAAAAAGTGCTTTTGATTTGGCAGAAAAACACGAAATGATAAATCTTCTATTTTACTTGACAGAATAATAAACTGATAAATTTTCTTCAAGAAGACTGTTCAATAATTTATCTTAGAGTATCCTTAAGCTCATAGCAGAATTTATGTGATTTAGGATAATTATTATACTTCAGAATTTATTAATTTAACCTATATTTATCATTTAAGGTTATATTCTTAATTAGTTTTAATGGGTTTTATATATCTAATATAAAGATTATTTTCCCATCTTTAAGCTAATTTAAGAAATTAAATAATTTTAATAGTCTTAAAGATTTATAAGCTCTCCTTTCTTGTTTACAGTTGATATTTATTTAGAAGATACTATCATTTTTATTTTCAAACTATGCTTAATTAACTTAAATAATTTCGCTTTAATTTCAGTTTAATGCACTTGAGATTTCATAACTTGTTATAAAACTTCTCATTCAAAATTAGTTTTAAATGTGAAAATCTATAATAAAATACCTATTCAGCTTATGAAGATCAGAGATAGAAATAAAGTGAGGCAACTAAAGGCTATATTAAATAGATTTAAGATATCTTCTAGCATATTAAATCATAAGAAGCTATTTTTTAATATATACATTAGATGTATAATCCTTCATTATTTTTTTCGTTTTATCTCTTGATTACTTTTAACAAATGTAGATTAAAGCATCTTTCAAAGGAAACAGATTTAGTTTTCTTGTAATAGTATTGAGAGAAAATAAAATTTTAAACATCTAAGATTATATAATGATGCTGTGAAATAATATCAAAATATTATCTTATAGTAGGACTTTAGATATCTTAGACTCTTAGTTTCGCTCTATTATTCTATAAATACTAAAATCTATATAAATATTACAAATATATAATAAAAATCTAATTTACTTATAGATCTTATATATAAGCGCTTTATCGTGAGTAACTACTTTGGTTTAAAAGTAAAGCGCTAGAATTAATTATTCTAGAATAACCCTTTAATCATTATTTCTTTTAATACTTGACATTTTCAAGTTAAGTCTTTATTATTGTATTACTTCGATATCTATCGTTAGTCATATGTTAATCCAACACTTAATTAATTCACTATACTAGCTTAAGATGCTCATTGAAACTTAATTAAATAGTATATAATTAAAAATTAATAAGATATTACATAAGATTATGCAAGTAAGACTTATAGATTTGAATCATTGAAACTTAAAACCAATAAATGCCTGATTATTAGAATAATAGTTCCATTCTTTACTAAAGAAGCATAAGGTACCTAAATAGTAGCGTATTAGCTTTAAGTTACGTAAAATCTTATAGAATATTACTTTTATATAGAATCAAAGTATTATTTAAGTTAAATTTGCGATTATGCTAAACTGTTTAATTCCAATTGAGAAACTAGGCTAATTATAAGTAGTTTAGAATAAACTTTAGTTAGATTTATCTTTTTCTTGTGTAGGTTTTTTAATGAAAGAGGACTAGTTTAATAGATTTTATCAATTATAAAAATGGAACTAAAACTAATAGAGACAATAAATTACTTTTCAGATTTTCTTTACATACATGAATTAATAAGGCTAAGCAAAACTACCAAGCAATTGAAAAGTCTTTTGGATCTAAGAAAATCTAAAATAGTAAAGCGAAGTTTGTTCCTTTGTAATATTCTTCCTATCCATCATACACGTTTGTGAAATACAGTGTGCCCTATTGATAATGTTAAAAAGCAAGCTTTAAATTAGGATTAGACTTATGAAATACTAAATGAAGTAGCTATTAATGAACTTGGATAGTCAAAGTATAATGAGATAAAGAGAGATATGAACAGAACTTTTGATAAAATATTAAAAAGCGAGGATTAAGTAAGACTTTCTAGAATTTTGGCTACTATTGCATGATTGAAACCTCATATTGGATATTGCTAAGGAATGAATTTTGTTGGAGGAGCTATATTGCTGAATGTGAATAATGAAGAGTTATCATGTTGGATGTTCTTATCTCTTATAGAAAAATTTTAACTAGATGGCATGTTTACGCCTGGAATGCCTGAACTCTAACTTAGATCTTTTCAATTATCAAAACTAGTTCGTCAATACTTGCCTCAACTATATTCTCATTTCAGATAAACAGAGATGTGTGTAGATTTTTTTGCGAGTAAGTGGTTTATTACTCTTTTTGCAATATATCTACCTCTATAAACCTTAATACACGTTTGAGATGCCTATTATTGTTATGGCTGGAAAAGTCTTTTTAAAATAGCTTTAGCTGCTTTAGATGATTTAAGTGAAGCTCTCATGCATTTAGACTTGGAAGGAATTAGTGAATTTCTGAGAAATAATACGAGAATTTTGCATAGCGATGCCAAGCATTTAATGTAAAACTCTATGAGGTTCAAAGTTAGTAATAAAGAGCTTAAAAAGATAGAGGATAACTTTTATATTCAAGAAGCTAAAATTAAATTAAACTTGCTAGGGACAGAAAATACTTCCTTTTCTGATTAGTAGCTTAAAGCTATTAGATGAGCTAAATAGCAATTGTCAGATCTAGATAATCCAATAAAACTAGACACTTAGAAGTTCTAAAGTAAAATAGAATAGGTTGATAGAGAACTTGACAAATGAAACAAATAACTTTTATATGCAAGCAGATAGTTGCAAGAACTTGATGATGAAATCGAAATATTTTAGGAGGAAAGAGAAGTCTTTCATGTAACGGTTTAAACTTGCTTGCAGTAATAAGAAGAGACTAAGAGATCTATTTAAAATTTACAGTAGGCATATGGCTATTAAGCTCATTCTAATACACCAAATTAATATCGAATACAGGAAACTCCCACATAATGGTAAAAAAATCCCTTCTATTCTTAAATAACAAACTTAGATATGCAAACATGAAGAAACAAAATTGCTAATATTGAGAACAAGTTACTTGTACTCTTCCAAAAACGAAGAGAAATTAGCAAGCAATTTGTTTTTGCCAAAACAAGAGTGGATGAGCTTAAGGATGTAAAAGCCTAGTATAGTGATACTTTTATTTAGTTTCTCTATACCCAATAAAAAAATGAAGATTAGGCCTTCATTTAATTGTATAATAAATTTGA
The DNA here is from genome assembly GCA_946699065.1 of Loxodes magnus. NCBI lineage: Eukaryota > Ciliophora > Karyorelictea > Loxodida > Loxodidae > Loxodes > Loxodes magnus. Next base: position 537,815 of record CAMPDV010000101.1, read on the forward strand.
GAAATCAAAGTTTGCCCCTGAAACAAAGTGAACTTTAACTCTTTTATCAAATAATTTGTAATAAATAATTCATATTCAGCTTCATTATTTCTTCTTCATACACTTTCCCACTATTTTAACCTCTTTCTTTTAACCATTATAAATCCATTTTAATAATCTTACAGAGAAAGTATAAGTAAAGATACTAAAGTGTAATAATAAAGCTAAAGATTGATAAATAAATTTGAGAATAGACATTTAGACTACATAATAAGTAATATAGATAGCTCATCTTGCTAGATGATATATAATAGATTGATGTGTGAATGTTAGAAACATTAGATTTAAATAAAGTTAATAAAAGTTTTATATCAACCAAAGTATTTACTTATAGCCTTTATTCCCAATTTCTCGTAGAGCAGAGCCAATATAAAATTTAACCCTGCTGCAAGAGCTATTATACACTTGAAATCAAACGGTAATTCTATTAACTCTAATACTTCCTGAGTTCAACTGGATGGGATGAACAAAATATATAAGTCTAGTAACAAGAGCATTGAGATCATAGCTATAAACATGTAATTTTTATATGAAGCTTATCTAAAAGGAGCTCCTGTGCTAAAAACTACTGCTATTAATAAGTATTAAAAGCATGATAGTAAGAAAACTGAAGTATTTTCATAGCATTTGTAGTTTTTTCTTACATCATCAGAGTCAGCTTCTAAAGGTTCAAACCAAGAATATTAAGGCAGAATTCAAAACATCATAAGGATTTAGAATATAAACTAGAGTATTATTTATCCTATAAATGATGATAAAACTTATACACATATGAGAGATCCATTTGGCTATTCTGGTGCTAATAAATGATACGGACCTTAATACCCCATAAAAATCGCTAATGGAATTATGTGAAATAAGTCAATTCAAAGAAATTATTTATCTCCTAAGCTGCTTACTATTGAATAAAGACAAGCCACAGAAGTAAATTATATCATACTATATAATGCCATGTATTTAAAGCATTCAAAACTTGTAGTTAAAGCACATCTACCTTCTTTGAGTACTATTGTTGCACTACTAATATTTTAAATTTTAGAAGTAAAAGGCGAAGCAATAGAAGCCTCAGCTTAAGAAAGAGAAATACCAACATCTGCCTACTTTAATGCTCCACAATCATTGGCTCCATCACCACACATTCCAACTAACTTTTTTTTCTTTTGCAATTATTCTACTAGCAATGATTTATGTTCTGGCTCCATTCTCGCAAATATTTAACCTTATTGAATTATTAAATCCAAAACAATTCGTTATGAATTATCTACTTCTGCAAGTTTAGTCAGCTTTTCAAAAGCATTTCCAGTTATTGCATAAGATACTTAATTTTAATGTTCATTTATTGGTTTGTAATTTAAAAGTTAGCTAGCTTCTGTTATATTTTCTTCATCTTATTCCATTTAAATATAAGAAGTAAAAGGATTACTTTCCAAAGCTTTGCTTCTTTTCTAATCATTTGCAACTTACTCATTTTTATTACTTTTCCATACTATTAAACCATTTTAATTTAATTCATATATCTTCACTTCATTTTAAGGTGGGATTATTAAGCATTCCCTAGCAATAGAAATTGTAGTATAGATATCGTCTCCAGTGGCTACTACAGTTTTTATTTACGCTTAGTGTAAAATTTAAATTTCTTGGAAAGTTTCAGGCTTTAGTGCATTCTAAAAAATAATTAATCCTAAGAAAGTAAGAGATTACTCGATTTCTTCTAGTTAAACTGATTAGATATCTGGACAATTTTGCATTTATTTATAAGCTAAAGCTAATACTCTGTATCCAGCTTGTGTATATGAATTATGAACATTATACAAGTCTTCTGGAATGCTACTTTGAATGCAATTACTAACTACTGATTCTAAAGCTCCTTTCTAAAAGAAATTATATTAGCCTTTATCTTTGGAATTTTAAGTAATGACTGCCATTCGTTTAAGTTTTGAATTGAAATGGAAAATTCTAAGTATTTGAGTTTTATCCTATATTTCTTATCCATTGATTACTGGAATTATAGTTGCCTTAACATCTGAGGAATTTGATGTTTAATATTACCAACCTGTAGCTTAAAACATTTGAAGTTCTAACTAATCTCCTATTAGTATTCCTTTAACATAATTCAAGCTATGAGCGCATGCAAGGCATTCAGTGAATTTAAACAAAGTATTAGTCTTGTAACTATCTTTTTCCTACTTAAAATCAAGTTAGTTCATTTATTCGTTAATCTCTTTAATTGATTGGGTTTTTTCTTTAAATTGTGAATGCTCATTGACAAGACGAACACCCAATATAGTCATGCCCTCTTAAGTTAAAGTTCCTGTCTTATCAAAAACAAATAAATCTATCTTTCCCGCTACATTAACTTTTGGAGGGCTTATGCAAGTAATCAATTTACTTTTTAAACGAGCAATAGCAAAAGCAGTTCCGAAAGTCATAGCCATTGGAAGAGCAGGTGGAACAGTAATGGTAATTAGATCTAAACTTCTCGTAATGACATCTTTAGTTTCTACTCCTTATTCTATAGAAATTCGGCATACTACAATGAATCCTATTAATGAAAATGCAAACAATAATCCTACGAACTTAAAGCTATCTTCATAAAACTTGAAATTATTAGGCTTAGGAAACATTATTCTCTTTATTAGTTTACCTTTACTTGTACTAAATCCCGTTCTTAATACTAATCCTATGGATTCCCCACGTTTTTGTATTATCTACGTTCCTTCAAACAGTGTATGATGCTTATGAATATCAGCTTTATATATTTGATCTGTATTAGGTATGCAATCTTTAACTATAGGACAGCTTTCTCCATTTAAAGATGATTCATCAACTATTATTTGGCCTTGAAGAACAATCATATCACAAGGTACCTTTTACTCTACAATTTTGACTAAATCTCCAGGTACAAGTTCTTCACTTGGTAGCAATTACCAATTATTATCCCTCAAAATCTATACTTGAGTACTTTAAGCTGCCATTCTTTATAAACTTCTTAGATTTTTCCTTGTCTCATATAAATTAGAACAGCAACTTCCAGCAGACATAGCAAAAATGCAAATAGCATATAATAAGTAATTTTCGTAAGCTCATAGAATAATGGAAAAGATTTGAAATATATAGAAGGGATGCAATATTTCCTTCTTCAGTAACTTAGCAGTTTATGGTATTTTTATCTTTATCTGACACTTTCCAAATATCATTTGACTATTTTAAATAGTCTCTTTATTTAGTTCTTTTGCGTTCTAGTAGACTTTGAAGCTTTTTTATGAGTTAAAATAAATAGGCTAAAAGCTGAGAGTGTCACTATCATAGTAAAACCTCTAGTATCTATATTTGAATATCTTGATAGTTCCTTAAATTCACTTTCCAGATACTTCTGTACTTTATTCTAAGACTTTCTACTTAATCTTAATAATTTCCTAGGTTTAATCGATATTTTTAATTAGCAGATACTAGCAGCTATTAGTATCGCAAGGTTAAAATTTAACCTAGGCTTTAAAAGAAGGAATTCAGTAGCAAAGGAGATTAAAAAAGCCTAGTGTAAATATAGAGAATACGATATAAAGTATCTACTTCCATTAGCAGTATTTGAAGCATTCTATTTCTATTATTTAGCTTTCTTATAGTTCTTAGTCTTTTGGATTCATAAAGGTTGCATAATTAGATTTTTAGGAAGTTTATTACTCTAGAGAATTGCCTGTATCTAGTTTATTGAGCTAGCTCATGTTATTATAAATGAATAGTAAAAATTTATAGCATTATCATATCAACTGTTGTAAAACTCTCTAAAAACGGCTTAGAAGCTTAGATTATGCAAGGGTTTTGCTTACATTTGCTTTAATTAATTAGTAATAAGAAAGGAGTTTAACGTTTAATATTTATACTTACAATATGCTAAGATACATCATATATTCTATAAAGCTAAAATGAAAAGGGATGTCATTCTTCTATATTTAATTATCTTGGTAGCAAAATGTAATTCTAAGTAGTTAATTAGTTAACTTGCAGTTTAAAAGTAATATTAATACAGTCAATTAAAGGGTCTATTAGAGAATAAAACTATTTTCTTTATCTTATTTAAGCAAATGTCTGGCTTATTTAGGATAATGGCAGATAAAGTATAATTATATCAATGTGCTTTAACCTAACTACGTTTAATTATCTGTTTTATTAACGCTTGATACTTGCAAATATCAGTATTTGTAAGGTAAATTTGAGTTAGGTAAATTAATAAATAATATAAGATTTGGGATTAAGAAGATAGCAGAATTCTAGAAAATTGTAAGTTTAAAACAATAGTGAAATACTGCTTTTAATAGATTTTAATTAAGAGATTTAAATTAATATGGGAAATTTGTGTGTTGAAAGAGATCTGAAGAAAGAAAATAAAAGCAATACCGGAGAATCAAATCTGCAAGAAGATTTGAATTGAATTAATAAAAATAAATATGAAACCTAGAAGACGCAAACACAAAATGAAGTTGTCGTTCAACCAAACTAGAATTCTTCTTTAAAAATTTGATTGGCAAAACCTTAAAGTGGATAAAAATTATAAAAGCGAAATTCTAAGATTGACTAAGATTTAAATTCTAATCAATGGACTGATTTAAAATAAAAAATCATAAAATCAAGAGAATAATTAGCACGCTAAGTGGAAGATGAGAGCAAAGATGATTAGTAATAAACTTTGTCACTACCTAGATTTTAAAACGAAACTCTTAATAAGACTGTAACCAATTGAAGTTAGTTGAATGATGATAGTCCCCCAAGTCCTGCATATAAGGAAACTTAAATAATGAAAGAAAAAGAAGAAAATTAGAACGAAAATTAAATTAAGATGAGAAGAACACAAATAAAAAGAGATAATTACAGATCAAGCACATTTACAGGATAGAATAAAAGGTGATAGAATGAACTCAGAATTGATTTATTTATTCTAATAATTACTTTTCATTTTTCACTTAAAATACTTTCATTACACTAACTTATATAATAAAAAAATAAGATAAAGAACTTCATTTTATTTAGCAAGTATTTAAAAACACAATAGCAAGAATTTATTTCTAAGAATATATAGTATTTATGTCTAACATCTTTATTGTTAAAATTCTTACAATTGCTTTAATAGTTAATTATTACAAGATAATTTAATTTATCTTTCAGATATAAGTTAAAAGCCAATTATAAATAATATATTCTATTTAAATTATAATCTTTATAATTAGATTCTCTTATCATTTTATGCTTTTTATAATATTTTGATATTAAATGATAATTCAACTTTTCAAAAGTGTATAGAAGTAGTGAAAAAACTACTTATAAATAACTAGGAATAATTTGACTTAAATCTATGATAATTATTTAACTTTTTAGCTTTTAAATTTAAAGGTTTAATAAGCTAAGGGATAATTATAGCTCTCTAAGTAAATTATCCTATTATTTATTTTATTTGATTGCATGCACTATAACTCTAAAAAATATCTTATTATATTACGAAGTATTTCTTGCAGAAACCCTTTTTATGCTTTTATATCAAATTTTAATTAAATTTAAGTACCTAAAAGGAAATTTATCACCCTTTTAGTCATTTGTCTATTTTTAGATAATTTGGAAGCAAGGTAAAATACAAATATCATAAGGCTGAAATTAAAATAAATAAAAGTATGTTTTTAGTTGAAAGCTAGCATAACTTAATAAAAATAAAGCATTTAACCAAAGTTACTTAGATAATAGTTCTTATAAATAATAAATTCATACTATAGAAATCATTATATTTTAAGTTACTTTCCTTTAATTATGCCTTTTCCCTAGATATTTTTAAGTATCTTTATAAATTATTTCATAAAGCCAAACAATAAAAATAATACAATGCTAAAATATAAAAGATTTCCTTTAAGATCTATAAAAATAAAAAGCAAATAGCGCATCTTTGTTTTGAAATAATTTGAGACAGAATAGATTATAAACAATTACTTTTGCTTGTAACAATAGTAAGCCAAATTAAATTTAACTGTATAATAGATCACAGATAATAAAAAGCCTGCAATTATAATAATTTTATCTTGCTTTTTGATTATATTGATTAAAAATTTAGAAAAGCTGTAAACTTTCAATAATAAAGGTATGCTTAAATAAAAGAGTTTAAGTTTATTTCTAAATATTAATTCTTTTGATATATGTCTCTGCTGATGTATATTATAAAATTAAATAAATAAGAGCACTTTATCTGGTTTAAAGTTGATTTAATTATGTCTGTGATTAAATGTTGTTGACTAAGAGTAAAATAAAGAAAGTTAGAAGAGTATATAATGTTTTTAATAAGAAAATTATAAAGCTGATTAAAATTCTTTAAATCATAAGATTCATAAGTCAGAGGTACGAAAGAGTGAATTTGTTATCCACATCCAAATCTTTAACAGTCTAAATATTAAATCTTACATTACAAAACTCTTAGAAATTTATTTTTCCATCGAAGTCTTAGTCTGCCTTTATGATTGTTCTGTCCACTAGCTATTGGAGCTAGACATCCGTTAGGTTATTACCAACCATCATCTTAAGAACTGTGAAAAGTTCTCCGTTAGAAATAAAGCCATCTCGGTCTAAATCATACACTTGAAATGCAAAGTGTAGTTTATCCTCAGGAGTTGCAGAAGTTGATAATTTGGTTATTCCTAATACAAACTCTGAGAAAGAAATCTTTCCATCTCCGTTTTTATCAAAAATACTAATTACACGTTTTACTAGAGGGTTATTTGCAAGTTCAGGAATATCAAAAAATTCATCAGGTTCTAGCTCTCCAGTCTTATTTTTGTCCATACGGTCAAATTCTTTTTGAAGCTTCAGTAATTCTTTTTCTGTGAAGGGAATATTGCTCAAGTCAGAATCTTAATAGTCGAATTTATTTCCCATTTTTAGTATTATTTTATAATATTTTATTTACATCAAAATTATAATCTTTTAAACATGGAAGCAGTTTAAATCTAGTTTTAATTCTTTCAGTTAATCCATTTAAACTAGTTATCCCAAATCTTCTCTTTATAATTCAGAAATGTCTACATAATGAACTTCTTATGTATATAGAGCTATCATAATATCTGTATTTTTATCTTTTGAATACATTGGTAGAAACATAATTTTATTGATTACTGTAGTGCAATTATAGATGCAGCTAATTTACATATAATCTTTATTCAACTAACAAATCTAATAAATACTTAATATCATTAATAAAACATTAATAGTTATGCTTTAATAAAATGTATGGATGAAGTTTTATTCATAAGAAGGACTCTAAAGTCTCAATAGAAATTGGCTGATATAATACGAAGTCAAAACTCAAATTCTTCAAAATCAAATTATCAACTTTTTGAGAACTTATTCCTCCAAGCTTTATTTTAGATTTGTAATTAGATATAAGTTCTTTGATCTTGTTGTAAATAGGAATTGCTTAAATCATCTCCATGTCGATAAAAATAACATGATATAGCATTTCTAAAGTCTTTTTACTTCCAATCTATTTAAAAATCTTTTAATTACTTTAGATTTACTTAATTAATTGCTCTTGATTACTTACCATGTCTACTATTACCTCCTAATTTATTCTAAATTTATTGAAAATCTTTATGATTTAATCATTTTCAGATATCAAGAGAAATAATAAATCTCTTCCTTTTTTTCTTTATCAGTTTTGTGAATTATACATACTTGACTCTCAACCTTACTAACTGTTAATCGGCGAAGAAAATTATTTATTAAAGTTACAAGATTGCTTTAGAGAAAGTTCTTACATCGTAAATTAATTTGTTTCTTTCTATTTAAATTACTAGCAGATCATCTCTTTTTGTTGCTCTTAAACTCAATTTTTTGTCTTATTTTAATTCTATTTCTAGTAATTTATATCCTTTTGGCTTTACTCTAATTAAATGTTTTAATTATTGGAAGCTAAATCTTTTGAAAAATACTAACTTCTCTAGCTTTAGATACTTCTTAGACTCTTCTATTTTTATGGGGTTTAATTAGATTTTTGAATTATATTTGGTTACAAACTTCTTTGCATATCTTAATATGTTTATTAGTCCTCAAATGATTCGTTAGATTTTATCATCCCCAATGGACTTCAGTAACTATCAGAGGTAAATGTTTTAGGCTAGCCTAACTTGCTTGTATATATATTTCTAGAATCGATTTCACGCTTAAAAGGAATTCTTTAATTTTGAGTAGTTCTTGAGAGTTCCTATTCTTCTCTTATTGTATTATAATTAAAATTTTTCTTATTTTATAGATCTGATATTGGTCTTTTTTATTCATAGTAATCTAAACTATCAGATTAAGCTAGATTCTTAGAAGAGAATATAATAGGGTGATTATTTTTATCTAATAGTAGATATCTTTACTAAGAATGATGCTTAAAGTTTTTAATTCTGGAAGAGTTCTATTTATAATTATAACTTTCAGATTCTGTTTATATGTAAATACCTTCTTAGTTTCAAATATTACTGCTAATTTAATCTTACTAACCTTGCTACTATTAATCATAATTTTTCTTATTCTTTTTTCTTTATTAAATGTAGAACTATTCAGATTTTTCTGTTTAATAAGAAAGTTACTCCGCTTGATTTAATTTGTTTCCTAATCAAGATTGCTAGTTTTGTTTTTAATCGAATTTTGCAGAGATGGCATTAGATTGTGAACTAAAGTCTTAAGATTCTTATACCTACTTATTAAGAATATCTTATTGAATTAGACTATTTTATTCCCATTTATCTAAATTAGATATTTCAGAATTTTTACTTTATCTATATTATTCTTAGCTTTTATCAAGGAAATTTATGTCTTCAGTTTATATTCCCAAAGGAGAACCTAAATTCTAACTACCAGTTTGTGATAAAAAGCTTTCAAATACTTCACTTGTTTCTCCTTAATTTTATGAACCCTCTTACTAAAAGCCAGATTAATATTAGTTTATCTAATCTTAGTTTTCTTATTATGTTCACGATACTTCTGTTAATTTCTTCTAGCTAATTAACTAGCACTCAATAAGGCTTACTAATATATAATAATTCTCATAGTTTTACATTTTTAATAAGAACTAATTTCCATAATCTTTAGATAAATACTAATTGTCAATATTAATAATTTCACTTATAAAGGAATTTCTCAGTTTCGTGTTTTAATTATTCTGATCTATAGTTTTGAGCCTTTCCAGAAGAGAATCAGATTCTTTAACAAGCTGACTTAAAGTTTCCAATTGTTTTTAGCATTAGATATCCTTGCTAAGAAGATTAGAATTATTACTATTAGACTATATTATTTTTCCTTATTTATCACATATCATAATTAAAATGCTTTATAAATGCTATTTCTCTATTTCTTTCTCTTTTAACTTACTTATAGCATTTTCATTCTTCTTAAGCCTTTTAATAGTCTATGTATCTTTATACTTTCCTTTTATTATTGTAAAAGTAATTATATCGATTAGAGTTAAGACTATAAAAAAGCTCTTAAAATTGTCCAAGTTAAGAAGGAAAATTTAAAGACTCTCATACTAATAATAAGTTAGATAGATCTATTAGTAGAAGCAGACACATATAATAGTTACAATTAGCAATAAGTGACTTCATAATGAATAAAGGAGAAGTATATCTGTAATAAAAATATTACCTTAAATCAAATTGAAAAAAACCAGAATGGTAAAAACTATTTACCTTCTATTTTCTTCTTAGTATTCTACCTATAACTAGATAAATAGATGCATTGATCCTAGCATTATCAAATCAATTATTCTTTAAAAAAGTCAGTTTCATCTATTGCAACATTTCTTTGAGCATCACTTAGAAGATATAATATAAATAACTAATTTCATGATTAAAAAGCCTGATAAGAGAACTACGAAGATTTTGCATTCATGAATTAAAAGGACGTGAAATATTAAAGTAAGATAAAGAATGCTAATAAGTATCATAGTTTTAATTCAATCATTTGAGTTTTCATTTGTCTTCTTTATATTATCTTTTTCAAGCTTGTCCTTTCCAATCTCTGTGTTAATTTTTTCGGTTTTAGTTGGTTAAGACATATTTTAAAAGGAAATTGTCTTATATTTATTCTAGGTATCACTAAGCTTATTAATAATAAATTAGTTTTGGTACAAGTAAATTATTAAACTGACTAGCCTAAATTAAATTAGTTCTTACTATTTTATTCTATATCCTTTAAATTACATATAGCTCTATATATCTTATTCTCTAAGCTTTGCTATATGATCATTTATTATAACTTTTAAGACAAAATCATTACAAAATGGAATGCTAAATTAACTAAAGGTTTGCTTATTTTCTTAGAATTTTTACCTTTAAGAATACATCAGTTTAGTAACTAATTTCAGAAAAACCTCTAGTTTCTTATAAATTGATCACATGTTCTAAAGAAATAAATAGCTAGCTTATTATTATTAAATATAGTATCTTAAATAGCTTTGTATAATTGTCTGACTATATAAAGCTAATAGAAATTCCAAACAATTCTGAAGAAGTAAAGCAAAATGCATATAAATAGTTAAAAATGATAGTTTTGGTTTATATTAGAATCATATACCTTTTAAACATTTATATTGCTTAAATTTAATGAAGATATTACTAATTATAACTACCTTACAATTACTACCTTACCATTTAAATAAAAAACAATACTATTTCTAAAAATAAAGAACTAGACTATCTAATTATTTATAAAAGCTTCTAGTATGTTTACACTAAATATAGGCTAAATTTAAAATTTATCTCATAACTATTAGTTGATTAATATATTTTACTAAATATAGAGCAAACTAGGTTAGCAATATAATTTTTAACTGATCATAATAAAACTTAAATAAAATCTAAAATAGTTTAGTTATTTTATAAATTAAGTTTAAAATATAATAAGAGATAAGATTGTTGCAGTTGCTTTAAGAAGCTATTTATTAAAAGGATTATTAACTACAGTAAATTATCAATACTTTGCTTTAATAGTAATTAAGATTTAGTTTTATTATTCATTTATTTTTACATTAAGGCTTTTCAATCAATGTGATAAATAACAATTATTAAGACATTTAGCTATTTCATTTTGTTTTAATGAGAAAATTTTTTAAGTTTCTTAGCTTTTTATAGAAATAAATTTAAAAGCAAGGATAAAATTAATTTAAAAATAAGATATTATCATATTTTTTATCTAGTAGTATGAGAATTATAAGCAGCTAGTAAATGCATAGATTTATAGAAAGTAATAATGTGAATAGTAGTAGATAAAGTTATGAATATATATTAATTTTAGGCTTTTCATAAATAACTATTAGTAATCATTTTTAAATATCTTAAGATAGAAATACTTCTTCCCAGTTCTTCTTTCCTTCTAAAATATTGAAGCACCAAATTTTCTCATTATCGTAAGTGTAAAAATTATTTTAATCAAGTAGAACGTTGTTTTAAGTGTTTTTGCCAAGATATCTTCCTCCAAATTCCTTAAAGTTTTAACTTAAATCATCATTATTAACAAAGAAATAGTATGTATAATCCAAATCTGGTCCACAAACCAGTATTTTGTCTGGTAATGAAAGAGCAATACATATAGATGCATTCGGAAGAGTATCGTTAAAAATGTTTCATTTATCGGTTTAGATTTCATACTACTATACTATATTGAGTTAAAAATAGCCATTTATTCCTCCAAACACATAAATAAACTCACCTAATTACCCAATACCAAAATTTTTAACACCAACTATCATATCCATTATCTAATTCTTCTAAAATGGACTTTCAATGGTAACAGTTTCGCAAGCACATTACATGTTTATTGTTTCAATACTTCCACCAACGATATATAGCTTATCTTATACTAAAATAATTCCATGATTTTTTCTAGGAGCTATTTATGTTTAATTATTAATTACTTTAAAATTCTTACCAAAAATCACAAATCTTGTTTGGTTCTCCTTTCTTCCTCCTGTTACAAAAAGAAATTTAGAGTTATTAAAGCATGCAGTACCTTTGTCAATTTAAAGATTTATTATTCCATTTCTTTTGAAGCTTTGATTATTGTATTAAATAATAGTTCCATCTCTTTAAATGAATTAAATATCTTATAATTCTTTTTCTGTTAAAACCTAATCATTTATTAGGTTTTATTGATGTATCTTATTGAATTTAGTCCCATAATCTTATTGATCTAATAATTAAAAAGTTACTTGAAATATTTAAAGGTAAAGGCTATAATTTGTTATTTCTGATAAAGTTCAAACTATTTTTTATAGTCCAAATTTCAGGGCGATTCTCTGGATTTGGACTAAAAGATTCTAAAAGCAAATTTGTTAATTGTTCCTCAGTCTATTTAGGAATAACAGGATGCTTTTTTTAAACTAGACTACTCACAATTAAATTTTAATCTAAACTATCCCAGGGGTTTCCTTCTTTTAATAATTCTACACATATGCAAGCAAAAGATCATATATCTACCTTAGTTGATATATTAGATTTTTTCTAAAATTCTTCATCAAACAATTCAGGAGCCATATAAAGGAAAGTTCCTAGTTATAAATTTGTTACAGTAGCTTTATTTTAATTTTCTTGTCTAGCTTGAGTTGCTATTCCCAAGTCTGCTATTTTAATACTTCCATGATTATCTAAAAGTATATTTTAAGGTTTTAAGTCCCGATGAATAATAGGAGGATTTAAAGTATGAAGTGCTACAATTCCTTCAGCAATTTCTATCATGTGATCTAATTTAAGATTTCTAGAAATTTCTGGATCTAAATTATTAAATTTTTTTTGTTTATAGATGGCGTCAAAAAGTGATCCACCTTTTTAAAATGGAGTTATTATATAAAACTCATCAGAGTCGTAGCAAATTCCTATTAAATTTAAGACTTTTTCTTGCTTGATTAGGTTTTAATGAAGCTATATTTCTTTAATATATCCATCCAAAGCCCTTTAGAACTCTTATTAGTTTTAGCCTTATTTTATTTATTTTAAAGCTACATCTTAGTGTTTATATTGCCCCTTGTAAACCACACCAAACCCACCTTGACCGATTTCTACTTTATTACCCTTTTAATTTATTTCGAAAGTAATTTCTGCAGATTTTATTGTATCTATTAACTTATTACTCAGTTCTTGCTATATCTTATCAATAACCCATTAATCAAGCTTTTTAGCCATTTTTATAAGTAAGAAAATAAATTATTTTAGAAATATAAAACTATGGAAAAAGAGGTGAGTTAGTAGGAAGCTTAGAAGAAAGAATTAAAGAATTCTTAATTTTTAATTTAATTTTCTTGATAAATATGGCAAGCAAAAAGGAAGCTCCAAAGCAATAGCAATAGCAGTAGCAACCATAATAGACCACTAAAACTGGGTTTAATGCCAAAAGATACGAACGTCCAGGCTTAACAGAAGACGAGATTGAAGAAATAAAAGAAGCTTTCGACTTATTTGATACAGATGGATCAGGAACAATTGATCCTAAAGAACTGAAAGCTGCTATGTAGAGTCTTGGATTTGAAGCCAAAAACCAGACAATCTATCAAATGGTTAGTGATTTGGATAAAGATGGCTCAGGAGCCATTGATTTTGAAGAATTTTTAGACATGATGACGGCAAGAATGTCAGATAAAGACACGAGAGAAGATATTGATAAAGTGTTCAGATTGTTTGATGATGATAAAACAGGATATATTTCTTTGAAAAACCTCAGAAGAGTTGCCAAAGAATTAGGAGAAACTATGACTGAGGAAGAGCTTATGGAAATGATTGAAAGAGCCGATACCGATGCAGACGGAAACGTTACTCCAGAAGATTTTTACAATATTATGACCAAAAAGGCTTTTCCATGAGACTTTTATTTAATAGACTTAATTTACATAAGTTTAGAGCAAGTAATTCCTTTTGAATAATTAGCCTAATTCTTTATTTACTCATTTAGATATACTACAAACTATAGTAACTTATTTTCTTTAGTATCTTACAATATAAGCAATTATATTGAGAACTTTCTTACTATTTTTATTTATGAGGCTATTTATTTATTATTCTTAAGCATATAAAAGTGAAAAATCAAATTTAAAATTAAGCCATGCGAGTGTTTGTAAATAGCAGTTCTTTGTCTAGTAGCATCTATCTGAATTTGTAAGAATAATCTGAAAAGTTTATTGGCTTGGAGTTTATTGAAGTTATCTGATAAATACATAAATCATTTACTAGACAGGCTTCGCTTGCTTCGTATACCTCTTCTAGTTTTACACTTCTAACTTAAACATTAAGCTATAATTCTTTGGCGCATTCTATATATCTATAAATTCCGTAATCCTAAACAGGGTCTGGAGTGACGAAAGTATCATTTAAAATGAAAAATACATTTCCAAAGCTTGGATATAATATATTGTCATTTTCTACTACTAATCCAAAAGTTCCTCCTTGCTTCTATGCTTAATCTTGAACTATTATTGAATAGCACTAAGCCATGCTCTTTTGTATAAAAGTCGTTTTTTTAGTGATAGTTACTTCCTCTTTACCTTCATCCGCCTATAATTAATTCACTTAATCAATTGCAATGTAGATTGCTGGACTATTATCAATACCAACTGTAAGTCAAAATCTAGCCTAAGTATTTCTTTCTTAAGAATAAGCAATTACTGATACAAGCAATTCCTTTAACTTTTAGTAAGTATTAATTTCCTTAGGAAGTTATATTCTTGCTGTTTCTGCAGATTTCTAGAATCTTTCTAAATGATTCTCTAGCTAGATAGCTTTTCCATCTCTAATAGCACAGGTATCAAATATAGCTCTTCCCTAATGAATCTAGTCGAAAACGGGAATAACCATAAGAGCTCTATCAGTTACAACACCACCCAATAAGCTGCTATAGAAAACTTTGCACTAAACAGGACACTATTTAGCAAATTTAAGTAGGTTATTAAGCACTTGCTCTTAATTTAGTATTTTAAGCATCTTTATTTATCTTTTACTTTTAATCAACTAGCACTATTTAAACTCTCCACGTTTAATCTAGCACTTCCTTTTAATAACACATCTAAAAGCTAAATACTAAATAACAGCTAAAGGTATAATTTTGAAGCTTAAAGCTTTAAATATATTTACTCTTTATATTAGATTTAACTTTGCTTAGTTACCATTTTAGTTAA
Source organism: Loxodes magnus (assembly GCA_946699065.1). Lineage (NCBI taxonomy): Eukaryota > Ciliophora > Karyorelictea > Loxodida > Loxodidae > Loxodes > Loxodes magnus. The sequence continues at coordinate 553,026 of CAMPDV010000101.1, forward strand.
ATGCTTTTAATATCATGCTGCTTTTTGATATCCTTATTGGATTCAATGGAACATATCTTAAGTATCTAGATCACTTTAAATTGCTTTAGCTATAGTGATTATAATGGAACTTTAAGATTCTGATTACTGCTCTAAAATTAACAACTTAATTTAAAATGCTGACGGACTTCGACCTTTATTAGAAAAAGTAGGTACTTTGTAAAGGGAAAATTAATAAATAAAAATTGAATTAGAGTAAACTTAGAAAGCTAATCTACAGCTGTACTAGCTCTAATAAGAATACGAAGCTATAAAATAATCAAATAATTAGAAAATAAAAGATATTGAAAAGCTAAAAGAAAGGAATGCTTCGTATTTAAAGAAAATCACTTAGTTGCAGTCCTAGGCAGAAAACTTCCAAAAGTATAATATGTAACTCAAAGACCAGTTGCAAGAGTGCTTTAAAAATGGTAATTAATAAGAATAAGAAAAGATAATCTCTCAATAATTGTTTAATAAGAGTAGCTAAGAAGGCTAATGAACTAACTAAATTTAGTAGTATTTATGTGAAGGCGAATCGTGAAATAATCAATCAAATTGAGAAATAGAAAAGCATAGATTTGGAGTGATACCTACTGGAAAAGAAAGCTTTAAACTGAAAATTCCAATAGTAGTTTGCTCTTATAAATATGTTTTTCGTCCAGGATAAATGTATCGCTTTAGATTAGTAACAAGAATGGGAAATCTTTTTGTGTATGGGTTTGCAACAAGTCAAAACTTGCAGTAGTAGCCTCCTTATTATTTTGGAAATTACTATTTTGCAGTGAATATATTAGAAAAAAAAGTAATGGTCAATAGTTTAGTTTAATCTTTTAAGCTGGATCTTACCTAATTATAAATTTAGAAAACTTTAAGCGTTGTTGTCTACTTAGACAGCTAGGTAGGACACATTTGGATGATAATAAATGGACAGTCAGTTGAATTAGTACAAACAGATAAAAATTTAGCTCAAAAAGAATATAAACTTTGGATTGGATTAAGAGATCATGATAGTTAGTGTTAGTTTGAATGGATTAGCTGAATATTCTTTATAATTAATCTAGTTTAGCAATGTTCTACTATGCTATAAATTTGTAACTACATCAATTGTTTTCCTCTAAAGATATAAACTATTACTTGTCTATTTATTCCTTTTTATCCACTTCAAATATTATTAATTTTATACTCTAAATATTATTACTGAAGAACCTTAGAAGTATCAGATTACTTCCTATATAAACAACATTTAGCTTTTTAAAGTTAAGCAAATGATTCTTAAACTTTTAATTTTAAGGATTAACAAGAAACTTTAAATTTAATAGATGGAACTAATAAGCAGTAGTTATATATATTGTAACTCTTTAAAACTTAAAGGAAAATTCTAAAATTAAAGATTTAATAACAAAAAATAAGATGGCGGAATGGAACAAAGGCTTTCTCGACTAAAAGGCTTCTCGTAGCTCCTTAGATCAATTTTTCCAGCTCTAACAAACTCCAACAAAGACAAAAAAAGAAATAATATTGTAAAATCTCAGAAGAAAAATAATTTCCTTCCAAGATTTAAAAAAAAAGTTACACCTTCGAACAACTTATGAACCAAGATAAAAAGTCTCTTGCTTAAATCATTTTTGATTATATTGATAAGGTAGAGAACCTCGAACATTACATCATGAGTTTACAATAAGACTTATAAGATCATGTCGAGGACGAGAGACCGCATAATGAATTTGTGGCCAAAGAGGACATTAACAACAGATATTAAGAAATAGAATGCGATATAGTAAGAATTGATGAATAAATGGGAACAGACTTCTTAAAGTATGAAAACGCATTTTAATAAATAACGGACATAAAAAAGAGATTAGGAAAATTAGAGGAATAAGACCTAAAAAGAAATAATGATCAAATGGTAATAGAAGAATAACCTATGACGACAGAAAAAATTTTCAAGAAAAAATGTTATATATGCGGCAGTTTATTCCACTTATGTAAAAAAGTGTAGGAGGAATTGGTAAATAAGAAAAAATATTTGGAAAGAACTTACAAATTTTTATCATTCCTCGGATGGTTAGCTTTGAAGAAAAAAGATAACTCCAAGACCATTCGGAAAGCTCAGAAGTGAACTTGGGTGGAGATACCGGCGAGTCCGAGACCCTGTAAAAGGTAATGTAGGGGGTTATGGACCTATTAAGGAAACATTCCATTATCCATAAAATTTTTAATTTAATTTAATTTAAAGATTTAATAAGTTGGCTAATAGATTATCATTAATATATTAGACTATTGCAATGCTTATTTGCAACTATTATCTTCTTCATTTCTATAACTATTATAATAAAACTCAAAAGGCAAATTAAATATATAGAATCTAATATTAAGAAATTTATTAAAATGAGCATAAATAGAAGAACTTAACTGGCATAAATAGATGTGAGATTAAGGTATTTAGTAAATTAATTATAAAGTAAAGTTGAAAATAGTTAAACAGATGTCAAATATATTTACTTTTTAATAGAGATTTATTTATTTACATTAATATCTTAATTCTATGCTACTCTTGTGTATCTCTATCATTTATCAGAAGATTGCTATTAATCTTAGTCTATTTATAGTATTTCATTTTTATTTTCCTCTTATTTCTGAGTTATTTAGATGATAAGAGAAACAGTATTTTTAACTTAATTTTTAAAATATAGATTTATAATAAGCCTGATCTTAGTACTAAAGGATGCAATAAGCATAAATAACCACAGTTAGTAATAAAAATAATGCTATATATAAGTAAGTTTATACTTTAAGTACAGTTTAAAGCAAAAATAAAATTAGCTAATATAATGAAGACAAATAAATCATAAAATGCTTTTTAAGCTTATATTCTTATAGCTATTATATCATCTTTTACTTTATTAAAATCTTGCTTCTTTAATATTACAATATATTCACTAAATATTATTATTAAATGAGATACAAAGCAGAAATTTAAATATGAGATAAGATACAAATAGTAAAAATAAAGCTAGAGCTAATATAGAAGTTATAATTAATAGTATATTAATATTTTAAAATATAAGTATTATTATGTATATTAATGCTTTGTTTAAAATATCGGCTATTATCATAGTAGTTAAATTCAAATAATAGCTATTTATTTTATCTTTTAATAATTAAAATAAAGTTATAATCATAGCATATTCATTTATTAGGTTGAGATCCTTTTAGGCTAATGTTGTCTTAAAGATTATTAAGATGACTCAATAGAATTTTAAATTTAAATATGTAATTATATTAAGTGCTTATTATTATTTAACTTAATTAAAAATAAGCTTAGTTATAAAAATTAATAATACTAGGATTAAGATTATTATCATTTAGGCAAAGTATCTTGATTCATAGAAATAAATAAATTTGATTATAGAGAGCGTAGCACACTCGTTGGTACGCAGCTATTTAAAAAATGTTTCATACTGACAATAATGTTTGTTACTGATAAAATTATCAGATACTGATAAACCTTGTTCAATACTGATATAATTACAGAATACTCGTAATCTTTAATACTTGTTGGAGGTCCAAGGACATGGCAGGATTGTGTCTCATTGCATCACCAAAGCAGAGGACGACATGTGTCAACTATGGGTACTTAAATTCCCCACCTCTGATGAAGATGACCTTGTTGCTCACCTTCGAACAATGAGCAAAGCAATATTAAAAAATTATATAATATATAATAATTTATTTAGGTAGCACTCTAATTTATACTATTATAAAGAAGTGTAAAAGAGCAAAGATATCATAACATAATAATATAAAAATTATAAAAATATCTTAAATCTATGCTTTATAAAATAATTCTTTCTATTACATAATTTATGCAAATATTGTATGCTCAAACTACTAATTCAATTGAGATATTTACAATAATTACTAATTAAGAACCATAGCTTATAATATAAAATAACAAAGTATCTCTTTTTTATTTGTTTTTAATACTTTTATTTTTAAATTAAAAATTAAGAATTTTATTAATAAAACTTTGATTTTCAAATTTAGCTTTTTATATTATTTCAATTAATATTTTAGAAAATAGCTTTTCTTAATAGTTCATAGAAGTTCTACTTTACTAATTAAAACACATTAATTTAATTATTATATTTTCTATAGTTAAGTTATTAATTAAGGAAGCTTTAATTCCAAGAATTAAAATTAGTTTTAGATAAAATGCTACCCTTTATTTTTCTTATATAATTTAAACTTAATTTTTATTTATAAAATCCAACTAAATTTATTATTATATTCTAACTATTATCATTATGTGATTATTTTAAGCTTAGATTTTTAACTTTTCTATTAAATTGTCTGAACAATTAATTACTGCTACTCTTACCTCTTTCTAACCTAATTTCTTCAATTAATTTGAAAAAAACTTCAAGTTATATTTCATCAAAATCAAATACTAAAATAATTTTAAAAACCAGATATATTATATCATATGATATTAGCTATCACTTAATAAATGCCAGAAAAACTTATTATAGCATTAGTATTTAAAGAAATGAATGATGATATTTCTTTAGTTTAGAGTTTTAAATAAAATAAGTTTTTGATAATAGCTTTGAAATAAAAATAAGTATTTATAATATTTAATTGTAATATTAAATCATATTTTTGTTATCACATTCCTTGGCTAAGAAAAGATAAATCTTGTGCGTATTTTCTCATTTGTTCCATTTTCTCTTGCTAATCTTTATTTTCTAACTTCATCTAGTCGTTTTGTTCTTTAAGCTTCAAATTTTAGTTTTTAAGTTATATTAATTTGGATTCAGCATTATGTAGAGTCTCACATTTTTCATTATAATCTTATTTTATCTTTTCATAAGATTTTAATATTTAGTCATTACTTTTTTGCGCTACTTGAAGTTTACTAAGTGTATCACTAAGTTCATTTTTAAACCTGTTTAACTCTTCTTATAATTAACTTTCTTTGCTATCAAGTTCTTAGATCTAATTTTATAGATGCTATAGCTATTCTTTTAGTTCTAAATTTTGGCTATTTACTTACTTAAGCTTATCTGCTTAGAGTTCAATTTATTTTGCATTTTTTTCATTTTAAGAATAGAGTTCATCATTTTAATTTTGGAGTGATTTATTTTAAGCTAGTTAATCTTTTAGTTGCTAATTATTTCTTTATAGCTCCATTTCAAGTTTTTTTGAAACAGTAGAAAGTTCTAAATTCTCCTACTAAAGCTAGTCTATTTGACTATTTATAGATTACTTATTTCCTTCAAGTAACTAGATTTTATTTGTCAGAATTTTGTTAGCAGTTTACTAATCCTTCAACTGACCATTTAACTTTTCAAGTTAAGACTATAAAGTTAATTTTTCAGAAATAGTATTTTATAGTTACTGCTCAAGATCTTCAATTTATTTAGTCTTCTGTAATTTTAATTGCTCACTGAATTCTAATTTTTTTTGTAATGTTTATAAAATTTACTCTACATTTTGCTCGTTACTTTCATCAACATTTGATGAGTCTTAACTTTCAAGTTAACTTAAAAGGTTTTGAACTTAATTTTTCAATTATTCATTTTATTATTTGAAGTTCTAATTTTTTATCTCCAATAAATTAATTTGCTCGTTTAATTTTAGACTTTCGTTCTAATACTAAATAGATTTTGACTGAATTCCATGTAACCTTTCGGTTTGCTCGTTAAAATCTTATTATAGCTAAGTGATCATAACTTTAAATTCTTCGTTCTGTCTTTAAACATATTAAAATTTGTTTTCAATATCCTTATTTTCCTATTTAAGCTAAGCATTTTCGTTTATTTGCTGATTACATTTTAAATCTAACTCTTAAATTTAGCTTTGAGCTAAGATATTTTATTACTTCAAATCTTCGTTTAAATGAACTAATGAGTTCACTTTATTTTACGATTGCTCTTGTAGTCTCTTAAGTCTTTCGTTTTAATTACAATACTCTTCAATTTAGATTTTCATCACTTTGTTAGCTTCAAGCAATTCTTTCTGCTGTTAAGCATTTCTTTGGCCGTCCGTTTATAATTTTTTTATTTAACTATTATAATCGAAAATTTGTCTCTAAAGTTCTTCATTTTGAGAGTTTTTACTAGCTTTATCACTTTCCAGAAGATTAATCTTATTCTAAAACGTTTTGCACTAGATTCCTAAATCCTTAACCTAGCTAATAAAGGCTTAGTTTTGCTCTTCTAAAGTTTACCTTTCTGCTATTACTTCTTCTACTTAATATTCCAGATTTTGAATTTGTTTATCTTTAGACTTTAGTGAAATTTCCAGGGTTTCTAACTTCTTTTTCTAGATCTGCTCATTTTTTTAAAACTCTTCTCTACTAGTTGTTTAACTAATAAATTAGAACGATTGAACTTGACTTTACAACTCCTTTATAGTTTTCTTTTACAATTCACATTTTTATTTGAAGTCTTGTACTTGAAATTAGAGTTAGGCTATTTAATCCTTAATCTTTTAGTTCTCATTCTAAAGATTAAGATTAGTTTACTAAGTTGAATTTAATTTTTCAGTTTGGATGTTAAAATCCAAATGTAAACCTTTGATAATGTTGTTAAATACATCATTCTATTTTTATGTATTCTATAGCTTGTTTTAAGTTTCTTACAGCTCTAAGTTTAGTTTTTACAAAGTACTCAATTGCTATTAAGCTTTTAATTCGTTTTCTTGGTTCTATTTCTAAAGTTAGCTATTTGAATTTTTTAATTCATCATTAAAAACATTTATTTGATTTAGTTTTGCATTTAGCTACTCTAGTTATTATTTTTGTTTTTCGTTCTGTTAAGAAAGTCGATCATTTGAATTCTGTAAATTTATATTCTCTTCCTGAAGATCACTTAAGTTTGACGCCATTTTTTAATTTTCTTCTAGCACCTTTAAGTTTTAGGCTTAAAGTTCTTAATTCTCTTATAATAACTGTTTGGTTCTATTTTCATCAGTACTTAAACTACCTTCAAATTAGTTTACTTTATTGCTCAATTGTTTTATTATGTTAGTTTTTTCATTTAATTAGTTTTGAAGTTCTTCTAATTTTAGATCAACTATCTACTTTTAAGATATAATTTCTGAGAGGCTTTTTGTATTTTATCCTAATTCTATATCCTTTTGAAGTATTTGATTTTATAGACCTTCTATTTTCTTTTTAAATTATTAAGCTTCTAATGATATTTTCCAAAGTGCTTTTGCTTTTTCCCCTATTTCAATATCTTTATTCTCAGTTAAATTCAAAAATTATTCATTCAGCTCTTTGTTTTTATCAACTAATTCTTTATTTTCAAGAGTTAGTCTCTTATTTTCTTCTGCTATTTTGTTATTATCATGTGTGACTTGTATTAGTTTAGCTTAGTTACTGTTAAATTTAGTCATTTAATCATTGAAATCCTTTTTAAGTTATTCGTGCGTTTCTTGCAAACTTTAAGTTTAACGCTATATTAACTGTAATTTTGTATCGCTTTCAGTAATTTCATATTTAAGGCGATTTAATTCATTTGTTTTTTATTAAATATTTTCTTTTTGCTTATTCAATAGAGTTTACTGCTGTATCTATTAATCTTTTAACTCTTCATTCATTTTATTAGCTATTAGCAACTTATGCTAATTGATTTCATTCTGCTTTCTTTATTATTACAATTAAATATGTAAATCATCAATTTGATTCTAAAGACTTATATTTAAATCTTCTTAATTCTTTATTATTTAGCATGATTTTTGAAGTTCTATATTTTACTTATTAACTTATTAATTAAGATCTTGATTTTCTTATCGAGTTGTACTTAACTATTCAGTCATTCTCATTTTTTCATCTTCTAGCTCTTTTGATTTAGAAAGAAGTTAGTTATTTAGCTGTTCCATTTACTTCATATCGTTATTTATCTTTTCTTCGTTGCATTTTAAGTTTTCAATTTATTATTTTAGCTCTTAGTTTTCTTTCTTTAGAGTACTTGACTAATCTTCTTATAGCTTTAATTATTCTATCAAATAATCTATTTTTTGTTACAATTGTGCTACTTTTGTCGTAAACTTTTCTTACCATTCAGAATCCTTTTATTGTAGTTAACTTTTATACTCACTTAATTGTTCTTCCAATAACTCGTTAGTACTAGTTAAATTTTTATTATGTAGCTATAGTTTAGCCATTTAGTCTTTTAGCTCTGAGTTTTCATTTTATATCTAATTTTATTTACTTTGCATATCTTGGAATTTTTCATTTAACTACTTAAAATCTTCTTGAATAGTCTTGATTACACTTTAGAACTCGTTATTCTATTTAGTAGTTTATTCCAACTTACCAATTATCTCAATTTTCTCACTTTCTTAGTTTTTTTATTATTCCAACATACTTTTTATTTTTTCATCCTGTTTTTGAATATTTTACTAGAGAGTTTAAATAACTTCAGCATTCTCCTCATTAATTTTGTTGCTGTAGTCCAATTTATCTTTTAATTACTTGCTTTAGTACTGAATCATCTCATAATTTACTTGGTAATCATCTATTTGGTTTTATAGAGCAATATTTTCATCTAATTAGTCTGTTAGCATTCGTTAGATTTTATATAAATCATTTTACAGTTTAATAACAATAGCATTTAGTTCCTGATTAGATCCATATTTCGCATCTTCTAAATTAATTTTATTATGTTCATTTATTTATTCGACCAAGTCTTGTATCTTATTTCCCTTCTATTTTTGAATTCATTAGTTTTCTTCTTATTTCATCTTTATTTTTAATAGATTGATTTATTATTCCAACTCTTCAATTTGATTCCTTAAAATATTATTTTCGCTTTCTAACTATTCATTTTATTTTTCAGTATCTATAGCCTTTTATTGTAAAATCTAATACTCGTTTTATAATACTTGCTATTTCTATTTCCTTTTATTAAGTTTGTTATTAAGGTTTTCAATAGTGTCCTATTACTCTTCAAGTTTATTTTATAACTCATTAATATTTTCTTTTTATTCGAGACTTTACTATTAATTAATTAGCTATTCTCTCAAGGATTTAATTTATTCTTAATCTTTTTTTTGATTTTCTTATAAACTTATAACTAGCTTGTTCATTTCCTAATTTTGCTTCATTAAATTGTTTGCTTTAGACTTTTATTCCTCTAAAATTTTTGTTATGCTATCTTTCTATTTCTATTATTCTTTTATTTCATTTTATAGGGATTAAATCTTACTTTACTATTATTATTATAAATTTTCAAATTCTTCTTTTTGCTCCTTTAATTAGGAGTTTTTATGTTTCAAATCTTTAATATGATTTTCCAGCATGGTTTTTTCTTCTTAGTTCTGAGATTCAATTTATTTTATCTGGTAATCATACGAAACAGTCAAACTTTTAACTTAGTTTTTAAGACTATTATTTTCTTATTACAAATAGCTGACAATATTTTCAGATTAATTATCTATATTTAGTAACCTTTCTTCAAGTTCCTTCTTTTGATTATTTAAATCTTAAATATTATTTTTCAGTTTAGAAATTTCCATTTTTTATTTTTCCTAATCATGTTCCAATGCTATTATAGCATTTTCTTTCAGGTTTAAATCATTTTCGTAATAATTAAGCTGTTCTTCATCATTTTGCTTTTCCATTTAAAGTTTTATAATTTTTTCTTACAATTCTTGAATTACTCTTTTTTATTATGTTTAGTTGATGGACTCTAAGGTATTTTATCTGTATTTTTCTTAAAGTATTTCTAATTATTTGTTTGCTTCTTCATTTTCCGCTTGAATTTTATCCCTTTCATCTGTTAAACTTTGTATTTAATTTTTAAGTTGTTGGTTTTAATTAGCTTATTATTTAATTGAGTCTTAAGCTTAAGTGTTTTAATCATTTAACTCCTAATTTTACTTCAATAGCTTATTTATTTACGATTACATATCTTAAGTTTCTTACTAAATATTTAGCTTTTCTTTTTAAAGGGAGTTAAGTTATTATTAATACTGAAGGCTCTACTTTTATTCCATTTCTAAAGCTTGCTATTGCTTTTATATCTTTCCTTCATATTATTTTACTAAAGATTATAAATTTTGATAATTATTCTCTAATTCTTTTGTTTCTGATACTTTTAAAAGCTCGAGTTAATTTTTTTCAGCTAGCAAGTTTTAGTACAGATCGAGTAAATCTTCGTGCTCTTACTTTAAAATATTAAGTCTAGACTGACTTTGTTCAGCTTGGCCGTCTTAATTACTCATTTGATTTTGTAACTCCTAGTATTTTATTTCTATTATCTCATTTTCTGATTTTAGCTTAGAGTTAGTATTTTACAAGTTTTTTAATTCTTGCTGTAACTATTATTTGCTATTATTATACTCTTGCAAAGCTTTTTTATCTTATTCTGCTTCTAGATGTAATTAAGAGTTTAATTTATATAGCTTCTAGTTTTATTCCTGAAGATGTTGAATAGTCTAATTCATTTAGAATTTCTCACCTTCTATTTAATTTAAACTTTATGATAATTACTTATTATTTTTTTTATCTGTTAACTATTCTTCTTCAAGTTTTTTTATTTCTGACTTTAGTATTTATGCTTGATTCTTCATGTCTTCTAGTTATAAGTTGAATTACTTAAAGATCCTCTCATTATCTTATATTTATTAAAGCTATACTTAGTTGTCTTTTTTTAATTGCTGGAATTGATTGTTTTACTTAGATAATTTCTGTTAAGAATCAGCATATTACTTATTGATAGCTTCTAATTGATTTTATGATTCCTCCTGCTAATATTTCAACTGTTCAATTTGCTATTTTTGGGTTTCAGTCATTTACTCTTAACTTTTGACTTTGTTCTGAAGTTCTTGACTAAGCTTTATATAATTTTCCTTCTTTTGCTTAAGCTATTAATTTTATAATTTTATCTTATTATTTTCTTCTAAAATCTTCTGCAAATTGTCGTTGAATTAACTTTCAATTTGTTTCTTTTCTTAACTTTGCATTGTGTACTATTGCTTTTATTTTTAAAACATATCTTGCAAGTTTTAGACTTCGAATTATGCACTTTTAAGCTTTTATTCTTTCTCTTCTAATTACTAATCGAAAGTCAGATTTTTCTTTTAAATCTCTTAAATTTTCTACTTAGAATTTTGTATTTTTTACGTTAATTCTTCATTTTCATCTTGCAACCTTTTGATTTCAAGTAATTGATCTTAGTTAGTTTTTTTATATCCTTTCAAACTTAACTGAATTTCTTAGTTCTCTTCTTACAGTTTTTACAATATATTTTAGTTTTGGACTAACTCTTTTTAAGTATTGAACAGTTCATCTAGCTTAGCCTATTCATCTAATTTTTATTCATTATACTATTCATTTAAGTTATTATAGTTCTATATTTATATCTCTATCTATAGTTGTAGCTTCTCTAATTACATCTACTATTACTGGATTTGAAGCTACTTTTCCAAATATTCTTCGTTTTATTCTTTTTTCGTTTTTTGTAATTAAGAAATCTATTCTGAGTAGTTTTGTACTTACTCTTAATATTTTTAAAGTTGTTATTTTAGAGCTTGGTTTTAAGCCTCTAGTTCATCTGTAATTTATTAGCTTTATCGTAGATCTTTCTAATATCTGGTTTCGAGTTCTGAAAAATGGGAAATTTAATTGATTAGTTCCTAGTTTTATTTCTTTAAGGCTTCATTTTGTTTTTTTATTATATTTATTGTGTTTTAGTCCTCATCTAATAAAAATAGCTGTCCAAATTCTTCTCCTCCTGCTTATTTAATAATATCCTAGATTACTTTAATATCATATTATAGGCTTCTAATAAATCTGGGTATCTTTGCATATTTATTTTACGAGTGCTAAGAAACTGATTCTTCATGCTTTTATTAACCTCTAACAGGAGATTGAGAATACATATTGGAATTTCCTTTCTCAAACTTTTTACTTTTAGAAATATCTTCACTCTTTGCAAAATCTAGCTCCTAATAGCTTTTAGTGAAAATACTTTTAAGTTCTTCCTTGTCAACTTAACTTAGTTCTTACCTAATTTGAAGCATTATTTTTTATACTTGAATGAACTAATCACTTGTTATTTACTAGGATTAACTTAAACTTGGTTTTTGTAACGAGAAATTTATTTCTAGTTCTTTTTTAAGCTGCTTATTTTCATTCTTAATATAATTAATTTCAACATCCTTTTGCTAGCATAGTTAGTATATTTCATTGTAAAAAGCTTCTTACTTGCCTTGCAGATTTTTAAACTCTTGTTCCTATGATTAAATAATTTTTTGTTGCTTCTAAATCTTTTACTCATATTTTTCTATTTGTTAAGAGAGATCATCAACTTCTCTCTGATATTTATTTACTGTATTTTATTGCTTCAACATATCAACGCCAAAATTATAAGATTTTATTTACTCTGGAGTTTTAGACCTTAGTAGCTTTTCTTTTAGCTGGTTTTTAAAAACTCTCTTTATTTTATTTTGGATTTTCTAAAGAAGAGAGGTTTTCCTAATAAGTTATTCCTCTATTTCTCTGAATTTAATGCATCATCCTTGTACAAATTTATTAACTTAGAATTATAGAGTAAGTCTAGTATGCTTTTCTTACCACTTAAGAACGTTCTCGTCAATTTACAAGTTCTGCTTGGTCAATTACTATTTTGTTTCTTTAATCTATGAAAGGGTTAAAGGTTAATTCTCTTCAACTTATTGAATTAGTTGTGGCTATTGAGCCAAGCGCTTCTTATAATCCATAAGTTATTATTATAAACTTTCGTTTTCTTTAATAATTGATAATAGTTTCTACTCTAACTTTTAGTTCTAATGCTCAGGATTAGTTTATATAAGTTAAGCAATTTTTTCTTTAAATAACTATTCCCTAATTTTCTTTTCTTCTTCTAGCTTTTCTATTTATTGTTTGAGCTAGTTTATTTAGTTTTGCTATTATTTGTTTACTTACTGCATTTTTTATACTTTTATTATATTTTAACTTGCTTTCATTTCAAGCTCCTACTAGCTTTTTAAATTTATTATGTCGCTATAAGCTAGGCTTGCTACTCCTTTTGTGTTTTTTTCAGTTTTTATACTCTAAGAATGTTCTTATTGCTAAAAGCCTTATGATTATTGTTGCTGTTCTTACCTTTTTTGCTCTGATTTACTACCTATTTCTCTATGAGAACTAATTCCTAAGCTCTGATGTGATTGAGATTCAAGAGAACGTTCAACTTTTCGTGAGTTTTACAATTGTTCTGGTGTTAATGCATTATCATTGTAAGAAGATTCATATTTTTGCTAAAATCTATAGCTTTACTCTGGAGAAAACTGAGGGATCCTTGGAGACATATCTGGAGGCTACTATAACTTCTGCATTAACTCATCACAAAAACTCAACTTTAGCTCGTAAAGCTTTTTAATTTCATTAAGCTCCTAATTTAACTTCTTGTTTTCAACTTAATACTTTTGAATAATCTCTTAGAAATGTTCATTTGCCCCTTAACCTTAAAAATTTTGTAGCTTCTTAATCGAGTTTTCTTTTTCTTTTTCTTGAATTGAGATAGAAGCATCTTACAGTTATTATTAGAGCTTAGATATAGAATTTCTTAAATTTTGATTTTCTTTCTGAATGCTTTGATTCTATTTTTATTCTTCGAATTCTTTAAAGATTCCAGTTTGAGGTTTGCTCTACTCACTTTTCTTTAGAAATTTACTTATTTGCTACAAAATTTGTTCCTCTAGACGGAATAGTAAGTTCTGAATGCTTTAGTTTGAGAACCCAAGATTGGAGATGGCTTTTTAGGTATCTTGAATTAAAGTTTAGATGTCAATAAGTAACTGATTATCTAGAGTAGATATCTGTTATTCCTACTTTTCTGGTGATTATTATTAACTATAAGGATATCTATGCAACAAGTTCTTTATATCGTTTTAAAGATCATCTCTCAATACTTTTTCAGCATTTAATTCATCATTACTCTAGTTAAGTATATGGAACTTTATTATCTCTTCCACTTAGTATCTTCTTTTTTAAAATACTGAGAGTATTTAAGCAGTGTCATCAAACTAACCTTATGGAGATTTTTTCTCTGTTCGTGCAGGAGCTCTATGACTATAAAGTTACATACTTTGAACAAGAGATTACTTCGAAATCTATTCAGGAGATTTTGAATAAGAGTCTAACTATTTTTTCATTTTTTCTTATTTGAAAAAAAATTAACTATAAAGATTTAAAACTGCAGTCTACTATTATAAAGCTAAGAAAATATTTAAATGTTAATATCTTTAATCATTTCTACTATTTTCATCTTTAATCTAAGATCCTATTGCCTTTATTACATTCTAATACCATTCAACTTTTCTCTTATTCTATATCATTAGTAGACTCTTATACTTTAGCTATATTTAAACTCTCCATGCTTGAATACTAACGCTTTGTTATGGTTAGTAGATTTTTCTTATTTATCTTATGAATAAAAGTAGAGAACTATAGAAATAATAGTAAGGGAAATACTAATATTGTAGCTAGTAACTATAAATCTAATTTCAATTTGAATGGAATGATTCTAATTAGTTGGTATTTCTATTTAATAGGCAGAGTACTTAATATAAAGATACCTAAGAAATTAATGTATCCAGTATATATCATATACATTATATTTACAATATCATTAACTTGCTAGTAGAGCAACTATTTTATAAAAATAAAGCTACTAGTATACTATTTAGCAACTTATTCTAATATAGCTACTAACTAAATGTAAAAGGGGTTTAATTATAAGGAATAAAGGTTTTTGATATAAGTCTATTTATTATTATCTTTAACTATGCTTATCTATTTAGCTTGCTATACTTATATGTTTCCTTATTTAATAAGTGAGAAGTATAATTGCTCTTATAAATTATTTAATTTTGGTAATCGTTGATTTATAAAGATCGATCAGTTAGACAATTCATATATCTAAGAAGATAGAAAGCATAAATGAGATATTGGTAGTAAATAGAGATTTGAAAGGAATGATTTCCATATTTGAAGTATTTGAATTAGTTATTAACGAATATTTAATACCTAGACTTATTCTTAAATAGTTGAAATAAATGGGAAAAGAGATTAAGAAAAAGAAAATCGATCCTCACTATATGTCTATGGAAAGGGCTATGGAAAAGCTGTAAATTACTTAGAGAGAATTTTTGTAAGACTTTTTATTATTTTAGGAGATTATGCATTCTAAAAGGAGTTTTTCCTAAAGAATCTCGTAAAAAGAAAGAAGGATAAGATAAAACTTATTACTCAAGCAAAGAAATTAGAATGCTTTTCAATGATGAAGTTTTGAATAAAGTAAATTTCATTTATTTTAGTTCCGTGAAATATCGGCTTTTATGAAAAGAATTAAGAAAGCAAAAAACTAATAAAACGAGACTAAATTCAAGCTTTTACAGACCAAAATACCCAAATATTCCCTGCATTAGACTATAAGAGATAGATATCCCTCTTTTACAGACGCTTTGAATGATCTAGATGATTGTTTGAGTTTGATCTCGCTATTTGCCAGTATACCTGCTTCTACTGATTTCAAAATTCGTAATTTTACTATTTAGCTAAGGAAAGAATCCAATTATGCAATTAACTTCTAACAGACTTTTAAACTTACTGTGCAGTTACTTAAAGTCTAGACAAAGTCTTTTTGTCTATTAAAGGAATTTATTATCAAGTAGTAATCAAAAGTGTCAAAATAACTTGGTTAATTCCTTACAAATTTACCCAAAACTTACCCAAATCAGTAGACTATTAAATTATGCTCACTTTCCTAGAATTTTACGAGAATGTTCTAAAATTCGTAATTTACAAGCTTTTTGCAGACATTGGCATAGTATATCCGCTACCAGAGTCCAAAAATTTCCAGGAATCCGTTTTAAACGTAAGATCAAAAATAAGCCAAGCCAAAAGTCATGGCCAATAGAACGAGGAAATCTAAAAAGATTTAAAGGAACTTTAAAATTACGAAGAAGTAAATAAAATCTTATAGAAGGAAGAAACTGAATAATCTTATAAAAAGCTGTTCAACAATTACTTCTTCTTTATTAATAGAGAAGCCCCAAGATTCTTACTTGAGTTCTCTATTTTATGCTTTGGAGGCTCCATTGGCTGGGAAGAGAATGATTCACCCTTTTAAAAAGTAAGATTTAATATATAGAATGATAATAAAGTTACCCACGAAATTATTGATAGACCTTTACAGGAAGACTCGTTAAGGAAGGATAGAGAGTATGTTTAACCTTAGTGGATTGCTGATTGCATAAATGCGAAAACTATTTTGAGTGTTTTAGAATATAAACCTAATAAAATCCCACCTCCTCATTTAAGTCCGTTTGATGAATCCTTCTAATAGCACTTTAATTAGATATAATTAGAAAAAAACGTTGAAATTGGTTTGAAGAAAATGCAAGAAAAAAGTAAGGAATTAGAAAAGGAAACCTAATAGCTGAAAAAGGAAAAGAAGCTGAAAGAATTAGGGATGATATAGATGACTAAAAAAGCCAAAAAGAAATATGAGATGCTAAAAAAAGCTGAGGAATAGAAAAATTTAGTAAATAAAAAAGCTAAAAAGAGAAAAGATCAAATGATGGAAATTGAAAAGTGAATGAATTAAATTAACTTCTAATTAATAATAATAATTAATACTTTATATTAAAATTAAGTATTAAACCTCTTTATTTAAATTTCATTAATTCTATATCAATATAATTTTAAGCGAGTTTAATTTGAAACATTAATGAGCTTCTAGCATTGAAATAATTAGCTAGAATAAACAATATAAATTAGTAAAATATAAAGAGACAAATAAAATCGATAATATTAGATAACAATAAAAGGTTGATTATTTAATTTGATTTTATTAAATATTTAGAAATTAACTATTATTAAAATAATTCATTCTATTAATATATCAAGAAGGAAAATAAATGAAAGTCATAGATAGAAAGTACTTAATAATGATAGATTAAATAATTTAATACAGTTAAGTTTTGTAATGTGGAAAGTCGTTAAAGTTCTCAATAGTTATTAAACATTTTAACTTATAATTATTTGCATAATAGAATAACATGACGAATAATAAGAATTACATTAAATTTATATTTGCATAAAAATAAACTAGAAGAAATTAGAAATTTGATTCCTTAAATAAAATTAATTAATTTAATAAAAATTTAATGCAACTTGTAAATTTTAAATTAGACTAATCAATAAAACTCTAAGATATTCTTATTGATATTAAAGAAAATTTATTTTCTTATTAATTATTATTTTAAAAGAAATTAGATAATTTAATAGCCATGGATTATTACCTAGTTAACTTTTAATTAAATATATTAATATACATTTAATAACTATAAGACTTGAAGTTTAAAATATTGAAGTTTAAATTAAATTTAAGATAATAATTATTATTAATAAGTTCCATTTTATCTAAATTACCATATGAATGCAATTTAACTATAAATTGAGCTCATTAATGCTATACTTAATTTTTTAATGTTTAGTATACATTTTTCTATATAAGTTTTGAGATTAGCCAATATACTTATAAAGTATATAATTAAATTTTAATCATAAATATAGGATTATTAGGACTTTTTATTTAATTTAGTCTTTTATCTTTATTATTAAACTAAATAGATAACCACAGCATTTTATAAAAATTATCTATATTTTAAATTATAATTTATTAATTAACTTTACCAATTTCCATCAACTTTTATATTTGTAAAAGGTTACAAAAATCCATTTAACTTTTTGTTGCTTTTCTTCAATTCTTTCTGATAAATTTCATTATTCCAATAATTAGTTTTGAGATTTAGCAATATCTTTTATCTTTCCTATTAAAATATAAAATTTTATCGTTGTTTGAATAATGGCTATAATAATTGATTATGTACTTAGTATAAATTCTATAGCTCAATATTCTTAAAATTTTTAGTACTTTTTTTGATATAATTTCGAAATCTTTGGGTAAGATTTATTACATTCCCTTCTTAATCTTTTTTAAAAGATCTTAGTTTATTATAGAATCCAACTATGAAAGATTTAAATTGAATTAAAGATTTAGCTTATTCTTATTAAAACTTTTTTATCTCTAAAGTTTTAAGTTTTTTTATTTACCTATTTTAGTTGCGATTTCTCTGATGTATTTTTAGATTAAGAAGCTTTATTCAGCTTTGATTTTTTTGGTGTAATTTGAAAAACAGCTTTATATGTCTTACTATTTATTTGAGCATTATAATTTTCAGCATCTATCTTATGTAGAACCTTAGATAGTAATTATATCAACCATCACAATTATATTTTCTTCATATTATATGATTTCCCTCTTACTTAACCTGATATCTCTTTAGATTGACATATATAAAATTACTAATATATTAATTAGATTGCTAATTGCTTATTTAAAACACTTATTAAAAATTAAGGCAAATTTAACTAAAAGCAAGCAATGGTAATAATATGGATATTTCTATTTTCCTAGTTTAGTTAGCTATTAAAGAGTAAAGTATTATTAGGTTAGTAGTTCTAATAGTAGTAATATTAATCTATTTCAGTTCCTTTCCTTAAAGTTAGAATGTAATGTATCTTTTATTATTCCTTAAAGCTGTTAACTATTATACTTGCTTTATAGCTAGTATATGAGCAAGAGTTAGAATGAGAGAGAAATTAAAGTATTGATGATAATAATGTATTAAAGGTAGATTAACTCTCTACTTATATCTTTTAATAGTTATATAGTCTTTATTATATCAAACCATTATATAAAAGCTAATAAATTAAGTCAGTTAAGTTTCTTTCGCTTTATCTCTAATTTATTGTTGAACTAGCAATAATCTAAATAATTAGAAGCATAAGCAAGATTTTTCTAGAGGAGTAGTTAATTTAAAGAATAAGGAAATGCAAAGGCTGAAGTAAAGAGCTGTATGATTTAAAGGAGGAAGATTAATGATTTTGTTTAAAATAAATTTAATTCAAAATGCAATAGAAGTGAGATAAAAGTTTAGAGTAAATCCTTGAAAATGAATATAAAGTTAACCCACTAAGCTATGAAATGTACTATCAAGGATCTAACTTGAATCCAGGAGTGGTCTAGTAGGCTCTTGATGGTACTCTTCATACTATAAATTGCAGAAAAATAGCCTGACTTGTGTTTTTAAGAATTCTCACTTCTAACGATTGAAGTTAAGAAATTTAAGAGAAAAGGTAATCTTTAGAAAAAGCTTAAGAAAGATTTCGCAAAATTTCCTTAGGTGAGTAAGATCCTAAAATTGCCAATCCGCTTTCAAATGCTACATAAAATCCCTGGAATAAATATTTTAAGGACTCAGAACTAAGAGAAGAGATCTATAAGGATGTTGAAAGGACTCATTAAGAAAAGGATCTATTTACTCACGAGACTATTAAGGAACAAACTCTCAACATTTTATTCATGTGGTGCAAGCAAAATCCTGAAATTTCCTATAAGTAAGGGATGAACGAAATTTTAGCTCCTATTATCTATATATGCTATGCTGAATCCTACCTAGATAATCAAATTCCGGAGCTTGCTATTTTGAATTCTCCAGATTACATTGAAGCAGATTGTTATCTGATTTTCGATAAGATAATGAAATTAGGAATGTAAGATTTGTTCATGCCAGCTATAACAAAGCAAATGCAAGAGAAAATGAGAAAAAACAGACTTTTTGAATGGAATTAAAATTAAAACAAAGTAAGCATTAATATAGATGGAAGGAGGAGATAGTGCAGTTATAGCCAGAATAAATAGATGCTATGTAAAAATTCTACCAATAGTAAACACCCAGCTTCATACTTACCTAGAGCAGCAAGGAGTTTCTCCTCATATTTTCCTTTAAAGATATTTCAGATGCTTACTAACCCGAGAGTTTCATCTATTGGATTGCTTGAATATATGGGATTCGATTTTTGCTTTCTACTATAAATAAGTTAAAGTGTCAGGCTTTGATGAAGAATCCGAACTTATACTTTTAGACTTTTTCTGTTTAAGCATGATAGATTTCGTTAAACAGTTTTGTAAGTTCTTCATACAGTGTACGCTAATGATGGATCCAAATGTTTGTAAAGATTAATGAAATATCCTCCAGTAGAAGATGTAACTCCTCTTATTATTATGGCAAGATAATTAGCAGAAAAAGCTAATGTTATTTTATCAAAAAGTCCAACTAAGACCTAGGAGTAAGAAGTATTTGATCCTTTATAAAATTAAGAAGCTCAAGGCTTATCATTTTAGTAAGTAGAAAGTATGCAACCAAACTAAAAGACACCTTAGAAATCTAATTCAGGCTCCAGTAGCTAAATTTCCTCTACAAAAAACTAGGAAGAAAAAGAAAAGGAAAAGAATTAGTTAAGATTATTTACTAAGCCGTAAAATCAAAGAGGAAAAGCGTAGTAAACCTAACAGCCACCTTAATCTCAGTAGCAATAGTAGTAATAACAGCAATAAAAGGCTTCAACTGATTTATTGTAAAAGCAAAAAATTTAAAAATAAAATGTAGAAAAAGATGAAATCGATCAAGCATTGGAAATTTTGTAATAACAAATTTCAAATTAAATAATGGATATTTCCAAAATGAATGAAGCCTGTAGACTTTTAATCCAGTACAAAAATAAATCCAGCAAGGGTACGTCAGTCGCTTTTGACCCGCTAAAACTTTAAAGAGATTAAATATATCATTATTCTTAAATTTACTTTTACTCTTTTAATTTATATTTAATTACTTCCTTTTTTATCTTCAATTAGCCAAAAAAATTATGCCAGAAAATTTAGAAAACTAACAAATAAAAATAAAGAAATAAATCTTCTTTTTAACATCTATCATTTAAACTTAATAGCTTTAAATTTAAATTTTTAGACTTATTTTTCTCTTAATAAATAGCTGAATTCTAATAGATATAATTATTTTATTAATACTTTATTAAGTAAATATGCAAGGCTGTCTAACTAATATTTTCTCCCTTGGATATAAAATTTATTACTAAATAAAATTAAAAATGTACAAAGTAATTGAAAAGCATTTAGTGCTTCTTAATTATTTTAACTAAACTATTAATTTTATTATTTTCTTTATAATTGCCAAATTCTTTATCTCCCATTTTATATTTTAGACAAAGGGTATCGACAAAAAATATTGTAGCAAAAATAAATTTCTTTGCTATATTACCTTTGGAACTACTAATAATTAACTATTTAGATTATTTAATATGTAACTATATTATCATAATCCTATAAGCCAGTTTAACCTTTTATTGTAGATTATTTATCCTATTAAATAATCCTTTAAAATCATCAAAAAGAACATATTTTATTACATATTTGCAATTATAATATTGGTTTTCTTCAAATAGACATAAAATGAATTAGTAAGCATGTGAAATGTAAGGTTTAATCTTACTATATAATAACTTAAAAATTAAATGAACTAAGCTCTTGAAATAAAACTAAAGGTATAGTCATAACTAATGTGCTAGTTAAGAAAAGAATGGAAATTTAAAGATTATGTCTAAACTAAGTTTTTGTTATCCAATAATTTGCTTTTACTGATTTATTCGTTAATTTAGTTTATCAATAGAAATGATCCTTTGTTACTTTTAAATTACTAAAAATATAGCAAACTAAATATTTATAATTAAGATAAATAATCGAGTCTCTAATCAACTTAAAGAGTAATTTTTCTTTTCTCGTAATTTTATGGAGGTGGGACTAAAACTGACCATCTGCCATTATATAATTTGAATATTCCTAGTCCAACCTTTGAATTAAAGAAGCAATAACCAATATCTTTCCAAACTGAACCTCTTCCTGAATAAAATCTGACTTCATTTGGAAGTTCAGGACCTTTTATAAAAGTTTATCCATCGAAAAAGAAACTTTCTTTGTGAGATTTCTTATTATATCCACCAAATATTAGTGTACTGCTTTCTGAAATTGAGAGACTTGCCATGGTATATCCAACTAAAGGATATTTTAATTTTGATGGACCGATTGGTATAAATCTATCTGTTTTAGGATCGAAAAATTCAATCATATTGACATACATAGGCTTACCCATCACAGGTCCACTTCCACCAACAAGTCAAATTCTATTTTTAAGAATAAAGCTAGTAGGATTATTTCTTGGCTAATTCAAATTAGGAAGTTATTATCAACACTGAGTGAAAAAGTCATATCTTTCTGCTGTTTCTATAAAATCTTCGTGAACTCCATTTTATCCTCCAAAAGCATAAATTTGATTTTAGAAGCAAATTACTCCATGTCTTTATCTTGGAAATAGCATTTTCTATATAGGAAACAAAATATTCGTTTCAGGATTATAAACATATGCATAAGTTTACGCTTTTGCTTGCAGTAGGCCTCCGCATACAAAAAGTCAATTATTGCTATTTATTGTAGTATGGCAACATCCTTCAGGAAAATACACATTGGAAGGACTTATTTCTGATGCTGCAAGATTAAATTAGAAGATTTCAGTTTAGCAATCAAATATAATGACTTCATTTGAATTTCATCTGATTGAATACAGAAATCTTGGCTATTCAATTACTTGGTTAAAGTTCTTTGAAAAGTAAGGAAATTAAATTTCAGGCATTGAGCAAAATAAAGCTTGATCCTGGATTTTTTATTCATCTTGTTGTATTCTGTTTTAAATGAAATTATCAATATACTCTTAATCTAAACTTTAAAAACTTTCTTTTAGTTACTCTAATTCTTCTCTCTCAGCCACTAAGAGGGAACTTTTAACACTATTTGCCAAAGACTGAGATGGTGAGTTTCCAAAAGAAACAGTTTAATTAGTAGATTTCCTTGATTGATTTTCTTCTTCTACAGTAGTTGATTTTATAGAATTAAAATCAATTTTTTCCTAAAATGATTTATGGGATACATGGTTTTCTTTTTTATTAATCTTTATTCTGCTTTTTTCAGTATCTTAAGAATCTTACGCCTCTTTAACTTACTCTAAACTTTGATTTTTTTTAGAATTATTTTCTTGGTTTTTTTCTATTTAAAGTCTAAACAACTCTTCAATAAGTTTTACAATTTGATCAGTTTTCTAATCAAATACAAAAGTTATGTTTTCTTGTTTAAACTAACTAAGTTCTTTATTTTAGTAGCAAGAACGCATAAACTCTATCTATTTTAGCTTATTTTAGAAATCTTCAATAATCTTTATTTAGCTTTCATTCGCAAAATCACTTGACACACTATTTTCAGTATTCTTATCACATCTTTTGATTATTTGCTCTAAGATAAAAATTTTTTGTTCGAACTCTTCCCTTTAATTTGCGAATTAGTTATTAATTTCTTAAGTTCTTTTTTAAGAAGCACATTATATAGATTACATAAGTATTTCAGTATCATTCTTTATTTTTTACTAAATATCTAACTATTGGGCATTTATTATTTCCAATTATGAGTAGTAGTTATTCAATAAGTCTATTGCTTTTACTTCTGCCTATTTTACCTTATTTCTGCTTTCTTAAGTTTAGCTGTTGATGAATTGTTTTATGAGATCTATGTCTTTTATTAAATCATGGCCTTGATTTTTATGTATATTGGTACATTCCTAGCATATGAAGGTTAAATCTTGAACACATAATATTTCTTGGAGGTAATTATGAGTAATGCATATACCTTGTGCTTATGTCTTAGACTGTTAACTTGCATTTTAGGAATAATTCATATGAAGAGATTGCTCAGGAAGTAAGCTTTCTACTTAGCTGATATCTTAAAAGTCAATTATTTTGCAATTAGGACATTGAATAAAGTATTTATGCTTTTAAGTACTTTTTATACATTGAATGCAAAAAGAATGCTGGCATTCTAAAGTAATAATGACCACTCCAGACTACTAAGAACCCTTATTACATTATTCACAAAAGCCTTTAGTAGTCTCTGTTAAGTTAACCTAAGACATTTTTTATAAATGGGATATTTTTGCACTACTGCAAATGACATTTAATTAAAAGAACCATATAATTAATTTACGTTAAAGCCACTAAATTTAATTAAATTTTGTTAGTTTTTATTCTTCCAAAAGTAAGCAAAAATAATATTATCCTATCAAATTATAATTTATTCATCAAACACTAATTTAGTCAAATCTCACTATGGATTTCAATTTTATCATATTTAGACTCAGATAATATTATATTTCATATCAATCTGCTTTAAATAAAGGATAAGCAAATATCTTCTAATTTAATGCTTCTTTTCTACCTTAAAGTTACTATTTCCTAAATAATTAAAAACTTTTCCTACTTGCTAAATATAAGCTTGCTTGATTAATTACACTCTTTAATTAAATTAAAACATTAAATATAGTATAATTATGGCTTTATTTATAAAGAAATCATATTTATATTTATTCTAGTTTGATATATAAAATTATCGATAATAATACAGTCCAGGATATCAGTAAAATTAAAGAATTATTAATACTATTATTTTAATCTTAGAACTAGCATTTTACATATTTAGTTATTACCTAAGCAGAAGCATCTTTAATGATTAATGCTTAACATATTTGCACTATATCTAAAATGTTTCTTTAATTTAGCGTATTTATGAAAGGCAAGAGATTTTACTATCTAATAGTTAAAATATACAAGTAGAATATATAGAGTAAAATTGTAAAGGATACATTTATATTCTAATTGCTTAATAACTGCTTTAATTGTTTGAGACCATTATTTAAAATATTATCATCTACTGTATTAGCTTCTTTTATCCTTAGTTATTAGAACCTTCACTTTAAATACTTTATTTCATTCAATCAATCTCTTTAGTTCTTTTTAAAGAGATTAAAATATTACTAATATGATTTAGTAGCACTCAGGTAACTGTAGTAGCTAGGAATAATATGAATATTAATGTTAAATGATTAGAACTAGTATATAGCATTCGTTATAGTTCCCTTGAAGTTAATATGTTCCTAATACTAAGAACTAATATTTAGCTAGCAATTATATATGAAGATGTACTAGAATATTAATATGACCATAATATAAACTTTAAATTATTCTTAATGAATCTCTAAAAGAGTAAAAGCAGGCATAATATAAAGTGAGTGATATTATTATAAATTAAATAGTGTAGAATATAATAGAAAGTGATTACTTTGCTTATAGATAATAAAGAGAAGAAGCAAGGAAATTAAATTAGAACACTACAAAATTAATATCTTATTATTATACTTACTTTTAAGATATCCTATATTATAAAATGTTTCTTAATTTTAGATGCTGCTGCAGAAGAGAAAAATTAAAATTGAACTTAAATTATGATCCTTAGGTAATGATAAGAGCGATAAATGAAGATGATTTAACTACTTTGAAAAGACTTTATACTTAGGGTTTCGATATTGATAGAGAAATAGTGGGATAGAAAAATTCTTTATAGATAGCAATCGAAAGTGGATCTCTTTCAGTAATATCGTTTTTAGTTGAAAGAAGTATTAAGAAAGAAGTGAAGGAACCTAAAACAGGGAAGAATCTGCTCCATTTAGCCGCTTGTAGAGGAGATGTGCAGATTTTTAATTATTTATTTAAGACTCTGCCTGTTGCTTTGAGATATGATGTTGACTATAGAGGTAAAAATATCTCTCATATTGCTACTGATTATTGCAATTGTGTATTATTAGCTTACATCATAAAATTTGACTGTAGACTCTTAAAAATTCTTGATAATAATGGAGAAAACTGTCTTCATAAAGCCGCTAGGATGAACTCTTAGTTACTGGTCCAGTACATTGCTTAATACTGTGGAATATCTCCAAGCATTTAAAATAAAAAGGGATAACTTGCATCTGACTTAACGAAAGACAGAGCAATTTAAGAATTCCTTGACAACTATCTGAGGTTGCAAACTGAATCAAAAGAATATTAAACTTTAACAAATGAAGAAAGTGAAGAATTATTTCAAAACTCAGGATACATTAAAAGGAGAAGAACATAAAATAAAAGTTAAAGCTTTGACGCAAATGCTTGCAAAGATAAAGTAGCCAATTCTTGACAATATTATATAAACTAGTTTACTTTTCATTTAGACCTACATTCAACATACTTACTTTACTATTCTTTTTAACTTCTTCATTCCTTTCACAATTACATAAAATTTCCTTATGAGTCTAATTAAGAGACTTTAGAATCCCCTTTCTTAAACATAAATTAGCAGGTTAGTATTGCAAATAATTATTTATCTTGAGCCTGCTCTTTAAATTTTAATATAGACTATTAAGTAAAAATCTCTTATAATCTTAATTCAGAAGACTAATTTCAACAATATTCTCAAACTTCTAGTGTTTAAAATGATTAAAAATATATTTACAAGAAGTTACGATAAAAGTACCTCTAGAAGACTTATCTATAAGTTTAAAGTAAGGAAGCTAAATCAATAAATTCAATAAAATAGCTATTTAAATGTCTAAAGAAAAGAACAGCAAGGAAAAGGATAAATATTTAAATGATTCAAATTGTTTAAAATATTCAAAGTATGAAAAATTTAAATTATTTCATAATATATTATTATCAAATTTCCCTTTATATCTATTTTAAATGCAATCCAAGGGAATTAAACGAAAAGCTACTGAGTAGCCAATTATTCCTAAGTAAGAAAAAGAAGATAAGAAAAATCGTTCTTCTGGAGAGAATAATTGTGAAGCAAGTAATAAAGAATCTTCAAATGAATATGGTGCTATTAACTAACTCTTACGTTAAGCATAGTAGTAGAAAATAAAAGAAAGAAAAATTGAAAAAATACCATAAAAATAAGAAGAAAAAAAGGTTGAAATCAAAATAAAAGAAGAAAAGCCAATTCTAATTGGTGATGGAAAAAGTATTTTTTTAACAGCATTAAATTTTACTGCCCCAGAGGGTAAAAGAGAATACCATCTAGAATTTTTATAATTAATAAGCGAAAAATTTGACAAAAATATAGATACACTTTAATCAGCTTTCCTTTCGACATTCTGCAATGATCCTGACTTATCTTTAATTCTACCACTTATTTAAAAGAAAATTTTAATAAATCTAGTAAAACTCGAAGATGATCCAAACTCAATAAAACAGATGAATGCTAATTTCTATTTAATACAACCTCTATCTCCTTAGTCTAGAGCCAAATAATTCTACTCAGGAACTTTCCATTTTAAACTTTTCCTGTTAAAATTTCCTTCAAAATTGAGAGTAGTTATTTGTTCAGCTAACTTAATGGATTTTGATTGAGGCTAGATAGCTTAAGTAATATGATTTCAAGATTTTAAAAAATTCGAGACCAAGAAATCAGAAAAGCAAATAAGCTAATTTTAAGAAGATCTTCAAGAAATTATTGATGAAATAACACCAAAATAATATGACTTAGAAGAATTAGGTAAAATCGATTTATGGGAATACGATTTTAGTGAAGCTTAGGTGGATATAGTTTCTAGTATTCCAGGAAAGTATCATGATGAACTTATTACAAAGTTTGGTCATGCTCGAGTAATGAGCTTACTAAAGCAGTATAATTTTCCTAAAAAGAAAAATAGAAAAATAGTTTGCTAAGGGTCAAGCTTAGGAAAAATGAGTAAGAATTGACTCAAAGAGATGTATACAGCTTTTACACTTGATAGTGACATGAAAGAAGAAAATATAAGAATAGTATTTCCAACTTAGAACTATGTATAAAATTCTCACTTTGGTATAAATGGAGGAGGAACTACATTTTTATCTGAAAAAACTTACAATACAAAAACTTGGCCTAAGGAATGCTTAGCCAAATTCTTACCACCAGTTCATAGTAATCCTCATTTGAATAGTCACTTATCACACAGTAAAATAATTATTTCTGCAAATCCTGATTTTTCTTTCGATGAAAACACTATTATATACGTAGGCAGTCACAATTTCAGCTAAGCAGCATGAGGATAATATTAACTCAATAACAAGCAATTTCTAATAATGAATTATGAAATAGGTGTTATCTTTAAGCCTGGTAGCAAGGAAGATAAATTAGAAATATTGAGTAGATTGCCATTTAAATATCCTCCTGATAAATATGATAAGCAAGATTTACCTTGGATGCAAGAAAAGTTTTTGTGATAATAGTGATCTTAATAACATCGTACTAAAAGTTTTACTTTACTAATATATCTTCAATATTCTAAGTATTAGTATAATTACTTGAAAATTAAAGAAAATTCATTTAAAAGCCATATATTGACCATATTTTGGATTCTTCATAATATCTAAAATAATTTTTTTAGCATATCAAATTTTATGCAATTTGAAAAATAAAACATAGCAGAGTAAGATAATTAAATTCATATTTTATACTATATTTTATATTTTAGCATATGTGCTTTATTAAATAGGTTAGTCTATTTTTATAACTTAATTATAATATTTAATCATTTACATAATAATTTAGTGTATTAAAAATTGAACTGGATTGTAATTTAAACTATATTATGAAATTTATTTTAAAGTATTTATTAAACAGAATGTCACTTTTTTAAATTGCTATTTGCCTCTTTGAGTTTATCCCTTTTCTTGGATATGCTTTAACTCAGAATTCTCTTTTGATTTTGAATCTATTGAAAAAATTCCTAAGGATTAATAATGTTATAACTAATATCTCCATCTGCTTTATTTTATTTTATTATTTTGTAGATTTCTTCCAGAATTGCCATCAGTGAAAAATTTTAACTTTCCTTAGGGATTTCTTTAGCATCTTATAAAAGGTCTTCAGTTTCTTAACCTACTTTAATTATGTTTACTTTTTGTTTGGCTTTGTTATACTTTATCTTATTTTAAATTTGACAGTCTCTGGGCCAAGAAGCCGTAATTTTTTTTAAGAATTTTTGTGTCCTTGATTAGTTAATGCTTTATGTTTCTTTAGCATGCTTTGTCTTTCTATAAAGTTATAGAGCTTAAAGCATCTAAATCAAACCATTTTCTTCAGCAAAATTAAATCCAATAAGAGCTCCAGGAATTTCAAACCAAGCAAATTTGTTGTTAGAGGATTTTTATAATTCAAAGTCATAATAAATTTCAAATTCAAACAGAAGTTCCAATGTATTCAAGTCAAACAATCTGAAAAAGTTAGATTTGTATTTTCTGTCGATTTATAAAGTTAGCATACCACCTATATTCTATGAAATTCACTAGATTTTATTGTTTGTTACATATAATTTCACTACAGTGTTAGCTACTATGCTACATTAAGGGTTTTCTGTTTCTATCTGTTTCTATAGTTAGTCTACAAAACTTAAGATTGATAACTAGTCCACCATCTTAATTAAGAGTGTAAGCCTAAACAGAAAAATACAAAATAGTATCAGAAAACATTGCTAATTATGCAGCGCTGATTAAATATTTAGTTAGAGCAGCTTTATTAATGCTAAGCATATATCTAAGTACTTTTTTTGAATTTTAAACTATAAATTTAGTAGATTTCTCCTTCTAACTGCTGAACTAATTTTATAAATAGAAAAAATTTAAATTCTTAGTTTAAAAAAGTATTAGACTGAACATTTGAAGGAATGATTAAAGTTGTTCATAAAGTAATAATATTAATAAGATTTTTACTATTCTTATTATAATTTAAAAATAAAGCAGTTAGTCTAAATTATACTATTATTATCTGTAAAAGAGTCCCATTATTTTATTAATATTCCTACTTTGATTAGGATTTATTTCCTCTATAATGTTAATATCTTAAACTGCAAAAAACTTAAATAAATAGTACTATAAATTTTTTAATGGCTATGCTTAAATATTGTTACTTAATAGATTAGCAAGATTATTTAAGCTTCTAAATCTATAATGACATATAAAGGGATCTATTAAGCATTAGCTTTATATCAAATGAAATTAAAAAGGAAAATAATATTAAAATAGCTAAATTTATATACTTTTAAGGGTTTGATTTAAATTATATAGTAATAACTAGGTTAATAGATATTACTAATTATACTTTAAATCAGTTATAATTCTTACTATTTAATGGATTATTAAAGAAATTGCTTTAATATCAGTGGGATAGATAAATCATTTTATAAGTAGTGAGTATATAGTTAAAAACCATAAATGACAGATTATTCACACTGACTTCTGGTATATTTATTTGATTAATGATTAAACATAAAAGTAGTTTCATTATTCAATAGAGATTCTGATCTTCTTCCATTTCATAACTACAAAGAAGCAACTTGAGGTGTTCTTCAACCTCTATTTCTCTATTCAGGCTTTCACTTTTGTATGAAATTGAGAGCTCTTAATTAGATTTGTCGATGTAAAGCTCTATTAATATTATAATGTTGTTTTTGGTACAGCCCGCTAAGAATAAAGTAGTTTTGCTGCTGCTACTTTTAATGCAAGTTCCCATTATATTGTGTGCTTGAAGCCTTTTAATTATAGATCCCTCATTATCTGAAAAGGATCTTCCTAAATATGCTCAATATTAATATTCTTGCTCAATTTGCTTTCAGCGTTATAAAAATTCAGTTCTAGATAATTTAGCAAAAGGACAGAACAAATCGATATCTGCATTAAATCCTTACAGAAGGTTTCAGAGCTTTCTTCAGATGAGTTGTCTTAATTGAGGATATGAATGTGCATAATTAAATTAAAGGTAATTAAAATGGAATTTCCACTTCCTGCTACAAAAGATAGGAAAGTATTGGCACTTGCAAGATGATAGAGACTTAATTTGATTAGAGTAAATTTTGGAGCTTAGTTCTTT
Source organism: Loxodes magnus (assembly GCA_946699065.1). Classification (NCBI taxonomy): domain Eukaryota; phylum Ciliophora; class Karyorelictea; order Loxodida; family Loxodidae; genus Loxodes; species Loxodes magnus. The sequence continues at coordinate 583,805 of CAMPDV010000101.1, forward strand.
AAAAAATTAGAATAAGAGTCTATTTATGGTAAGGTATCTTCAACTGAACTATCTAAATTTAAAAAAAAGAGGTATATGATTTATCCCGATTATAAGATTAAAAAACTTTGAGATTTTCTAATAGCTCTTCTTGTATTTTACTTCGCTATTATGGTACCATATAGAATTGGATTCGATGCAAAAACAGATGGGGCATGATTAATAAGTGAACTTTTATTTGACACTATTTTTATGATAGATATTATTTTAAGAATGTTCCTAATGGCTTATTAGGATGACGTTCATATAGTTGATGACTGGAAAGTAATTGCTAAGAATTATTTGACTGGATGATTTTGCATCGATCTAGTTAGCACTTTTCCCTTTTATATTATGTCTGGATCTTTCTTTTTTGCTAAGCTTGGAAGATTACTTAGACTTCCAAAACTATTTCGAATTAATAGGTTATTAACAGTAGATATTGATTCCTAGGTAGGAAGATTTTCCAGATTCATTACAGCCCTATTCCTTACAACCCACATTTTTGCTTGCTTTTGACATTATATATGGAGTTTTTCTCGTAAAGAAAGCGAAATGTCTTATATCACAAGTGTTTACTTTATATTAACTACATTTACAAGTGTAGGATTTGGGGATATAAGTCCTTAAACAACCTCCTAAATAATTTTTGTAATAGTAGCTTAGTTTGTTGGAATGAGTTTCTATGGGTATCTACTAGGTGCAGTTACTAGTATGATTTAAGCGATGACTTAGCAGTAATAATCAAAGTTAGAATAAATTGAGCTTTGACTTGTTAAGCTTGATGAAGCTAATCCATCTGTAACTTTGTCTTAAAAGCTTCAATCAGAAATAATGGACTATTTTCATGATTTATGAGCGTAAGATTGTAGCTTTATGAAGAAAATTATACAATATCTTCCACATGAGTTAAAGTTCAATGTATTACAGCATATTTATGGAGATTTATTTGAGTTCTTTGATAATTTTTTTGGAAAATCAGAACAAGAATTTAGAAATGAATTTGTGCTTAGGCTAATGCCTCGAAATTTTGAAGCAGAGGAATTTATAATTAAAACAGGCTAAGAAGTTCAATAGGTTTTCTTAATTATGGAAGGATCTGCTATATTCACTTATTAGACTCATCCTTTTCTACTTCTGCCTAAGAGATCTTTTTTCGGAGAACATTACATTTTACTTTAGTGTATTCCAGTTTACGATATTAAAGCTGGAATTGAAGGTTTGTAGTCAGTAGCAATTTCAAAAGAGGGGTTAATGGAACTATTGGAAAGGTATATTTAAGCAAAAGAGTATTTGGAAGAAATTGCAAATGAAAGAAAGAAGCATTTTATGAAATTATTTAGAACTTGCTTAGAAAACTTTGAAAAACCAGAAAATATTGAAAGTTTATGCAGTAATTATTAAATTTAGACGAGGAAAAACAAGATGAATAAAAGCAAATGCATGAGCAAATTATGAATCTGCAAGTTTAACTTAACGAAATGCTCTTTTAAGCGTAAAAACTAACTATGACTGTCCAGCTAATGGGCGGTGAATCGGGTGAATCTAATGTATCTGATAGCAATAGTTCCTCAAGTAATGAAAGTCATTCATCAGAAGAAAAAAAATAATATCGTAGTTGAATTAATAAATGTTATATACAAATTTATTTCTACATCACTCAACTATTTTTTTATTTCTCAACTTTAATAGCCTCTAAACTCTTACTGTATGCTATACCCTTAGATTTTATAAACCATAAAAGATATCTACTACTTATACTTAAAACCTAAGTAATTTTGTTATTTTTAATGCTATTTATTAAAGTTATTTCATTTCCTTCTTTAAATATTGTTGAAGTGTTTACTTTGACTTCACTTTGAAGGAATATCTCTTCACCACAATATCAGTTCTATTAAAATAGGTTAAACATTAATCATAGAATTTAAATGCTTGCTTTTTAAAGTGATTTATATATCTATAAGTTTACAAATCTAATATTTAAATCTTCTAACAAAATTCTTTATTAGTTATTGTCGTTTACTTATGACTGCTGCTATTTTTAAAGAAATAAAATTGAATTAAGTTTATTTATCTTAGTTAAGAAATATAAGGTATATAATAAATTCATACATAATACGTATGATTACTTAGATTGATTAATATTTAAATATTTATAACCTTTTTACTTTTATTCTAATTTTAGCATATTTTTAAACTTTACTTTTCTTAATTGTTTATAATTTCACTGAATAATAGAATGATGCAAAGCTAATTATTTTGTTATATCTAAATTGCCAAAAATAGGTTAAAGACACTAAAATAAAAATAAAACCAAATTTAAAATTTCCAATAAAGATCAATTTAATGGGGGAATCTACTTTGTCAAGTTAATTAGATAGATTTTTTGGCTTTAGGATTATGATAAATGTATTTAAATCATTTTTTAGATTTTAAAAGATTCAAAATTCTTAAGTAGGATTAAGTATTTTCTAATTTGAACTTTGGAAAATTATTTTTTGAGAGTTGCCCAAGAAGATTCAATTATATGTATTTTATTAATTTAAGCTGACTATAAAGTTATCCTATTATGATTAAAAGTGATTTACTTATAATGCTTATTTAAATTTATTGTCTACTCTAAATCTATCATCTGAAAAATACCCTGTCCTTTCTCTTTTATGATTTGTCTATTCTAAAGATTAAAATATTAACTTAAGTCATTGAAGTTGAAAAAGGCAAAATTAAAATTAACAAATATTATTCTATAGCAAAGAGAAAAGAATGTAATTTAATGGCTCTAAAAAACTATTCAATAATATGGAAATAGAAAATAACAAAATATTACACTTAAGCTATTTAATCAAAATTAAGTTACTTAAATGACTATAATTTAAGAAATAAAAAGTTTAAAATAGTTCCTTGCTGCTTATTATTAGTTACTTTCTTAATCTAAAATAAATAAGAATATTAAATAGAAAAGGAAGAAAATTATAGAAGGCATAATTAAATTTAGATATTTTAATCGATTACTTAGAATCTTAAGAAGTTGGAATGATAAACTTACTAGTTCAATATCTGTTTTTATTCCTTTTTGTCTAATATAAAATCTAATGGCATAATTTTTATACCTAACTATAGAAATTTCAAGTGTTTATCTCTTTTATAAATGAAAAAGCTTTATATGTTAATAGTATCTTTATTTAATATAACAAGATTATAAAGAGCTGCGCACCAACGAGGTATTACGCGCTCTATAATAAAATTGATTTATTTATAAGAATAAATTTATATTTAGTTTAATAAAATTAAATATACCTTTGAAAGAAATAATTAATAAAATCTTAATAATCTAAATTAATAAAGATATCTAGTACCTTTCATTTAAAGATATACTATTCAATCATTAATATTTCCTAGTTCTTTAAATTAACTACTTTATTTATATAATTCAAATGTTTAATCATATCTTTCATTCTTTAACTAACATTTCCTTATTACAATAAATTAGAGTACTTTTAATATTCCTAATACCTGTTGTTTTATAGCATCTCCAGCATGGAAAATAAGAAGAAGGTATATAGGAAAACTAACTGATATGTTTATTTATTAATAATAATATTACTTTACAGTTATAATCCCTAAATGATTAAAACAGCTGATATTACTTATATTTATAGCAAGCTATTTCCATATGTTTATGCATATTATTAAAATGGTCTATAATGTTTAACTGCTTTAACTAAGAAATTAGCTTACAATATTGAATTAATAACTAATATAGAGTTTATTACTTTAGCAGATTAGATACCTCTTATTATTTGGTTTGATTAAATTACTTCATTAAGGAGATTATTTACTAAATAATAGGGTTTTTCAAAAAAGGGATAATGAGCAATATTTTACATTTTATTAAGAGATTTAAAGTATAGAAGCATATCCTCTAAGGGCTACTTAAATATAACCTATTTACATTAATCATCAAATTAACCATCTCTAGTTCTGATTACTCTAAATCAATTTTAAAGTTAAATGAGCCTAAATTTCTTTTAACTATACTAGTTCTATAAAGCTTTACTAACTCATAAGAAAAGTTATGAATTTAAAGCATTAAAGCTAATAAGGATAAATGATTAAATAATTAAAAGAGCAATAATTAAGGTACTAATTTATAATATATAGAGGAGATCCATAAGAATAGATTATCAATGGAAAGGAAATTAATCTTATGATATAAGCTTTAATTAATTTATTAGCTTATAACATATAAATCATTTAATCTTTTCAATGTTTACTAAGTTTTAAATATAAGATATTAGATTACTCTTTAGAGACTTTTTTTCTTTTTTTCTTCACTAATTTTAATTTTTAAAGTATTAGCATACTAATGGAAAATAAATAGGGATATATTTAAAAAACAGAAAGTAGTGATTTTGAAGGAAGATAGTTGCAATTGTAAGATTTATCTGTCAAAAGATAAGTATCTTTGACTAAATTCACCTTAAGACCCAACCAGTCTTAAGAATTTTAAGAAGTATTGTCGTCCACTACTAATCCTACCAAATAAGAAAGCTTAGAATAAGATTCGGAACTTAAACAAAGAATGAAAGATTTAGCTAAGTAAATTTATGATAAGAAAAAGTATGAATTTACTCGTTTAACTGAGCTTGGGAAAATAGATAGTAAATCAGAAACGTTTGAACTAATTTTAGAAGCAGAAGGATCTAGATGGGTTGAAGAAAATGCAGATGAGTAATTGATTAATTTGTTCAAATAACAAAGTAAAACAGTACTAGTTCAAGAAAGACTTGCTATTATTATATGTGCCATAATTAAAAGGCTACATTATAGAGATGAAAGAATCAAGAAGAATGAGTAAGTAATTATTTTAGATTGAAAACAGAATCTTAAAACGTTTATACATAAGAAGAGAACTTATCTACATAAAACAATATGACTGCATTAGAGAGAAATAAAAAAGAATTTCTTCAAATGAAGCAATAAATGGGATACGAATCAATGACATACTTCGCTCCTATAAAATTAAAACTATTTGAAGCTGTTAACTATAAAGATCATCCTCAATTTGGAAGTCCAGTTAGATACAACTCCCATTTTTTGTATACTCTTCAATAATTATCGAAAAGAATAGGAAACTTGAAAATAAATATTCCTGAAAGCATAATTTTAGGATTTGGATTTCCTACTCCAACGTTTGTTTATAACGATCCTTAAGGCTTTATTAGATTTTAATAAGATTTAAACTTTGAATAAGTGGCAAAAAAATACCGTGAAATTAACGAATTAAAAGTACCTAGTTATCTTGAGAACGTTGAGGATCAAATGCCTAAAGCTATTATGAGATAGGAGTTTACAAATCAAACTGGCCGAAAAATAGACGATATGATGGAAATGGAAATAACAAGAGAAAGTAATTTAATTAAAGGAGATGAAGTTTTAGCCAAAATAAAATAAAAGTTAAGCGAAATTTCAGAAAACCCTCCACATATGTTTATCTAAAGAATTATTATACCAAAGGGACTGAAAGCATTTAAGATAAGAATTATTCTGAATAACCGCCAAGATGGTCCTACATTTAAATCTTATATGATCACAAGTAAACAGAGAATGGATGGCAAATAAGATTCAGATCCATAAGAAAGTGCATTAAGCAGAGTTGGAGTTGACGTAAGTGCAACAAACAACTTGCCTAACGGAATTTAATGGACAACTTTAGAGTTAATCAGAAATAAGAAAGGAATTGAACCATTTACTCCACTTACCAATCTGACAGATTTAGACTCCCCTCGAGCTATTAAATATAAGAGTACTTTAGGAACGTAGAACTAAAAGAAACACCAAGTTACAAGTATCGAAAGCTTATAAACTAATGAATCTAAAAAAAAGTATGATAAATAATCAGAATAAACTACTATAAATCCCTTATAGTAAAATGATACTGAATTAAACTAAAAAGCTTAACTTTAAACAATTACCATCAGCTAGCCAGTAATTAAAGATGATTAGTGACTATAAGTTCAGAATCCGTTTAACAAAATTGAAGATAGAAGTCTTATTAGTGAAATTTTAGGCAAGAAAGGGCAAAAGTCAAATTTTTTGTCAAAAAAGAATGCAATGCAATAAATATCATAAATGATAATGAGAAGTTAGTTCACTGCTAGTGGAAGTGATCATAATATTTCATTGACTTACAAAGTATATAAATTGAACTAATTCGAGGAACTTAGAAGAACTATGATATATCTTTAGCAACTAATAAATTTGTATTTCCTAAAAGCTGAAAATCTGCGATTATCAAGACTAGTTTGTGATTTTATCTTAGATAACGATGGCATTTGGTGACTTATTTAGATAAAAATGGTGAGAACCGAGTCGATTCATTAAACTGAGCTTAGAACTGACAGATCAAGAAATACAAATTTATCGAAACTTACACTAAATTCAACCTGACAAAAGGGTACAGGAGGTGAAAAAATAAAAGAAGTTATGTGCTGTGGAGACTACTGCGATTTTTTAGAAAGTTTATCAGAACCTAACAATTTTAAAGCTTAAATAATGATAAATTTAGATAACAACTTTAAGTAAATCGCAATCGATTTACTTAACTTAACTGGAAAGCAAGAAATCAATTAGTAGGAGTTTGTTCTAAAAAATCTAAAATCAGACTTATTTTAAAAAGAGTTTCCTTATGATAAAAAGTTTTAATACAAAGTAATGAGAAAGACAATTTTAGATGATAAGAATAATAATAGAAATCTATACTGCAAGTTAGGAAATCTTTCTGAGTAAGAATTAAAGTAAATTCATCAAAAATGAAACAGAAGTGCTAAGTTAAAAGAGCTGCTTGAAATAGATGACAACGAAAATGATTTAATTAAAACTAATATATTAGAAAAGGATAAAAAGCTAAAAAAATAAAAGCTGATTAGAATTTTTGAACTGGTTCCAGTTTGTGCAATTTGCTTTAAAATTTATAAAGATTTAGAAGAAAAGCAAATTAAATAGCAAATGAAATATAATCAATAAAAAAATTAGACCATTCTATAATCTACCTTTATTAACTCTGTTAAGAACCTTCTACAAGATACTTAAGAGAGTGAAAACGAAAAAAAAAAAGTTAATCAAAAGAAAACTTAAATATTGAGTATGTATGAAGCTTAATTAGCTTACAAAAGGGATATAAAGTAGCAGAAAAGGAAATAAAATAAAGATATTAAAATCCTATATAATTCTATGAACTAAAGCTAGAAAAAAAAGTAAGAAAAGCTTCCTCAAATAACCATGTCATCGCCTAACATGAGCTTAAGTACAGCTTCAGGCTTCAATGTTTCATCTTAAAAGAATGTTTTTAAGCATTTAATTAGTTAAAAGAATTCAGAAAATTTTGAATAAATAATAAACGAGTATGAAAAGAGCCAACAAATCAGCTTCGTATCGGAGCCTAAAATTTATAAATATATCAGAAAGAAATTTATTTAAGAAAATATAAAAAAAGGCAAAGATATTAATCAAATAAGCTATGATAATATATGTCCATATAAACATGATGGACTTAAATACTTCAACTATAGCCTGCTTACAAATGACTTTTCTGGAATTCTAATGGATGATGTAGTCTCGTAAAGTGTACTGAAATTCTTATTTCCTTAGAATAAAAATTGAGAATTTCTGATAAATTAAAGGCGTTAAAGGAAATTCAAAAAATTCGTTGATAAATCAATCAATCAAGTTCCTGATGTTATATAATAAACTCAAAAGGCTGTTAATTAAACATATGAAAAGTTTGAAGAATTGAGAAAGATAGCATCGAAAAACAGGCAAAACTGGTAAGAAGAAAAAAACTAAATTGAAAGATAAAGATAATATGCTTAAGCATAAGATTAATGAAATGAAATAAAAGTTGATTTTGGTAAAATTTTAAATCAAAAAGCCAGAAAGAAAACACAAGTAGTCAGAGACCTAAAAAGAACTCCTACAATGAAATTAATAAAAATCGAATAAAAAGAGCTAAAAAAACCTAAGATTTTGGAATAGTCTCCTTTACCTATTTATAGTAGAAAAAACATAAAAAAGTCTGAAACTAAAAACGTAAATTTTCAGAAAGTAGACATAAATGAAAATATAAACTTTACAAGTATAGGGAAAAACTCATTGAATAATACAGTGCTATAAAAGGATAAATAAAATAACTTAATATTTATTTAATTTAACTTTCTTATCTAAGAAGTTCAAATAGTTTCTAGTAATTTAAATGTTATTTAATTCATAAAATAGCTGGATTCTTACATTGGTAAATAATTTCTATATTAATAAGATAAATCATAAAAATAATTATTCTGCAAATATCAAGATATTAATGGTAGTCAAATATAATTTTTAATCTTACTCTCTTTTATAACTTTTAAAACTGATTAACTAATTATCTTATTTACTTAAACACACTCTTAATAGTATCAGGAACGCCGTGAAAAGGCATTACTAGGTAACCTTTAAAATATATTTAATATTTTCTTAAGAAAATAGTTAAATAAATAGATATTTAACATTCTTAAAATAATATAAATCTAAAAATTTAAGTATCTATTATAAAAGTGTTTTAATAGTTATTGCATATTGAAAAAAAGTTACTGTTAAATGTTTAAAAAGATATTATTTTAAGTAATTATGTATAAGTATAAAGTATATTCTGGATTAATTTATTAAATAAAAGTTATATCCTACATATTGTCAAGTTTTTAATAAAATCTTTAACAATGCTGGTATTTTGATCATTTATGTTTAGAAGTTCAGTTTTCGCTTTTCTGCTAACTTAATAATATTTTAACTAATTATAGTCGAGAACTTTAGTTTCCTATATATAAATTCATACCATTTATAATTGTTCTACCTCATCTAATAAGATACTTTAGCTCTACTCGTTATATTATTGATCTTGCTCATTTTTCTTCTATTGATTTTCACTTAATTTATCTACTGATTCTAAATATGAAGTATTTAAGAGATTGTTTTTGCTTTTATATACTTAATCCTGTATTTTCTTGTGATATTTGTTAATTCTCTATTCCTTAAAAATAGCTTTACGTACATCATTAGCTGTCATTTCTGCTTCTATATTTCTTTCAAATATTTCATAAACATCATTTATTGATAATGCATTAAAAAGTTGCTTTTTTTATATCATAAGAACTGTGCTATCTGCCAAACAGACAACATAATTCTTTCTCGGGACTTTATTAATAATTTCGAATAGTCCAAATACTGATTTAGTATCAAATATTCTAATGGTATAATTGTGATATTATGAAATAGTTTATACATTTCAAGTATTTTATGATGCAGGATTTATTTTTTCATCCCTTACCAGAACTCTTTTCTTAAGAGCTACTTTTCCACTTCATAAGATGTAAATAAATTTTGCTTTTTCTTCTTCATTATAAATGTTTTAAGCTTTTCTGTATCTCTTAACTGTTGCTCAAGAAGAAAGTAATCGTTTTTTATACTCAGAAATGTATTTTAAATCCTCTATTTCTAAAAGGAAATTATAGATATTGTCTCTTTCCCTTTATTTAGCAATGTTATAAACTTCTATATAATGTTCTCTATTATATACCAAAGTTTCTACATAAGTATGCGCAATACAAGAGGCTGTTCTCTTTTCATTATTTTTAAGTGAAGCTTCTCCTAGTAAATCTTTCATTCCAAGCTCAACTAACAACTTTCTCTATCCAAAAGTTTCTTTATAAATTCCAACTTTTCCCTTTGTAATAATAAACATTTAATCTCCATAAGTGTTTTCTTCAATTATTACTTCATTTTAATTGAAAACCTAAGATTTGAAATTTTCACATACATATCTACATTATGTCTTAGATAATTAGTTGAAAGGATATATCTACTCAACAAATCCAACAAACACTTCTATTTCGAATCTACTTCATTACTAATGATCTTTCTAAGCTATTGAAGCCAGATTATCTTTCATTTTATCATAAAAATCCAAAGATCTTTTAATTATTTTACTTTAAATATTGAAATTTCAGTTTGAAGCTTTATTAATTTTGTTCTTTATTTAAAAGACAGAAAGAAACTTCTTTTAATTATTTTAATCTTCTTTTTATTATGGATTATAGCTTTCATTCTTCATTAGTTATATTTACTTTAACATTTTATGCTTAAGAGAAGTTAGAGTGCTTGCTGATTCTTCTTAATCTAAGAAACTAGAAATCGAATTTTTTAACTTTTAATTCTCCATATTTTATTGAATTTTAGTCTATACTTTTAGCTTGCTTATAAATTATTTTCTTGAAGATTTTTTTGATTACATAGGAGTAGTTAGTTATGTTGATAGTCCACTCAAGTTAAAAGAACTGGAACTCTAATGTATTTAATTAGATTTGAACTTATTTTCATACTCAAATTCTTTTTAGAAACTTGCATTTAGAGAGTTGGGCTATAATGTTTTAGATATATAGCTGTTGTTCATCTTTTAAGCATTTAAATTTTAGCATGAAATTTTCTATAATTTATTCCAGATATCTTACTATAAGTCTTTATATTTTTTTTATTCATCTTAGTTTTTTTATTTGCTCTTATAACTATTTTTTATCTTTCTTGGTGATGAAGGAACTGACCCATATTTCTTTTCGTTTATCTTGATATTTTTCAGAGAAATATTGTTTTGTCTGTTTTTCTAGTAGAATGCTGGATTTTTTTTATACTCCTTTTTTAAAATTTCGTCTCAGATAAAATTCTTGCCGTCTTGAGAATTGTTCTTGACATGCTTCACTGAAAACTTTACATTGCTTTTATTGAGTTACCAAAGATCCAATTCCTGTTAATTTACTACAGTTAAGTGGATATCCATTTAAGATCTATTATGCTAAGCTTCCATTTTTATCTTCGCATCAAATGCTTCCATCACTTAGTCATCCTCTCTTTTTGGCGATACATTATTACTTAAATTAGCTTCAAATAATAATTTAGACGAAATTTTTCTCTTTTATTGTGTGCGCGGATATTGATAATGATAATTGTGCATTAGAAATTAATAGCAAAAATGGAGAATTATCAATTAAGTATTTCCATTTTCTAAAATTTAAACTTAGAGTTTAAATTAATCTTTCAATGATTGCTTCAATTTTCTACTCAACTTTACAATTTTATTTATCAAACGCTTCATGAACTAAATCTAAAATAGAATAAACATAATTTAGTGCAAAATATTGCTTACTTTAGTAAGACAACAACTAGAAATAACTGTAAACAGTAATGAAGTATATATTTTAATACTTCAAAAGATATTATTGAAGTTATCTACATTATAAAACCATTAGAATGAATGATTCTTTAGAAATATACTTTATCTATTTACAGTTAATAATTTTATATCTACAGCAATACTTAAACTTTAATGTGGTTTAAAGATATTATTTCTTTTAAAATGGGAAATAAATGCTTACAACTATTAGCTTCCAAATGATTATAATTCATTTAAAATAAGCATTTGAAACTTAAGTTTGCATAATATTTTCCTATTTACAAATTATAATACCTTAAATATGAATTTTTGCATGATTAACACTAAATCTAAAGCAAATATCTTACCTAATGTTTATTTTTCATCATTTTTCTCTAGAAATTTGAACTACTCTAATAGTAAATTAACTTGCAACCAATATACAAAAAAGTAAGATAGATTATATTTAATTAGCTTAGTTATTAGTGGTTTAATAAACTTGATCTTATAACAGATTAATTATTATGGCATTGAGTATTAATGCAATGCACTGTCCTAGTTAACTTATATATCTATTTTAATTAATTTACATTTACTACATTTTACTCCTTACTTTATTTAAATTATTACTTAAAGCTTTGCATCAGATAACTCAGGTATATTATGCATCTAGAATTTTGATCTTACATTATATAAGAAAGGTAATTTATTTATTCTACATAAGGTACTAAAAAAATATATATAAAAGCTTTATAAGGAGAGTTGATAAAAGATAATATAGGTAAAAGATATAATAGCTTTGATTTAAGTATGTAAGATGAATTAATCTATTGGAAGATATTTAATTCTATAATATAGAGAAAAGACAACTTTGTATTTGTAATATTAGAATAGTTCCAAGCCTTAGTTTTAGTTAATAGTATTAGATCCTCCATAAATTAATAATTAAATAGTATTAAGGTTATGTATGATAACGGCAAAGTTACATTATATCAATACTATTAGGCTATTTTTATTATTGTGTCTTTTTTAAATTTATTTGATGGCTGAATTTTAGCAAAAAGTTCAATATCAGCTAATGAGATTAAAGAAAAAAGTCCCTTCATAGATTCTTACACCAAGAGTTGCTTTATCTTCAAGAGCTTAAACAGAAAGAACATTAAAAACTGCAACTACGTTCACTTAGCATACAGTTAGGTCGCCTAGGATTTAAAAGTAATTTAAGTCAGATTTGCTGTTCATTCAGAATGAGTTTTCGCAAAAAGTTGTATAGATGAATAAAATGGTAGGTACGTATGAAAGAATTAAACTAGCCTTTGAAGCTCTTGAAATTTTAACTAAGTAAGTTATTAATGTAGTGAGTAGTTTTTCCTCTCATAGTTACTAAAACCTGTTATTTCTGAACTTAAGTAGGCAGTTTTTTGCGAATTTGCAGATGAATGAATAATCAATAAAATTTAAAATCTATAAGAGTTTATCGAGGATGTTCCTTATTGCCTTATTTACTAGGCTTAGTCATAATAAATGGAAAATTTGTAGCATTAGATAGAATTTAAATAATAGCAATTGGACAAAAGCTAGGAGATATAAATGCAGCAAATAGCCTTCAAGGAAAAATAAATTTAAAAGCTAAAAGATGAAACATAAACTTTATAAGTTGAGATCGAAAAATGAAGAGCTTAAGTTAAAGAAATTTTTAGTGAACTAGCAACTTATAAAAGTGATATAAACCATTAAAATTTGTTAATTCATTAGCTTAGAGAAGATTGCATTATGTATAAAAATATGTATTAAGTGGAAAAAAATAAACAGTCAGTGTTTGCAAAAGAGAATGATTATTTAGCAAAGGCCAATTAGAAATTACAGGAAGAAAACTAAAAACATATGCAAGATAATTTATAGATTACTGTGCTATATTAGTAAATGAAGCAGTAGGTGCTTAATGATATGATTAAACTCTAACGTGCTGGAGAGTAATAATAACAATTGGTGTAAACAAAAGAAGATTTAGAAGCTAAAATTTATAATCTTAGTCAGAGAGCAGCAACTAATTTCGAAGAATTAACACCAAGGCCAAATTTCTAATAAGTCTTTGAAGAATTTTAGATTCAAATTCCCGAAACACCAAGAAATTAACCAATGCCTTCATCTAAAGAATGTCTGGAGATTTTAATAAGCAATTTCAGAATTACTTTGGATTAGGTACTAGAACTCAAGAGAAATATTTCAAATAAAAAGAACACTAATATCAATAAAAATCCAGGTGGCAAGTTATAAGAACTAGAGGAAAATAGTGCTACAAAGGTTCAAAGTAATAATAACATAGTAATAAAGTCGAAAGAAAAGAATCTTTAGTAATGACTGTATATAATTATTATATTATAGTTAATATTTCTTAGTCTATCACGTTTATTCTAATTCAACTCTCGTTAATATAGCCATTAGCAATTTATTTGCGACTTAAATCCTACCAAATGGAAAGAAATTGGTTTTTGCTTAAAATTTAATAGCTTTGATAATCTGCTTATCTTTTATTTTGACATCAACCAAATAAAGTTTTCAATCAATTTACTGTTATTCATATATATAAATAGCTGAATCATATTAAAAAAGCTAAAGCTAACTTTCTTCTAAAATTATTAAACAGAAGGAAGTACTCTAGAAGAATTATTTTGAAATACTTTAAATAAATAATTTAAGATATTTAAAAGGCTAACTAAATCATAAGCTAATTTATTTAGAAAAATTTAGAAACTTCTTTGGTAATACATTTAAATAAAGAACTAAACCTTATTTATCTCTTAAAAATAGAAATGAATCTACTTAATTTGCTAAGTTTAGAGATTAACATTTAAGGTTTGATATGTTAAGTTAATTTTGCTTTAACTGCTTATAAACTGAAAATTTATTTTACTGATATAGTTTTAACTAAAATTGCTTATTTAATCATTTATTAACTTAAACTAAATTGTATATTTAATTAAGTCTATTTATAAAGCTCATTCAGCCAATCATTTCTTTGTGATAGTATGAAGATAAAATAGCATGTTTTGTATTCAAGAATGAGGATATTGAAAGAGAGTCTTTTAAGATTAATAAGCATTTTTTCTTAATGAAGTCGATTAGTTAAATAGTGATTAATTTGTAATAAGGGATTTGAAAGAGTTTGGATCTTATGATTATACTGGCTACTGAAATGATTAATTTATAAAAAATATGTAAACTGATCTTTCAGAAACATAAGTAAGTGATGTTAGCTAACTGATCGAAATTCTCGAAGAGCATAGACTCAGTTGCGAGAAAGAGAGAAAGTGGGCTTAAGCAGAGAAAGCAAGAGAAAGAATTGAAGATATTATTAAAAAGGAATAAGAAAAGCATAGAAGTGTTCTAGTTGAAGGTTAATAGAATCAAAAACAAAAAGTAGAAGAAACATATCAGCATGAAATTTAATAATTTGAAGACAATTGAAAGGTAAAATTATAGCAATATGACTAAAAATACTAATCTCTTGAAAAAAATATGAAGGAAAGGCATGATTAAGAACTTACAGAGTATAGAGAAAAATTCATTTCTAATCTCCCAAAAAAATGGAGGCAATCAGCTAAGTATCTTCAGTTGAATAATACCTGTTTGGCTTTAGCCAAGAGAAAGGAGTATAAAGAGGCCGAGAAAATTCAAAAGCAAATTGATTAATTAGAAGAGTAAGAGCAAATGAAATTTGATTAGGAAAATCAAAGAAAAATTGCTGAAGCTGTATCAAGGTTTGCAAAGAATCAATAAAACCAATATGATAATTATTTATAAAAGATGAATATAGAAAAAAGCACTTTGGAGAAATAAAGGGATTTAGAAAGAGACTAGTAAGTAAATATTAATATAAAGGATAGTATAGCGCTATGAGAATATTAAAAAACAAATGATTAATGCTCATAATTTGCAAGTTAATAAACTAGACTGTAATGTGAAAAAGGGATGTTTAAGGAATACTTCTCTTATTTAGAAATAGAATGACCTTACTACTTAAAAATCTTTAACTCAAGGGAAGCCTTTTACTATTATGTAAAATTTGTAATTATACAGAGAAACATTGGAGGAAAATTGAACTAGTTTAAACTTTTAAATAAATTGATGTTATTTTTATTAGAAAACTTTTATACACATTATATATCATATTATACTTATCTACAACAGTCAATCATTTATATTAAGCATAATTAGCCTTTAATGAAGAAATTTATTTAATGTATATAGATTATCAATAAAACTGTTAGGATAATTTTAAAACTAAGTTCCTATCTACATAGTACTGAACCACTTCTGCAATGTTTTCCATTTAGCTAAGTATTTCTGCTTAACCAATTAATATCATTTTATGCCTTGCTCGAGATAGAGCGACATTCAATCTTTGTCTACTCTATAGAATTTTTAATTTCTAATCTGTGAAATACTAAGCAAAAGAGATTATTATAACAGATTTCTCTTATCCTTGCGATTTATCAAATGTAAGAACTTCTATTTCTGAAGGAATTTCTTTTGCGATTGCATTGACTTGACAGTTAAAGGGAGTGATAATCCCAATATCCTTTTAACAGATACCACATGACATTATAAGCTCTACTATCTGCTTTACTAATGAGATTTCTATTTCATTTATCTTTGCAGACTAAGAAAGACATTGAGATTCTTCGTTAAAGAATAAACTTGACTAAGGATAAGTGATAAAGATTGTAGGCTATTTCAAAATTTCGTACTTTTCTAGTGATAACTGTGAGTTAATATATAAGTTGATTTAGGAATTCTGGCTATTATCATGACATTTCAGCTCATGGTTATAATAAAGAGTATTAGTTACCTCTAAAATTGGATAGCTCATTCTATACTGTATATTTAAATAGCAAACATGCTAAGGATATTAAATCATCAACCTTTCAAATAAACTCTT